>OZ007592.1:10940314-11490314 GCA_963931845.1 Maratus michaelseni
ACTATGGGCAAATATCGAATACAAGACAATGTAAAAAAAAAAAAATCATCGTTATTATTTCACTGAAAAAATGAATTATTATCGTCTGTTATTAGGATAGTATTCATTTCCGTCATAAAATAAGTACATTTTAAGTGGTCAACATTTTATCTTTGGTTGACATTGATTTAAAATTCCAATAGGAAACTTAAATTTGTTTTGAAAATTCCAGGGCTTGAAATCCCTATTTAGACTCTTTTTCCATTTAATAGCTATTTCTTCGGAAACATCTATATCCAAAAAACGGTCGGTAGATTATAGGATTGCTATAACTAAGCCCTTTTAGTATATACATTCGGTTTTTATATTTAGTCATACGGAAATAATAGGACTCCATCATAAATAGGACGTCATCACCCTGGCAGCCTACAATCGTTACCTATCGTGGGATATCATTGAATGAATGTCGTATGATAAGATTTAATAGAATAAAGAAAACTTTTATGAATATCTTTTTAAATTTTGATTCGATTTTCATAAAATGACTCGACAAAATTCTGCAACGATTGTATATATTAAATTTCAAACCATTCGGTTGGGTAGTTTTTGCGCAGTTATATACCAACAGACGGACGGACCAGAGGACGATTATAGGTGCAACGTATTTATGTAATCACGAACGCACCTAAAAATGCTTCTTTAAATCTCGTAAATATATTGGTTTCTGATGTTTCGAAAAATAAATAATGTTTTGAATAACTCGGGAGGAGGTTATTGTATATCTGCATTCCTGGTTATATTATATTTTTGATACATTGTAACCATCCTCGTTTGTCTTCCCTTTGTGGACTTCGGAAAAAATCTAATGAAACAATTCATTCTTTAATAGCGAAAAGAGTCGATCATTGAACTTCACGTTTTATGTATTTTCAAATCCGCAAAGAATAGTTTTGTTTCGCAAGCATATTCTTATTTCGAAACCGCCATTATAATCCAACTAATATTCAGCGACCGCTGAGAAAACTCGAGATGGGATTTTTTAAATCACGAAATCAAATGATAAACTTGTATGAGTCAGGCTTCTGCGTTTATATAGGGACAGAGACGATATTTTTCGCCGAACAAAAAACACTTAAAACCGAGCCTTGCGAAAGCTATTGTATTAAAACCGTCCACCTGTTTTGAAAAAGCATGCGCGTACAAATGTGACTTTAAAAGTAGAAAAATAGAAATTGTTATTTTATAGAAGCCTATTCCAAAATGGACATTGAAAGCTTATAAAAGAGTGTATTTAAAAAAATTATTTTTACTTGTATATGCTACGGTCAATGTGATAAATCCGGTGATTATGTATAATTATCGGTGATTATTCACAGTCACCACTAAAATTGGTAAATGTGATCAATTATTGAGTATTTATCAAATTTGCCGGTTAGTTTATAAAATCCCCAACTCTTAATGGGGAATGAAATAAAAGTCAATAACTTTACCAAAATTTCCAATATACCAAATTTTACCAAATATTTTTTTCAATCTGCAGTTTGAAAAATATACGAATACTTTTGTGCAGCTCTGTATAGGATCTATAGATTTATATATAACTATATAATACTACATAGTATGCTAAAATTTAGTTCAGTTAGGAAACGCATAGCACAGTTGTAAATTCTCCTTCAGCAATTTCCGTCAAGAAATAGAAATGTACTCGAGACATTTTGCGCTGCTCTGTATATCATGTACAGAATTTATGCACACCAAGTGATAGGCAAAAAATGAGTTTAATTTAAAAACGTACCACAACTTAAAACGCACTTCCAGCAGTTATTGTGCATTGACAGTGCTCTAACAGATTTCTTTTGTGTGTCCCTGTAAATGAACGATGAATGCTATGCACACCCTAATTCTACATAAGTAAGCCTCTTGTATTGCACCTCAGTGATATATATCAATTTAAGCATGTTTTAAATAGTGTATCATAATCAAAATTCACCGAAAATGGCTTTTCCCCATAGACTGTAATGTAAAGGAATTCTTTTCAGTCTCCTTGTAAATGAACTATAAACGCTACGTACATCATTTTCAATACCGAACATGCCATAATAAACTTCATTAACATATATCCATTGCATGGAAATCTCAGTATATTTACGCGAGTTACAGCACGGACAGACAGACAGACAGACGGCAGACAAACAGACGACAGAGAGAGAGACAAACCGAATTCATGAACACTTTTCAGCTATGTTGGAAAGTGTTAAAAAGGGAAAATTTTCCGATTTGATAAGCGAAAAATTTCCGTCTTGAAAGCGACGGAATACGAAAACGGTAGTTTTGTGAAAAAACGAATTATAGACTGCACCTTTGCTGCTAGTACATTTTCCTTTTCTTCCCCAATTTTTCTTTTACAGTGTATATTTTGGAAACATTTTGTCTAGCCCTCTGTGCGTCTGAGGGCTTTCCTGCATTTTGATAAAAATATTTGTAAAACTTAAAATAATTTAAATCCCCCCCCCCCCGTTTGTTTCTAAAATGCCATTTATTACTACTATCGCTATTTTTTACATATATATTAAAATACAATTTTGTTTAAAATATTTTTGTCTAAGAACCGATTTAAGTTGTTTTTGGGAAACGGAAAAATACCGGCAAAATGCTTAGAGGGCTAGAGAACCGAATCAATAAGATAATTCAAATTTGAATAATTAAGATCTGATTGTTTTCAGAATGGCATTGAATCATTTCAGTAAATCCATGTTTAATGCATCAACACTGAAGCATTTGATTAAAACTCATATAAGATGATTTTATACTCGTGATAAATTTGTTCAAATAATACGAATTGTTTTTGTCGATGTCGGAAATGATATCGTCGAAAAAATTGCGACGATTGTAAAAATAAATATCCTAACACATAAAAGTCAAGGTCTAGGAGGTTATAAAGACTTAATAAACCTTCAAAAAGGTACTCCAATGAATAATTTAGAAAAGTAAAGGCTCTCGAAATTTGGATAAAAAGGCTTATTCAGCAATTGAAAAAGCTATCTTTCAATTGTTATCAAGATTCTTTTCACAATTTCTTTATGTCTTCCATATATTTCCATGTATATATATATATATAATTATAATATCTATGAATTTCAGAAACATATCAAGTTCTAATATCATTCTATTAAAATCTACAAAGAGATAATTAAGGATATTGTGTAATCAGAATACCACATAGCTAATAATTAACTTGTGCAATCATAAAATTACCATAGCATGTGCTTCAATGGTAATTAGCCAAATTTACTCATACCTGAAGAACATTTAAAAAGAAAGAGAGAGAAATGGGAAAAAAATTATAAATTGGAGTTGCTATTATGTAAACACAAATGGATTAATAAATTAATTATGAACATTATTCAGTGGAAAAACTGGACCACAAGAGAACCAATCAAGAATTGGATATGAAAAAACATATGTGGATGTACTCGTCAGCTTGGCTGCACCCACATGTGTTTTAAAAATAATTCAGTATTTCATAATTCTACTGGCATGATGCTAAGAACAGTAGAATCAGCCAAGTATACTGAATTATTACCAGACAACAATTGGAAAAATTTTAAATTGGAAATATGTAAAATGTAAATAAAAAACCATTAAGAAATATATAATATATCACTTACAACGATTATCCTAAAATCTTTATAAATCACCACACTAAATTACCACCAGATATCATTTTTGAAATAATATTGGAATTTAGAACCCTTAAATTGTAGAAAAAATGTTTTACTCACAAGAATGATACAGAATCTTCAAAATATAGCAACTTCTGCATAATGATCAATTCCACATGGCACGTATCAAACATGTTGACAATATATATATATATATATATATATATATATATATATATATATATATATATATATATATATATATATATATATATATAAATCCATTAAAAGAAATGTTTTGAAAATGTTTTAAAAAACTGCTGTTTTAATTTATAAGACAAAGGAAATGTCTGACGCCTAATTTTGGATTTCCAAATAAATAAGTATAAATAAAATACAGTAAAACTGTGAAAACTGAATTTACCTAGAACGGAATCCTGTTTTATACGGAAAAACTTCACGGTCGCGATTAAAGGAATACTCATCCAATGACATCTGTTGAGACGCAAACCTGTCAAAAACGGAATTTTTTTTCTGGTACCTAGCGATTCCGTTTTCACAGTTTTTTACTGTATAAGCTAATTTTACATCAATGATAAAATTATTCAAATAATACGAATTATTTTCAACAACGAAAGAAACGATATCGCCGAAACATTGCAATGAATGTCAGAATAAACGAGTCATGTGAAGAGGAGGGGGGGGAGGGGAGGTTATAAAGACAGTCCCACTCTTAATAAAGCTTCGAAAGGCACTCGAATCAACGATTTAGAAACGTTCTCAAAGTTGGAAAAAAGGTAATTCAGCATCTGTAAAAGCTATACCTTTCAAATTGCTCTTATAAGGTTCTTTCGACAGCTTCGTTCTTTCTTTTTTTTTCTATCTATTGATTCTTTCTTTTTATGTGAGATTGAAAAAAAAATAGAAAAAGGTTAAAAATGTTAAAAAAAAGTACTATTCTAATTTATAGGACAAGGTAAAAGACATGTCGTTCATTTCAAATTTACAAATAAATAAGTAAACTAGAAGAATATGTACCAATCCCAAAACTTTCTTCCATCTCATACATGTTAATACTTCAAAAACAGTAATTTTTTTAATTATGCATTTTAGAATTTAAAAAAAATGCTGCATAGCAGCGCCAACTGTTACATGATTTACACCAAAAACTAATCAGTATCAATTTATATCAAAATGTAACAGAATCTAAAATTTTATTAAATTCCGTGCATTAGTTCTTGACATATGACTAATACTCAAATCGTGTAAATCCTGAAATATGCAGCAAAGCATCGCCGCTTGTTCACTGTAAAAAATTTTCAGAAACGTTTCTGAAAGTACCGGAGACCTGTGCTGCACGATACTAACAGAAAGGTTTCCGATTCGATCAGAAAACTGTTTCAGCTAAAACACGGAACTTTTCCGATTCGTAATGAAACCTTCCTGAATATATCTGAAACCTTCCTGAATATATCTGAAACCTTTCTGAATATATCGGAAATCTCTCATTACGTATCGAAAAAGTTTCTGAATATATCGGAAATCTTTCATAATACATCGGAAAAGTTTCTGAATATATCGGAAATTTTTCATAATATATCGGAAACTTTTCTGAATGTATCTAAAAGCTTTCTGAATATATCTGAAGTGTTTCTTAATATATTTTTGTCTATTTTTATTATATATTATCTGAATTTTAAAAGAATACTTGAAAAGATAAGAATTTCTGTTCTTTTAAATATTCTAATCAAACTTTTTTTTTATAATGATTCTTTTTTCTAGACGAAATTATTCGGTATATTGCGTGATATTTTTCAGTTTATATCAAAATTTTATCAAATATGTTTTAACCCTAATATTTAAGAATATTCACGAAGTGAATATTGGGGAATGGAGATATTTACCTTGTTTTTTTAACAACATATCATGAAAAAAATATGGGATTCATACAGATTCACAAATCAAGTATTTATTTAAAAAAAAATAGCATATATACTTAGAAAGAAAACTTTCAAAACTTTTCATTAACATGAAATAGACAAACTAAAGCTATACTAATATATTTTATATATATTTCAAATAATCTAACTCCCAGCAACATAAAATGATTAAAACTTATGTATGAGCTTTCCAAAAGCAATGCAGCTTCGGAGATCTGTTTATCTGTTAATTTTTTCGGTCCGTAAAAGGTAATTTTTCATATTAAAACAAGACATTTCACAAAAATTCTCATCTTAAAACTGGGGCCCTTCACAAAATTTTTCGTTCCAAAACAGTATCCTTCACAAAATTCTTTGTCTTAAAAACAAAACTTTATCACCTCGAACTTTTCACAAATTTAATGATTTAAAAATAAAATCTGACCTATCACAAAACAATTGAACTTATCAAAGTGCATAGCTTTTTTATGTGTAAAGGATAGATACAAAGGAACCTGATATAACGATAATTTCAAATTCACAAAATCATGACCGGAATTTTTAACAATATTAAAAAAACCTCAGTTTCACAATAACAGGACCCTGTGAGAAAAATCTGGACATAACCATGAGATTAATAAAAACACCTAGGAATTTTTTTTTTCAGAATTAGAATAAAATAAATAAATATAGTTTGTTTACTTTAAAACGATATTTTTAAAGTCAGACAAGTCAATTTTCAATATATAGTATTATAAAAGCTAGAGTTCTGAAACATCGTTAAAAAATATATATAAACAAACACACAGTACCGCCGGCAGATATTATTCTTTAAGAGATAAAATTGCTACTAAATGCTGTTTATAAATCATATTTATTGAAGCAACATTAAAAAAACTTAAAATGAGAGACAAAGGATTAGTATTTTTATATTTTAGAGTATATTTTAATAATTATCCTTCCAACTCAAAGTATCTAAATGCTCATGTAAGATAGTCCTAAATGTTAGGGTTAAGACATTTGTTAAAAATATTGATATAAACTGAAAAATATCACGCCATGTATGAGATAATAATGAATATAAAACAGAATCATTATAAAAAATATTATTAGAATATTTAAAACAGCAGAAATTCTTACACTCTAAAATTGGAAGGAGTGAGAAGTTGACTCTTTGGAAGAGTGAGAGGCATTTTCACTCTTTTTGGAGTGAATTTTATAAAAATGCACTCCTTAAAGAGTGGAATTTTCCACTCCCTAGAAAGGAGTGAAATATGTCACTCCGTTGTCGAGAGTGACTGTCTCACTCCTTTGACAAGAGTGAAATATTTCACTCCGTTGAAGAGTGAAAGCCTGGCATTATCTAATTTTGTCCATATTTATTTATTGAGAGAAACGAAATTATCATTTTTTCTTTTTCTTTGTAGGTAGATTTCGTAAGAAATACTACCTATTACATTCTCCCGTATGAGGGAATTTCTGAAATTTTTTGCAGATCTACGCCGATCATGACCCCTAGAACCCCAAACCACCCCCCAATTCAAAACTTTATCTATCTATCTATCTATCTATCTGTCTATATAGCTATATCATTTTTTACGGACACGATAACTTCAATAATTCTGCACAAATATCTTCCAAACTGATACATATAATCAAGGGACATAAAATCTCGGTCAAGTTCGTTAATGGGCAAAATCGAAATGGTGGGGGGGAGGGGTTGTGAAAACAGAAAATAAAACCCATAACTTCTTAATTATGATACGTATCAAATCCGTTTACAGTTATTATTACTTCTAGGAAAAGGGTCGAAAATTTATGTATGACAGATTTTTGATATCATTAAAAATAGCCTCAAGGGGGGGGGGGGGGAGGAATGGAGTTTAAGAAGAAAAAAAATTCATCACTTCGTCAATTCATCCGCTTCTTGGAAAACATGAAAAATAAATAAATTGAATGGAATAAAATGAATGAAATGAAAATAAAATTTAATATAACAAAGCATACCTTTTATTATACACGTGAAATACCACTGCTTCGACCGTCGATGGAGTCTTTTTTTTTTCTTTTAAACATTTCAATATCAATTTTGCTTTTTAACCATAAATATAAAATAAAACTATGTGGAGAATTGATATTTTATCTTTTTTGTACTACTATTTATTTTTTTAATCATTGTTCAGCACTATATAATGCGGTTATTTTATTTTTGCGGCAACACTAATTTGAGGAAAAATCTTCACTGCAAATAGAGGCGTCTTAGATTCAGACACTTATGTGTCTGAAAATATAATTCAGTTACCTAAGTGTCTGAATCTGGAATACTTTTCTATCCACACAATGATATTACTTTATAGAAGAAATAATTTGATTAGACCATAAGATATGTGTCAAAACTGTACAATTTTGCTTATCAAGTCTTGAAAAATAAAATTGTGTATTAAAGGAATTAAAGAATTGCTTTTCACAAAAGTATAAAGTTTTACAAATTTTACTTGCACTAGTTGGCGCACTCGGGGAATGCAGAGATGGGCGTAATATAAATAGTAATATATATATCTTGAAATACTAATTATGCATGATCGCCGGCAAAAAGAAATGTAGGGAGGGGCCATGACAGAGACCCTGATTTTCAGACAGGTGTGCCTGTGGTCGACAGCTTAGTCCGCTTTTTAAAATGCAGATTATGATTATGAAAAAGGCTAGCTGAGAGTTTTTTGTCCGAACGCGCCGTGCAATACAACATTTAAACGTATCAACCTTAAAAGCAATACAAAAATTAAATTAAAAAATAGTATTAAATATTCCAAAATAGGTTTCTAACAACAATTTTAAAAATAAAAAACTGAAACGCTTTTAGGTAGATTTCATATGAAATACTACCTATTACATTCTCACCTAAGTTGGAAATTTTGAAAAATTTTTGCAGATCTACGCCGATCATGACTCCCAGAACCCAAAAACACCCCCAGTTCAAAAGTTTATATATCTATCTATCTATCTATCTATCTATCTATCTATCTATCTATCTATGTCACTTTTTTCTGACCACGATAACTGGAAAAATTCTGCATTAATCTTTTACAAACTGATACATAAAATCAAGGGGCATAAAATCTCGGTCAAGTTCGTTAATGGACAAAATCGAACCAAGGGGGGGAGGGTGGGGGGGCTTTTTGTGAAAACAGAAAAAACCCCATAATTTCTTAATTATTATACGTATCGAATCCATTTAAAGTTATTAATACTTCTAGGAGAAGGGCCGAAAATTTATGTATGACAGATTTTTGATATAATTAAAAATGGTTCCAAGGGGGGAAAAAAGGGGGGTTTTAGAAGAAAAAAAATCATAGCTTCGTCAATTCACAAGATATCAAATCCGCGTAAATTTATTATTAATCCTCTTAATATTATCTAAAACTTTTATATTGACAAGTTTCTTATACGACCAACCGTTATAGCAAAAAAAAATTAAAAACAAAAAAAATCCCTGCCGGCTCCGCCTGCAAACAAGTTATTTTTCGAAGAAGGCGGTTCCAACTATCGCATCTTTTTGAAACTGATACATAAAATCAAGGGGCATAAAATCTCGGTCACGTTCGTTAATGGGCAAAATCGAACCAAGGGGGGGGGATGGGGGGGGGGCTTTTTGTGAAAACAGAAAAAAAAAACATAATTTCTTAATTATGATACGTATCGAATCCGTTTGACGTTATTATTACTTCTAGGAGAAGGGCCGAAAATTTATATATGACAGATTTTTGATGTAATTAAAAATTGCCTTAAGCGGGGGAAGGGGGGGTTTAGAAGAAAAAAATTCATAACTTCATCAATTCCCAAGATTTCAAATCTGCTTAAATTTATTATAAATCCTCTTAATATTAACCAAAAACTTTTATATTGACAAGTTTTTTATAGGACCAACCGTTATAGCAAAAAAAATTAAAAACAAAAAAACCCCTGCCGGCTCCGCCTGCAAACAAGTTATTTTTCGAAGTAAGCGGTTCCAACTCCCGCATCTGTTCGAAACTGATACATAAAATCAAGAGGCATAAAATCTCGGTCAAGTTCGTTCATGGGCAAAATCGAACCAGGGGGGGGGGGGATGGGGGGCCTATTTGTGAAAACAGAAAAAAACCCATAATTTCTTAATTATGATACGTATCGAATCCGTTTTAAGTTATTATTACTTCTAGGAGAAGGGCCGAAAATTTATGTATGACAGATTTTTGATATAATTAAAAATTGCCTTAAGAGGGTGGGAGGGGGGGGGTTAGAAGAAAAAAATGCATAACTTCGTCCATTCTCAAGATTTCAAATCCGCTGAAATTTATTATAAATCCTCTTAATATTATCTAAAACTTTTATATTGACAAGTTTTTTATAGGACCAACCGTTATATCAAAAAAAAAATTAAAAACAAAAAAATCCCTGCCGAATCCGCCTGCAAACAAGTTAGGTTTCGAAGTAGGCGGTTCAAACTGCCGCATCATCGTAAAAAAGGTCATTTCTTCCGCAATTCCCGACAAACAGGCGCCCCACGGTCTGCGTCTTCGAAATCTACCTGTGCCTGTAGGCCGAGCCGTCAGGGATTTTTTTTTAATTGTCGGGGGACCCTGGCCTCTTGAACCCCTTGTTTAAGATAAATCTGAAATGTTTAAATTGAAACAGAATTAAAAATGTTTTCTACGAGGAATTCAGAGGGGTTCCCTTGACGAAATGGTCTTAGATCTTTTTTTCTGTTAGTGAGAAATTATTCTATAATCACTTGAAATAATTTATATTTATATATTATATATATATTCAGACATAAAGAAAATTTTATTAATTTTATTTCAAAATCTACGAAGGGGTAATTGTCTTCATATCTCCACTCCCTACCCACGATTATGTTAAAAAAAAGGTATCAACTAGACATCCCCCCCCCCCCCCCAATAGTAGCGAATACGTCGCATTTTTCGTTTATTTACTTCAATTTTGGTGGACATCGACCTATTTTAACGCCTTCGTGAAGGCTATTGTTCGAATTAAAGTATCCTAGTAAAATAAATTTAAACGAGATTTAAAGCAAAAATTTGGTGTAAGAATTGCTTTTAAATTTATAAAATTCGATAAATTGAAAGTGTGACAAAAAAATCTTGTGATATTTTCCCTGTGTCTGAAGAAAAGCATAAAGAGTTTCTATTTATTTCTAAAGCGTTTCAATTGCAGCTGATAAAAAGGTTTTAATGATAAGCTCCTCTGTAGTAAAGCGAGACTCGAGGTGAGTCAGAAAACGACTGCTTCATTAATAGCGCGGGAAATAAATGCTGACGTAATATTTTTCTTTTGTGAATATGCATGTTTCAAAGGCCGTGTATAGAAGTATATGGTCATAGTATATGACATAGTATATGGCCATGTATAGCTAGTGGTGTATTAGTATTTAAACAAACTGATCTTGTTAATATTGTGAAAATTATGATAAAATTTCTTCAGTTTTTGTATCTGTGCTGTGATTTTTACAATTTAGAAGCAGTAATGGTTGTGTTGAGTGCTTGAAAGTGAAAAATTAGATTATCAAGTGGATATATACAAAATTCTGTGGATATGTACAGAATTTTTTTCGATATTTTTTGTGCATTATTTATCAAGGAATAGAGTTTGCCTAAAAATGGCGAATATATATATATATTTTTTTAAAGCGTTTAATCGCTATATTGTGAATATATATAGTGCTTCCAATAAATTTTATTAGCTGTTACATATTATTGTGGATAGTACTTTAAAGGTAAGTTGTTCCATTTGCGAAGAACGAATTTTCGAGCACAACTTGTTTTGGAAAAAAAAATAACGTTCTTGCATACGTAGTATTATTTAATTTCTGTTTAAATTATTTTTATTAGAATAATTTGCATTTTTCATATTTGCATCGTTTTTATTAAACAATAAATATTTTTTGTGTTAAAAGATTTGTGTTCTTATTTCTGATGATTTTTAATAAAAACATATCATTATCAATAATTTCCTTAATACATTTTTTAGACCTTCATTTTATAGATACAATTTTTAATATATAATCGGATTAATATCTTGAATCATAGTGTTGCTTTTTTTTTCCTCATATATTCACTTCCAAATTAGTTCATATAAAATTTTTGCGAAAAAGACACTTTTTGCAGAATATGTAATAATCATGCTAATGTTGAAATAATCATTTTAATAATTGCATTCTTCATTTAAATTGCCATTAAACCTAATTATACTTTTACAGATATAATTTGATTTTATGTAGAATAAATTAATATAGAAATCACTATTTATTTTTGCTTTGCTGCTTAAAATTTTTAGTTTAGGTTATGCAAAACTTGTGAAAATGGAAATTAATATTAATATATTATTTTTATTCTTTTTGGTAAAAAAGTGTTTGAAAATTTAAAATAGAAATTAGAAAAAAAGCTAGAATTTTATATGTTTACTTATATAACTATGTTTTGCACTTAAAATTGCTGTAATTTTTTTTATATAAGTTTGTTTACATGCATTTACATGAAAAATACAAAAGCGACAATTAGGCATTGTAAGATGTATATTAAAAACAAAAGACGTTTTGAAACTAGAAGTAATTTTCACTGCAAGTAGTTAAAAAAAGACTACTTATTTACTTTTAAATGATAGCTAAACATCTCTTGTGATTATCATCCGACGTATATTAATGAAAAATTGCTCATATAGCAATATGAAAAAAAAAAAAATCTAATTTTTATATGATATTGAACAATAAAGTTCTTTCCTCTTAATTTTCAGTTACTTTGTATTATTGGTATAATTTAACATATGAATTTTCATTTTTACTGACACCGTTGCATTTAATGCAGAGTATATTATCAAAGTAAATGTTTATATATTAACAAATTTAACTTTTTGTATAAGAAATGTTATAAACCATTTTTTTTTTTTGTTCAAATGGGGGATACAGAACATCAAAAAGGAAAAAAAAAACCTGAAAGTATCAGAGTGAAGTTATGACTTTCTGAATATTTTATAAATAATGTGTTTTTCCAATGGGAAATAATCCCTCCTATAGCTATAGTACTATATTCACCTGCAGGACGATACTATTTTTTTAAGTAATCTGAATAAAATTTGTTTGAAAATACAAAAATTACTTTGATAAATATCCTGTATTCCATCTCAGTAACATATTTAAATTTCGAGACACGGGGCCAGCTTGAAAAATTGCTCATATAGCAATATGAAAAAAAAAAAAAAATCTAATTTTTATATGATATTGCACTATTAAGTTCTTTCCTTTTAATTTTCACTTACTTTGTATTATTGGTATAATTTAACATATGAATTTTCATTTTTACTGACACCGTTGCATTTAATGCAGAGTATATTATCAAAGTGAATGTTTATATATTAACAAATTTAACTTTTTGTATAAGAAATGTTATAAACCATTTTTTTTTGTTCAAATGGGGGATACAGAGCATAAAAAAGGAAAAAAAAATCCTGAGAGTATCAGAGTGAAGTTATGACTTTCTGAATATTTTATAAATAATGTGTTTTTCCAATGGGAAATAATCCCTCCTATAGCTATAGTACTATATTCACCTGCAGGACGGTACTATTTTTTTAAGTAATCTGCATAAAATTTGTTTGAAAATACAAAAATTACTTTGATAAATATCCTGTATTCCATCTCAATAACATATTTAAATTTCGAGACACGGGGCCAGCTTGAAAATACCCTACAAATGAAGAATAAGATTATACGTGGGTGAAGAATATGTGAAGAATAAAAATCTATGTTATTAATCCAATATGTGCTCTAAAAATATTTAAAAAATCATGTTGAATAATATCACGAGTAAAAAAAAAATGAAAATAATATGAAAAAAAAAAAGGTCGATGAATATGTATAAAATCTATTGTGAGCATCATGATACAGACAAACACATTTTTAGGGGTTTTAATTTTTATAATAAAATTTGAGATCTAAAGATACAACTTCTTAACCCCTTCAGGGGCAAAGTACTCTTGTAGCTAAAATATTGAAATGATTGATTGACACCAGGATTCACGAACGAATTTATTTTAAAATAAGTAAAAGCCTTTTTCTCATGTACCTTAAATTCAAAATTTGATTATAAAATTCTGGTGTCATTGTGGCATTTTGGGATTAAAATTAAGTGGTATATATAATATACCGGTGCCCTTCAAGGAGTTAAAACACAGTTGTAATCTAATATTCTAAGACATCTAATGTCAGTTATACCTACTGATTGGTAACATTGGTGATATTTAATACTTTAAAAAGGTAAGATATAATTATTCTTGTGTTTTTTGCTCTGTGTATTTCATATGATTATTATATTTTTAATTTTACAGTTAAATTAAAAAAAAAAATACCGTGAGATTAATAGAAAAAAAATGTTTTTAGAATTTTATCCCCTTAGAGTATTTTTTTTTAATATATATGTGGGTGAAAAAAAAAACAGAATAATAATAATTAATGTAATTGTGATTACAAAAAAAATTAAATCGGATTTTTATTATTTTTTTATATACATGAAAATATTTGACCAAAAAGCAGGTCTGGGTTTGTTCCAGAAGCAGAATCTGATCAAAGCATGGTCAAAGTGGGTTGTAACCCTGCCCCATCCGATTATTTTAGGACCCAAATTTGGTATGCGATTTTTGTAAAGCTGATATAAGCTTTACAAAAATTGCATACTAAATTTGGCTCCCTAAAAAAATGGAAGGGAGCAGGGTCATAGCCTACTTTGCCCATGCTTTAATCAGATTCTGCTTTTGGAACAAACCGTGACTTGCTTTATGGTCAAATATTTCCCCACTTATTGAGGCTACAGTGTGGCTAAACATGGCTGCTTTTCACGCTTAAAAAAAAAAAAATACAGAGATCTAAAGATTTAAAATTTGAGTTACACATGAAAAAAATAAAATAACGTGCATCACAGGAATTATTAAAATACTAAATACAACTTAATGGGTATTTGAAAAAGAAAGAAATAATATTAACTGATTAAGATTTTGGTTAATTACTTGTCCTTATGGGCATTTTAAAATTATCATATCTTTATAAGGCATGCAATGAAAGCAAACACAATAGTGATAAGCTTGGAATAAAATATTTTAGTTTATTTCTGTCAGTAATCTAATTTAATTCATTATCTAACTCTAATTGAATTTTTCCATTAGAGTTCAATTACTGTAACAAACCATGAATTAAATAAATATTGCCAATAAAGTATTTTATTCCAATCTTTACCACGCTTGTGTCTATTTTCATTGCATGCTCTAAAATATATGATTCTTTTAAAATGCCCATAAAGGAAACATAAAAAAAAATAATTCACTCCATAAAAAGTGAACATTCACTCCTATGAAAGAGTGGCTATTCACTCCTGTCAGGAGTGAGAAATCCACTCCTTTTGCAAGAGTGAATAGTCACTCCTATGAAAGAGTGGATAGCCACTCCTATGAAAGAGTGACTATTCACTCCTATCAGGGTGAAAAAACCCACTCTTTTTGGAAGAGTGGATAGTCACTCCTCTGAAAGAGTGAGTATCCACTCCTGTTTAGAGTGAATATTCACTTCTCGGGAGTGAGTATTCACTCTTTCAGAGAGTGAACAATTTCACTTTTGCCTAGAGTGAATAGTCACTCTAAAGAGGTTGGGCAAATTTTGACTCTGCGATAGAGTGAATATCCACTCCTCCGGAGTGAATAGTCACTCTTTCTTATTTAGAGTGTACTTTTTCAAATATTCCTTTTTTAAAATTCTCTTTTTGGACCGCTCGAATAACTAACATAATATTCCACAGCCAAAAACGTGCGTAAACTGCTTGAAATAGTTGAGAAGAGAAATAGTTACTTGGAATTGGAATGCGCACAAACTGGTTTGCTATAGAAGAGGGTCGGTTTCAATCATCTAAACCTAACATTCGGAAAGGTTTCTGATGGTTTCAGAAAGTGAAAATAGCTCTCAGATATCCGACGGTATCAGAAACATTCCTGTTAGAATACTAAACGTTCCAAATATTTTTTACAGTGTTGGGAGATTTACACCAAAACCTAATCATCAACAATTTATGTGAACGTTTAACGTAATCTGAAGTTTGATGAAAATCTGTGCATTATTTGTTGAGATACAGCTATTGCGGAAATCGTGGAAAATGTAGTCTAGCAGCAAGCAGTCCCTGCTGGGCGATTTACACCAAAAACTAATAAGCACACATTTATATTAAAGTCTAACAGAATCTGAAGTTTTATTAAATTCCGTGCATTAGTTCTTCAGATAGAGCTCCCACAAAATTTTTGTCAAAAAAAGACATTTTCTAAAAACAGTCACATCGTGTTCAAGACCTTCTAAAACGTATAAATCTGTCAAAAACCGGAAACGAAATTTTTCACGAATCTAATGCTTTTTTCTTGTAAAGATAGAAGAAAGTAACAATATACATTAAAATCTGTGAAAACGGTACCTGTCTGTAACGGAAAGAATTCAGGATCCCAACCGACGAAATAGTATGCAAATATACCTGCTAAGACGGAAACCTGTCTAAAACGATTTTTTCCTGATCTCGAGCGATTTCGTTTTCAGAGATTTTACTGTATAAGCTAAATTTACATCGATGATAAAATTGTTCAAATAATATGAATTATTTTTCTGGATGACAAAAACGATATGTTTGATTTTATTATATTATTAGAAAGGACATCGTTGAAATATTGCGGCGAATGTCAGAATAAATGACAATTGCATAAAAGTGAAGGGCAAGGGCAAGGGAGGGTGGAGGGCTATAAAGAGAAGTCTGCTCTTAATAAAACTTCAGAAGGCACTCGAATTGAGGATTCAGAAAGGTAAGGGTTCTCGAAATTGGAGAAAAGGCTAATTCAGCAATTGAATAAGTTCTCTTTCAATTACTCTTTATAGGTTCTCTCGACAACTTCTTCTTCATCGACTTTTATTCGATTTTTTTTTAACGTCCGACTGAAAACATTCGGGGAAAAAAAAAGATTCAAAACGCTTAAAAAGAAACACTGTTTTAAATTATGAGATAGAGAATATGTCTGACGCGTATTTTAGATTTCAAAAAAAAAAAAAAAAAATGTTAACAATAAACTGTTTAAAAAAATAGAAAGAAAGAAACAAAAAATGAAAAAAAAAAAAAAAAACTATTTTATTGCCAGATTTTACCACCAGAGGGTATGAGATAAATAAATATTTATCTTTTGACTTTTATTAAAGAAGACGGATCAAAGAATTACTACATTGGAAACATATTACTATATACTGGCATACTTTTACTACATTACTATATTGGCATGACAAGCAGGAAATTGAGTTACAGAAAAAAGGAGACTATAGCTGATATTAAGTATAGTAGAAAAACCACAGTTCTGGCAAGATTATATCTCCAAATAAAATTTCAATAAAAGTAAAATAATTTGTCCCCCGCAATCTGTGTACTATCCATCCATTATAAGAGAAACTATTAAGATTGTAACACGGAAAAATACAATAAGTAACGTTGCAGCATCATTTAACTTACCAAAATTGAGGGGGTCGGGGCAAGAGAGTGCAAGCACATTTTGAGCTTTTGAGCTAATTCAATTTGAAAATTGGATCCAATACACAAATCAAGATATATTACCTAAAGTTTTTTCACCAATGCCTTAGTAACATTTGAGATATTCTGAGTAACAATGCGGCATTACTTTAATGATATTACTATTACTTTTTTTTGTAAATTAGCTATCTTCATGGGGGGGGGGGGGGCATAAACAGCAGAAATTTGCTGTTTATGCTGAAATGGCAAAATTTTGCAGATCTACGCCGATCATGACTCCCAGAACCCAAAACCACCCCCAGTTCAAAACTTTATCTATTTATCTATGTCACTTTTTTATGGACACGATAACTCCCATAATTCTGCACAAATCTCTTCCAAACGGATACATAAAATCAAGGAGCATAAAATCTGGCGCAAAAACGAAACCTGGGACATAGGCTGCCACCAAGTAACATTAGAAACAAATTATATGTTGGATATTATAATTTACAATATTAAGCAACAGATGACAGTGTTAGATTTATTTCACCAAAAATGAGGCTTGGCACTTTCTTGCCCCGACCCCCGCAATTGTGGCTCGAGTGACTCCATGGTTACAAATATGGAAATAAACATCCAAGTAAAAAATAAAAAATAACGTGCGTAATTTTTAAAAAATTAAAATGATTGCGTTTCATCTTTACAAGAAGAAAGTACTGGATTCATGAAAATTTTCGACTTTCGACGGATTTATACGTTTTAGAAGGTCCTGAACACGATTGGACTGTTTTTAGAAAATGTCTGTCTGTCTGTATGTGACAAAAATTTTGTGGGCGCTCTATATCAAGAACTAATGCTCGAAATTTAACAAAACTTTATATTCAGTTAGTCTCTGATATAAATGGGTGCTGATTAGTTTTTGGTAAAAATCGCCCAACAGGTGTTTTTTGCTATGCAGCATTTTGCAGGATTGACACGATTTTAGCGATAGTCCTATCTCAAGAACTAATGCGTGGAATTTAATCAAACTTGAGAAGCTGAAACATATGTCAACAGTCTAATAAAAACTTATTTTATTGTTTATAATCTTTTATTTTACACCTTTAAGAAATTATAAAGACGTATATAAATACTTTATGTCAAAATTACTGAATGCTTATACTTTCATACATTATATCCACGCACTTGCGTGCATATAAGCCTAGCGAGAATTTCAAAATTTTTAAATTGTATTTAAATCTTGTTAGTTTCACAAAATGTTTAGAAATACCTGTATTTATTGAATTAATTTTCCGACTGTTTCGATACTCGGTTCAATTGTTTCTATGTTCATCCAATATTGCGACATTAAAATTTTCTTCGGAAAAAAGAAAACCGTTATCTAAAAATCCAAAACTGAATGCAAATAAACGGGATTGCTTTAGAAAAAATTTCGCCATATTACCCAACATATTTCTGAGAGAAATATTTCAGGCTCCGCAATCCTTTCATAATTAAGTTAAATTCAAGCTCGAACGGTTGTTGTTCTAGATTCTGTAAAGTGCTACACAGTGTCGTTTAAAATTCCTCTCGTACTACGGTATCGTGGGATATTTAGAATTTTTGGAACATTCCTGCTTCATCAAAATTTCAGCAGAACAGAATTAGCCACGAATCAGGTATTTCGCTTCATCACTAGTTATTACTCTAAGACAGAACGTGTTGAAGCAGCTAAGCGAATTACTCTCTTTCGCTGTCTATGCCAAAAATTGCGATGTTAAAATTTCTTTTGCATTTCGAAGATAAATCGGGCTTGAGAAAATAAAGATCTTGTGCAAGTTTCACGTTTTTATCTGAAAAATCCATCAAGTTATTTAAGTTTTTATGCTACTTTCTTTTAATATTTCCCACCGGTGCATATAAACAGAATCTATAGAGTTGCCAACCCTAGCTGTAAACACTTACATTTTAATTTATGATTCCCCCCTCACCCACTTTGTTTAAAGATATCTCTGCGATTTTTTATGATAAAATGCTGAAAGTTTGTACATGACCTTATTAGTGTATGTGGCACATTTTACTCATGGGGTAATTTTTTGTGCGGCGGCCGTATAAAAGTTTAAATTTTGCATTTGTTCAAATTGAACCCATTGAAAATTTTAATCGATTTGATATAATTCTGTACATTTTTTAGGTAGATTTCGCAAGAAATTATCTATTACATTCTAACCTAAGTTGGAATTTTTGAAAAAAATTTGCAGATCTACGCCGATCATGACTCCCAGAACCCAAAACCATCCCCAGTTCAAAACTTTATCTATTTATCTATGTCACTTTTTTATGGACACGATAACTCCCATAATTCTGCACAAATCTCTTCCAAACGGATACATAAAATCAAGGAGTATAAAATCTCGGTCAAGTTCGTTCATGGGCAATATCGAACCAGGGGGGGGACAGGGGGGGACTTTTTGTAAAAACAGAAAAACTCTCATAATTTCTTAATTATGATACATATCGAATCCGTTTAAAGTTATTATTACTTCTAGGAAAAGGGCCAAAAATTTATGTAGGACAGATTTTGATATCATTAATAATGGCACCAAGGGGGGGAAAAAGAGGGGTTTTAGAAGAAAAAAATTCATAACTTCGTCCATTCACAACATATCAAATCCGCTTCAATTTATTATAAATCCTCTTAATATTATCTAAAACTTTTATACTAACAAGTTTTTATAAGGACCAACCCTTATAGAAAAAAAAAAAACCTGCTGGCTACGCCTGCAAACAAGTTAGGTTTTGAAGTAACTGTTGCCCAAATGCCGCATCATGGCAAAAAGGTCATTTCTTCCGCAATTCCCAAGAAACAGGGAAATAAACTGTCCGCGTCTGCGAAATCTACCTGTGCCTGTAGGCCGAGCCGTCAGGGATTTTTTTTTTTACTTAACTTTGCAATTTATAATATATGCCTATGATCAATATTTGAGGAATAAAAGTTGAGGGCAATGTTTTTGGGCCACCTCGTATATATGCATATATATATATACTTCTCAGTAATATAAGTTTCACGTGTAATTTGTATTCATTCGCAGTTGACACAACATAAACTAACCAATAAACATGAAAGAAAAAAGTTACTTAAATAAACCATACAAGTATATTCTGAATAGAAAATCAATTTCTATGCGACGTATTGTATCGAATTGATAGTAGCATCAAACAGAAACTCCAAAATAGATATTCATTTTTCTGAACAAGAAAAACTGTTATATGAGAATATCGGAATGTATACTACAAAAGAGAAATATATAACAAGAGACTTGTATTAAATATTAAGAAACCAAAATTTATGCTTGTGGATACAAAAAACCGATTTACGACAGCTGCAGAATGCAGATAACTCTGCAATGTTTTTTTTTTTTCAGAGACGATTGTAAAAAGAAGACTCCCCCCCCCTCCCCCCCCCCCCACACACGAATGGATTTTTTCCTACATTTTAAAGAAATGATATATTTCGAATATTGGTAGACAGATAATTTTAAAATTTCAAATCAATAAAATATTACGCAGTGTTTTAATAAAATAATATGTAGAATAATAAAATGTTATTACAAATTGTTATATAGAAATCGAAATAGCTCATGCGTGAAAAAAAAAAGAACGAGAAAAAAAATTATATCTTTTGATGAATAACTTTTGACAAGCATGAATATGAAGTCATGATATAGATAAGAATGAAAGCATGAACGAGAGTTCTATAGATTTGCGCCAAAGCAGTTGGTTGATTTTGGACGCAATGTTCATGTTGAATCTTCAGTTGTACATTTTGTTATTTTATTAAACCTTGTTGTTATATTGTATTTGAAGAATCTCTGTAGTGTTGAAACTACTCATCATAATCCCACATATATATGAAATGATAACAAATAAATTATCCAAAACCCACCAAATCCTTATATATACAGTATGCCCACTAAAGTCCCTTGCCACCCTCTTAACTTCGGAACGGCTGCTGCTATATTCATAAAAGTGAAGTCTAGGCATACTGAGGTAGGCATCCGCTACTGAATGAAATCGCCTACGGCGCCACCTGGTGGAAAAATGCGGAGTTAGCATTCCTATATCGAAAACGGAAAGAGATAGGGAAAAAAGTGATTTACAAAGTTGTAGAGCATCATCGATTTAGTACGAAAAGACACCTTGCGAAGAATAGAACGGTTAAAACGCGCATTTGTTTTTTCGTGATTTCCTACACTGTGACGTGACAAAACGATCTTAGAAAGAAAAAAAAAACAAATAGTTGAAACAATGTACCTTTATTTGAGATGTACAAACGTCTCACCGTCAGCTGCAATGCACATTTGGATCCTCGTTTGAATTTCACATTGCACACGTTGGAGCATAGAGGGTGACACGTTGGCACAAGCGTCCGTAATGCGTCGTTTTGCTTGGGAATTACAAGCGATACCACTGTGCCACAATGCAGTGTCGTGTTTTGTCCTAATTATTATCATTTCTCCTTCCGTTCAAGTTTCGTGACGTCACGTCACAGCGTAGGAAATCACGAAAAATCAAATGCGCGTTTTAACCATTCTATTCTTCGCATTAATGTCCACAAGGTGTATTTTCGTACTAAATCAATGATGCTCTACGACTTTGTAAATCACTTTTTCCCGTATATCTTTCCGTTTTCGAGATAGGAATGCTAACTTCACAGTTTCCCACCAGGTGGCGCCGTAGGCGGTTTCATTCAGTAGCGCATGATTACTTTACTATACCTAGACGCCACTTTTATGAATATAGCAGCAGCCATTCCGAAGTTAAAAGGGTGGCGAGGGACTTTAGTGGGCATACTGTATATATCAAGCCAAAATTACCATAGATTCTACAAAACATGTACGATTTCATCCTTGCACGAGCTATAATAAGCTAAAAATGTGCAAGATTTGGGTTATCGCACACTTAAAAAACCAGAAATTATGTATTGCATATTAAAAATAGAACAAATACAATGAATGAACAATTGAAGTAAAGTTGCGAATAAAATCAGAACCGCATGCATAATACCTCCTGACAAGCATGCTTGAACTGCAAGGCTACACAATGTTGCCAAGACATTTTTACTAATTCAGGATAATTACAAATATATGTACCACAGCTAACAACTGTGACAAGATCTATGCGCCATGCATTAGAAGAACTTCGTGTATTATGGAATAGTCGGGTAATATGGAATAGCAAGGTTTCTGTTTGGTAAATGCTGCCACCAAGCGGCAATATCATAAACTACTCAAGAACATTTCCAGAATGCCCCCCAGAACACGCAGTTCGTCGGTCATCGTCAGGGGGCGTTGTGTGAATAAATATTTGTTTTTCGTATTTAGAAAGTTTCAGGAGATAATTTTTCAATATTTTTTTATTTATTATTAGAAGTAATATTTTTCTAATGAAACTAAGCATAATGTACACCGAAATACTAACAGTTTAGGATGTAATACAGGTTTTTAGCTCGCGATTCACACCGATAAACAGAGAGACATTTTTTTCCCAAACCGGCACTGTCGGTTTATATTGAGTACCATAAATACATATATCTCATAATGAATACTCCATTATTACGATGGCGCAAATTTATATTTGTGATCTGGGCAAATCTGAAGTATGAACTTCAGTATATTGGTTGACTGCCTAGATAATCTCAATATTATTATCATGCTCTGTTGATTCTATCATACATCTCCTTTTTTGCCAAATTTTGTTCGTTTTCTTCATTTTTAACACCCCCCCCCCAATATTCCATATTTCCCGACTATTTCACAATAACCTCAGATCCTCAGAATACGTTTTATCTACTACCCTATTAAAATTCGTGCGCGTATCTATCTACACTCTGAATGAGAAAGAGTGACTATTCACTCCGGAGGAGTGGATATTCACTCTATCGCAGAGTCAAAATTTGCCCAACCTCTTTAGAGTGACTGACTATTCACTCTAGGCAAAAGTGAAATTGTTCACTCTCTGAAAGAGTGAATACTCACTCCCGAGAAGTGAATATTCACTCTAAACAGGAGTGGATACTCACTCTTTCAGAGGAGTGACTATCCACTCTTCTAAAAAGAGTGGGTTTTTTCACCCTGATAGGAGTGAATAGTCACTCTTTCATAGGAGTGGCTATCCACTCTTTCATAGGAGTGACTATTCACTCTTGCAAAAGGAGTGGATTTCTCACTCCTGACAGGAGTGAATAGCCACTCTTTCATAGGAGTGAATGTTCACTTTCTATGGAGTGAATTTTTTTTTTTTTTATGTTTCCTTTATGGGCATTTTAAAAGAATCATATATTTTAGAGCATGCAATGAAAATAGACACAAGCGTGGTAAAGATTGGAATAAAATACTTTATTGGCAATATTTATTTAATTCATGGTTTGCTACAGTAATTGAACCTTTTTTTTTCATATTATTTTCATTTTTTTTTACTCGTGATATTATTCAACATGATTTTTTAAATATTTTTAGAGCACACATTGGATTAATAACATAGATTTTTATTCTTCACATATTCTTCACCCACGTATAATCTTATTCTTCATTTGTAGGGTATTTTCAAGCTGGCCCCGTGTCTCGAAATTTAAATATGTTATTGAGATGGAATACAGGATATTTATCAAAGTAATTTTTGTATTTTCAAACAAATTTTATGCAGATTACTTAAAAAAATAGTATCGTCCTGCAGGTGAATATAGTACTATAGCTATAGGAGGGATTATTTCCCATTGGAAAAACACATTATTTATAAAATATTCAGAAAGTCATAACTTCACTCTGATACTTTCCGGATTTTTTTTTCCCTTTTTGATGCTCTGTATCCCCCATTTGAACAAAAAAAAAAGTGGTTTATAACATTTCTTATACAAAAAGTTAAATTTGTTAATATATAAACATTTACTTTGATAATATATAAACATTTACTTTGATAATATACTCTGTATTAAATGCAACGGTGTCAGTAAAAATGAAAATTCATATGTTAAATTATATAAATAATACAAAGTAACTGAAAATTAAAAGGAAAGAACTTTATTGGGCAATATCATATAAAAATTAGATTTTTTTTTTTCATATTGCTATATGAGCAATTTTTCAAGCTGGCCCCGTGTCTCGAAATTTAAATATGTTATTGAGATGGAATACAGGATATTTATCAAAGTAATTTTTGTATTTTCAAACAAATTTTATGCAGATTACTTAAAAAAATAGTATCGTCCTGCATGTGAATATAGTACTATAGCTATAGGAGGGATTATTTCCCATTGGAAAAACACATTATTTATAAAATATTCAGAAAGTCATAACTTCACTCTGATACTTTCAGGGTTTTTTTTTTTTCCTTTTTGATGTTCTGTATCCCCCATTTGAACAAAAAAAAAATGGTTTATAACATTTCTTATACAAAAAGTTAAATTTGTTAATATATAAACATTTACTTTGATAATATACTCTGCATTAAATGCCACGGTGTCAGTAAAAATGAAAATTCATATGTTAAATTATACAAATAATACAAAGTAACTGAAAATTAAAAGGAAAGAACTTTATTGTTCAATATCATATAAAAATTAGATTTTTTTTTTTTCATATTGCTATATGAGCAATTTTTCATTAATATACGTCGGATGATAATCACAAGAGATGTTTAGCTATCATTTAAAAGTAAATAAGTAGTCTTTTTTAACAACTTGCAGTGAAAATTACTTCTAGTTTCAAAACGTCTTTTGTTTTTAATATACATCTTACAATGCCTAATTGTCGCTTTTGTATTTTTCATGTAAATGCATGTAAACAAACTTATATAAAAAAATTTACAGCAATTTTAAGTGCAAAACATAGTTATATAAGTAAACATATAAAATTCTAGCTTTTTTTCTAATTTCTATTTTAAATTTTCAAACAATTTTTTACCAAAAAGAATAAAAATAATATATTAATATTAATTTCCATTTTCACAAGTTTTGCATAACCTAAACTAAAAATTTTAAGCAGCAAAGCAAAAATAAATAATGATTTCTATATTAATTTATTCTACATAAAATCAAATTATATCTGTAAAAGTATAATTAGGTTTAATGGCAATTTAAATGAAGAATGCAATTATTAAAATGATTATTTCAACATTAGCATGATTATTACATATTCTGCAAAAAGTGTCTCTTTCGCAAAAATTTTATATGAACTAATTTGGAAGTGAATACATGAGGAAAAAAAAAGCAACACTATGATTCAAGATATTAATCAGATTATATATTAAAAATTGTATCTATAAAATGAAGGTCTAAAAAATGTATTAAGGAAATTATTGATATTGAAAATGATATGTTTTTATTAAAAATCATCAGAAATAAGAACACAAATCTTTTAACACAAAAAATATTTATTGTTTAATAAAAACGATGCAAATATGAAAAATGCAGATTATTCTAATAAAAATAATTTAAACAGAGAATAAATAATACTACGTATGCAAGAACGTTATTTTTTTTCCAAAACAAGTTGTGCTCGAAAATTGTCATTTTCGTTCTTCGCAAATGGAAGAACTTACCTTTAAAGTACTATCCACAATAATATGTAACAGCTAATAAAATTTATTGGAAGCACTATATATATTCACAATATAGCGATTAAACGCTTTAAAAAAATATATATTTGCCATTTTTAGGCAAACTCTATTCCTTGATAAATAATGCACAAAAAATATCGAAAAAAATTCTGTACATGTCCACAGAATTTTGTATATATCCACTTGATAATCTAATATTTCACTTTCAAGCACTCAACGCAACCATTACTGCTTCTAAATTGTAAAAATCACAGCACAGATACAAAAACTGAAGAAATTTTATCATAATTTTCACAATATTAACAAGATCAGTTTGTTTAAATACTAATACACCACTAACTATACATGGCAATATACTATGACCATATACTATGACCATATACTTCTATACACGGCCTTTGAAACATGCATATTCACAAAAGAAAAATATTACGTCAGCATTTATTTCCCGCGCTATTAATGGAGCAGTCGTTTTCTGACTCACCTCGAGTCTCGCTTTACTACAGAGGAGCTTATCATTAAAACCTTTTTATCAGCTGCAATTGAAACGCTTTAGAAATAAATAGAAACTCTTTATGCTTTTCTTCAGACACAGGGAAAATATGACAAGATTTTTTTGTCACACTTTCAATTTATCGAATTTTATAAATTTAAAAGCAATTCTTACACCAAATTTTTGCTTTAAATCTCGTTTAAATTTATTTTACTAGGATACTTTAATTCGAACAATAGCCTTCACGAAGGCGTTAAAATAGGTCGATGTCCACCAAAATTGAAGTAAATAAACGAAAAATGCGACGTATTCGCTACTATTGGGGGGGGGGGGGGGGAGGGATGTCTAGTTGATACCTTCTTTTAACATAATCGTGGTAGGGAGTGGAGATATGAAGACAATTACCCCTTCGTAGATTTTGAAATAAAATTAATAAAATTTTCTTTATGTCTGAATATATATATAATATATAAATATAAATTATTTCAAGTGATTATAGAATAATTTCTCACTAACAGAAAAAAAGATCTAAGACCATTTCGTCAAGGGAACCCCTCTGAATTCCTCGTAGAAAACATTTTTAATTCTGTTTCCATTTAAACATTTCAGATTTATCTTAAACAAGGGGTTCAAGAGGCAAGGGTCCCCCGACAATTAAAAAAGCGTTTCAGTTTTTTATTTTTAAAATTGTTGTTAGAAACCTATTTTGGAATATTTAATACTATTTTTTAATTTAATTTTTATATTGCTTTTAAGGTTGATACGTTTAAATGTTGTGTTGCACGGCGCGTTCGGACAAAAAACTCTCAGCTAGCCTTTTTCATAATCATAATCTGCATTTTAAAAAGCGGACTAAGCTGTCGACCACAGGCACACCTGTCTGAAAATCAGGGTCTCTGTCATGGCCCCTCCCTACATTTCTTTTTGCTGGCGATCATGCATAATTAGTATTTCAAGATATATATATTACTATTTATATTACGCCCATCTCTGCATTCCCCGAGTGCGCCAACTAGTGCAAGTAAAATTTGTAAAACTTTATACTTTTGTGAAAAGCAATTCTTTAATTCCTTTAATACACAATTTTATTTTTCAAGACTTGATAAGCAAAATTGTACAGTTTTGACACATATCTTATGGTCTAATCAAATTATTTCTTCTATAAAGTAATATCATTGTGTGGATAGAAAAGTATTCCAGATTCAGACACTTAGGTGTCTGAATTATATTTTCAGACACATAAGTGTCTGAATCTAAGACGCCTCTATTTGCAGTGAAGATTTTTCCTCAAATTAGTGTTGCCGCAAAAATAATATAACCGCATTATATAGTGCTGAACAATGATTAAAAAAATAAATAGTAGTACAAAAAAGATAAAATATCAATTCTCCACATAGTTTTATTTTATATTTATGGTTAAAAAGCAAAATTGATATTGAAATGTTTAAAAGAAAAAAAAAAGACTCCATCGACGGTCGAAGCAGTGGTATTTCACGTGTATAATAAAAGGTATGCTTTGTTATATTAAATTTTATTTTCATTTCATTCATTTTATTGCATTCAATTTATTTATTTTTCATGTTTTCCAAGAAGCGGATGGATATCTTGTGAATTGACGAAGTGATGAATTTTTTTTCTTCTTAAACTCCATACCTCCCCCCCCCCCTTGAGGCTATTTTTAATGATATCAAAAATCTGTCATACATAAATTTTCGACCCTTTTCCTAGAAGTAATAATAACTGTAAACGGATTTGATACGTATCATAATTAAGAAGTTATGGGTTTTATTTTCTGTTTTCACAACCCCTCCCCGCCCCCATTTCGATTTTGCCCATTAACGAACTTGACCGAGATTTTATGTCCCTTGATTATATGTATCAGTTTGGAAGATATTTGTGCAGAATTATTGAAGTTATCGTGTCCATAAAAAATGATATAGCTATATAGACAGATAGATAGATAAAGTTTTGAATTGGGGGGTGGTTTGGGGTTCTAGGGGACATGATCGGCGTAGATCTGCAAAAAATTTCAGAAATTCCCTCATACGGGAGAATGTAATAGGTAGTATTTCTTACGAAATCTACCTACAAAGAAAAAGAAAAAATGATAATTTCGTTTCTCTCAATAAATAAATATGGACAAAATTAGACAATGCCAGGCTTTCACTCTTCAACGGAGTGAAATATTTCACTCTTGTCAAAGGAGTGAGACAGTCACTCTCGACAACGGAGTGACATATTTCACTCCTTTCTAGGGAGTGGAAAATTCCACTCTTTAAGGAGTGCATTTTTATAAAATTCACTCCAAAAAGAGTGAAAATGCCTCTCACTCTTCCAAAGAGTCAACTTCTCACGCCACCCAATTTTAGAGTGTATGTAACCTCAAAAACTCGGAAACCACAGGGCGCAGGTCTACGAAATTTGGCACACGGGTTGCTGGTAGGGGGCCCCATGAACGATTAGAGCAAAAAATTCAAAAATTAAAAAAAAAAAAAAAATTAATGTTTTTGACGAATTTTTGCCTTTTTTATGTTCAACCCGTAATTGCGCGAGTTCCAACCCGTTCTAAATGTTGACTGCAATGTGAGATAGACATATTATACGTATGCCAGGCTGCAATACTTAAGAAGCTGTAGCGGATATTACGATAATTCTTTTACCTCGCATGCAAATAATGAGAGATTATTGAATAGCGCTTAATTATTACTTAAAAAAAATAAAGAACAACTTTTTATCACAAACATCCACAAAACATTTTATTCTATTTATTTTCCTATTTATTCCAAATATATCGTTTTATCGTATGCTACCGTAGCAACATGATAAATTAAATTTCATTAAAAAAATGCACAGTAGTAGAAAATATTTTTCTACATATTACATTGAAATTTCGTAAAATAATTTTAGTCCATAAAAACTATTCACAGATAGTTGAAGTTTGTAATTGTATTCGGTTATCGGGTTTTTAACAAATGTATTGCCCCACAAATGCAAATAGTATTCCATAATACATCTAGTAGAAGTTCCTCTGCTTTTTTTTTTCTTTCAACGTCTTTCATGGAACTCGATTCTAAATGTAAAATGACAAGATTAGACGTAAATTATAACAGTATAAAAAACGTACAAATAGAAGAATCGTACAAGAAACCCATAAAAGTGTTCACTTACACAAAATAAAAATACGGCTCCCTTGAGCGGAAAAACTCGTTTAAAAGGCGACAACTAAATTGAATTTTCCATTGAAAAATGCAAAAGAAAGTTTCCAAAAGTAAATTAGCCGCATAAGGTACTCGCACAAATAGGTAGTAACATTTTTACATGTTCTTTCGTTTTTTATTGTTTCATTTCACTTATATATATTTTTAATGTATCTTAATTTAATTTAATCCAATTTAAGTTTTAATTTCCATCACAATGAATTAAATGCTAATTTGCGTTTTTAGTCTCACAAAGGCTTTTAAAAGTGGCGATAAAAAAGTATTTAAATTCTTCGTAACTGACATTTTACAGACTGCGTGACAAATAGATGAATTTTTTTTAATTAAATTTTCATAAAATTTAGCAGTAAATGGCTGGTTTTTAGAGTTGTTGTTTAAGGAGATTGAAGCTAGATTTGCTATCAGAGATCGCGAAATCCCATGTTATCCCATGGGAAACATTAAAAAAAGTGATCCTTATCCTCATTATCTAATGCAAGTATCAAAATTTTATTTTCACCATCATAAAAAGGAACGACTGATACGTACGAACTAGGTTTTTAAAATTTTATCTTTTAAATAGTTTTTAACTGCAATAAATATTAAAAAGAATTGCCTTTTGAAAAAATATCATAAATAATTCTTTCTTTTACATTTTTACTCCATTAAAGATTTAAAAATTCATTGTCTTTTGAAAAATATTTAAAATTTTATGAAACAGTTTTTAAAAAGCACGTCAGTATTCGGTCCCAAAATCAGTCGAATTGAGAGATGTAGCTAACTCGCTGTGCAGGAATCTAAAAAAAGAATATGAAATTCTCTCATTCGGCGATCATTCCGATCCACTCTCCTCCGCGCTTCGCTCACATAGCCTAGAACATAGTACATACACTGTGCGCTTTGTGTATTTACAATTTCTTTATTACTGTTCCATCCAACCAATACTACAACTTCAACAGAAATTATTTGCATGGGAAGCCACGACAACTACTACTTTAAAAAAATTGCACTTCAACTTCGACTTTTAGAACAGTTCTGTCCAGTATCTTTGGAACGCATATTCGTAACCGCATCAATGTTACTCAACTGGTTATTACATTTCTTCAGCATAGTTTTTAAAAAAGCAGTTGAGTAACAGCGATGCGATTGCGAATATGCGTTCCAAACATGCTAAGACGCAACTGTTCTAAAAGGGAAAGTTTAAGTTCATTTTTACTTATCCATCATACGTAGTATAGGGTAAGTCTTGTAATCGTTTTGAAAATCGAAAAAAAATATTTGACGGATTTACACGTTTCAGACACTGGAGATTCCGAAAAACATATTTTTAGAAAAAAAAAAAATTGCCGTCCATCTGTCTGTGTGTGTGTCTGTAAACGCTTCTTTATCTCCCGAACCAATTATAGAGACTTGAAATTGGGTATGTACTTAGTATGTAATAATGGGAAGAAGCTTATTGAATTTTAGTAACTCTTGAAATATTCGTTCTGATAAAAGGTATATAAAATTTTCGAAATTGTTTATTTTAAGGTGTGACTATAAAAGACAATAAAAAAACATAAATTGTGATAAAGAATGAAGTCGATCGGATAATGAGTTGTCGAGATATTTGTTATTATATTTTTCACACTCTTCGATTTTTCATGACCCTGTATTTCATCCAAGTTTCAATTCAAAGATCTATTTTAATTGAAAATGAGACGTTTAATCCGAAGCAGTAAACCGTTAGTGAATAGGGTTTTCATTTTTGGAGTTATAAGGGTGTTTCTTTGACGCAATTCAGTAATAGAGCATTTAAAGTTTAGGACGTCATCAAACCATCGATTTTGTTCGAATTGCACTGCATTTTATAAATAGTTTACACATGTTTTATTTTCATATTTTATATTATGCCTATCCATGATGGGTAAGTATTACTGTGGCCTCCAACGACTAGTTTTTAAAGTAGTAGTTGAAGTGGCTTGCAACGGCGAACAATTTCTGTTGAAGTTGTAGTATTGGTTGGATGGAACAATTACAGTTACCGACTTTAAACGGTACGTGCTCTCGAACTGCATCATCGCAGAGAAACAAAATTCCGAAACACTCTGACTTATTTTAAGAGAGCCGTCAAATCTGCAATGTGAACAAAATATACAACAGAACGAAATAACAAAAAGAAATGAGGAAAAATGCTTCAATTCAAAGTCACGTTCCCATGGAAAAGGGACAGCTGCGTAAACTGTTTTGTCAGTGCAACGACATCACATATGCACGTTCAAACAAAAACCACCTGACATTGAACGAATAAAAGTATTTTAGGGCAGCGCAATATCAAGATTAGATATAAAAGGAAACATAAAAATTTCGCATATAATAGTTTCGCATAAATATAATTAGATGCCAAGTCTAAAATACAATCGCATTAAACATTATCTTTTAACGAAATGATTTTGTTTTTCTTCGAAATATACCCGTTTTATTCGTGACAATCAATAATTGAACTGAAAGTACTAATAAAAAATATTTTTTAAAATTTATAAGGCCACAGAAATTGACAAGGGGCCAAATGTTAGATTATCTTTTTATACTATATTATATACAATAAAACCAGTTAACGCGAAATTGCAAGGAGCCGGAGAAAATTCTAATGTAGACAATTACCGTCTTAGTAAGTACGTCATCGTCTATTAAAATTGTATAATATCTCAATTGGACCACGATTTGTTTTTCTTTGTTTAAGGCAGAATTTTGATACAGGCAAGTTCCATTTTGAAAGGTTTTCCTGTATATCGTCTGCTCGAAGAACCGCGGAATGACAGACTGACGCAGACACAAACGGCGGCAGGATGGAAACAAGACATTTTAATTAATATCTCGGCTAATAATTAAAAAATGAAAAATCTAAGCCCCAGGTTCCTGCAAACCTGTCTTCATCTATCCTTATCCAAATTAGCAGACCTTTAGGTACGCTACATTTACCTTGCCATCGCAAACAGACAGAGAGACACACACATACATACATCTTTCTTTTATTAACATAACTGATAAACGTGTAACTACGTCTTTGAAACAACGGTCACAATGGTGTCCTAAAAAATATAGATCATACAGTCAAACGTCTTCATTTTAAATTTGAGATCGCTCATCGCTAAGACAGATTTAAAATTAGTATACATTGAATCATTCCTCCTTCATTTTCAGATCATCTTGAATTAGTAAAGTTAGTTTGGGACAGTTTTGTAATCTTGCAATGTATGCATTCTTGTCTCGTTTCATGCAATGCGGTTCTGAATTATATTCACAAATTTACTTTAATATTGCTTATAAGTATATCTTCCCAGTTTTTCATACATTATTTATGGTTTTTTAATGTACGATAGCCCAAATCTTGCATCTTTTTAACTTATTATAACTCGTGCAATGATGAAATCGTACATGTTTTACGAAACCTATGGCAATTTATTTATGAATAAATATGTGAATTTTGTGGGAATCTTACGGCATTTTATCTAGGGCAATTATATATACTGTCAATTGAAAACATTCAAAATCTGCCTCTTCTTCAGATTTTAGGGATGCACCAGAGTGACAAAATGTATCCTTTTCTAAAAAAAGAAAAAAAAAGTACTTATTAATTTTGACAGCTGTGCCATAAGTAATTAAAATCTAACAATAAATCAATTGTATTATGTTTCATCCTTTTAGGTAGATTTCGTAAGAAATACTACCTATTACATTCTCACCTAAGTTGGAAATTTTGAAAAATTTTTGCAGATCTACGCCGATCATGACTCCCAGAACCCAAAACCACCCCCAGTTCAAAACTTTATATATCTATCTATCTATTTATATATCTATCTATCTATCTATCTGTGTCACTTTTTTCTGACCACGATAACTGGAAAAAATCTGCATAAATCTCTTCCAAACTGATACATAAAATCAAGGGTCATAAAATCTCGGTCAAGTTCGTTAATGGGCAAAATCGAACCAAGGAGGGGGGGAATGGGGGGGGGGGTTGTGAAAACAGAAAAACCCTCATAATTTCTTTATTATTATACGTATCGAATCCGTTTAAAGTTATTATTACTTCTAGGAAAAGGGCCGAAAATTTATGTATGACAGATTTTTGATATAATTAAAAATGGCCCCAAGGGGGGGAAAAGGGGGGTTTTAGAAGAAAAAAATCATAGCTTCGTCAATTCACAAGATATCAAATCCGCGTAAATTTATTATTAATCCTCTTAGTATTATCTAAAACTTTTATATTGACAAGTTTTTTATAGGACCAACCGTTATAGCAAAAAAAAAAAAAAAAAAAAAAAAAAATCCCTGCCGGCTCCGCCTGCAAACAAGTTATTTTTCGAAGTAGGCGGTTCCAACTCCCGCATCTTTTCGAAACTGATACATAAAATCAAGGGGCATAAAATCTCGGTCAAGTTCGTTAATGGGCAAAATCGAACCAAGGGGGGGGGGGGGGGGCTTTTTGTGAAAACAGAAAAAAAACATAATTTCTTAATTATGATACGTATCGAATCCGTTTAAAATTATTATTACTTCTAGGAACAGGGCCAAAAACTTATGTATGACAGATTTTTGATATAATTAAAAATTGCCTTAAGGGGGGAGGGAAGGGGGGTTTTAGAAGAAAAAACTTCATAACTTCGTCAATTCCCAAGATTTCAAATCCGCTTAAATTTATTTTAAATCCTCTTAATATTATCTAAAACTTTTATATTGACATGTTTTTTATAGGACAAAAAAAAAAAAAAAAATCCTTGCTGGTTCCGCCTGCAAACAAGTTTGGTTTCGAAGTAGGCGTTTCCAACTGCAGAATCATCGCAAAAAGGTCATTTCTTCCGCAATTCCCGACAAACAGGCGCCCACGGTCTGCGTCTTCGAAATCTACCTGTGCCTGTAGGCCGAGCCGTCAGGGATTTTTTTTTATTTCTTCGTTGTTTCACGAGTTTGTAAGAATTGTGACTGATATTCACGAATATTTTATTTTATAATACCTACTATTAAATATAAAACTAACTAGTATACTAACGAACTATACACTAAACATGTTCAGTTTGTTCCTTATAAAGTGTATAAATTAAATCACAATATATGCATCCCTCTTGCTGATGACAGATTTAAAATCCATTCTTTTGTATTGGACATAGGTCACTATATGTTTGAATAATCACAAAAAAAAAAAAAAAAAAAAAAAAAAAAAAGAACGAAAAATCATGAGTCACGCATATATAATGAAACACTTTCTAACATATTAAAAATACTATAACAAAGCTTCACAGTTTACTAAGAAAACACGGTCAAAGTCCAACCGGGCGGGAAGGACTACTTTTCGGCTTAAGCTGAACTAGGCCCGCCCAACAGGATTACAACGCAAACAATTTAGAAAACGCATAACACATTTGAAAACCCGATTTCTGCAATTACCATCTATAATCGAACAAAATATCCGAATTATTTTGAGCAGCCCTGTATATTATAAATACATTTGTATGTATACGACACAGTACGCTAAAATTTGTTTATGTTAGGAAATGCATATCAGAACTGAAAATTCCCCTTCAGTAATTTCCGTCAATAAACGGAAATGTACGTGAGATCTTTTGAGCAGCCCTGTGTATATAATCTATAGAATTTATGTACATCAATTAATATGCAAAAAAATAGTTATATTTTAAAAACGCGTATCACAACTGAACACGCGCTACCAGGAATTACTGTTCACAGACACCCTGAAACCAATTTTTTTTTTTCAGTGTCCCTGTAAATGAACGATACATTCTATGTATACCATACCCTATTCTACAGTTAGTGCACCTCGGTGATATATATCAATTTGAATATGTTTAAAAAAGTGTCACATCATTAAAATACGCCGCAAACGATTTTTCCCTATACACCGTAATATAACGGAATAATTTTGAGTGTCCCTGTAAAGGAACTCCAGTGTCATTCCATGTCAAATCAACGAAAAAACAGATTTCTATAATATTTGTTTTATATCCATAAAGTATATGAAAAATCGAATTTTTTAAACTTTTTATTCTTAGCGAATTTTTCTTTTTTTACGGAATTTTAAAAATGGCCAAAAGTACCAAATTTAACCAAGTTTTCAATCACACGATCCTCTACAATTCTGTAACAAATTGGGCTAGAGAGCTCAGTTATATCTTATTTTGAAAGCTTTTTTATGGGCTGCAAGATATGATATGCAGCACTAACTATTTCGAGTAAAATAAATTTTTTGACAAATTTTCAAAATTTTCTAATTTAAATCTTTTAGAAACGCTATTTTTATTTATTTATTTATTTTCTTTTTTTTTTCAAAAACACTATTTTTAATTTTTTTTCCAAAAAAAAATATATGTTAATCTTTGATTTTTTGGCTACAAGTATGCAAAATTTCAAGATGGTGAAATGATGGAATTTTGAACTATTAATTTTTAAGGTAATAATTCCTGAAAAGTTTTAATAAACCATTCTTATTCAAAAATTAATAGCTCAAAATCCCATCATTTCTCCATCTTGAAATTTTGCATACTTGTAGCCAAAAAATTAAGATTAACATATATATTTAAAAAAAATTTTAAATACAGTTTTTGAAAAATTTAAATAAAAATTTTTTGAAAATTTGTCAAACAATTTATTCTACTCAAAATTGTTAGTGTTGCATATCATATTAAAGCACATAAAAAGAGCTTTCAAATAAGATATAACATATAACTGAGCTCTCTAGCCCAATTTGTTACAGAATTGTAGAGGATCGTGTGATTTAAAACTTGGTTAAATTTGGTACTTTTGGCCATTTTTAAAATTCTGTAAAAAAAAAAAAAAAAAAAAAAGGCTAAGGAAAAAAAAAATTAAAAAAATTAGATTTTTCATATACTCCATGGATACAAACTATGAACAAAAAATTACAGAAATCTGAAACGTCAAGGTCCAGAGTTTATGTTGATTCATACATGGAATCGCCCTACATTTTTATTAGCAAAAAGGCCATAGTAAACCATAATTAACATATATTAATTTCATCACAATTTGAGTCTATTTATGTGAGTTAGAGTAAGGGTAGACGGTAGACAGACAGACAAACAGAATTCATAAACACTTTTCAAGAATGTTGGAAACTGCAGAAAGTGAAATTCGGACATATCTGAACTATTTGCTTGTAAAAAGTGTGTCAGTCATAAAGAACCTCATTCATTAATAACGAACCAATTAAAATGAATAACGTATAAAATTAAACACAGTTCAAAATATAAACTTGAAATAGAAAAAAAAAACTTATAAAGAATTATAAATATAGAAACATTAATTATCAAAATAATAATTAAAAAAAAATACAAGAATAACATCAGCGTTATTATGACATTTCCTATTTTAAACAAGATGAAAGAAAAAAAAAATCGCTCGTCAAAATAAAAAAAGTCCTTCCGGCCTGTACCGGGAGGAAAAGGTAGCTTTCCTATATTTTCGTTTTAAAATTTTAGCTAATGTTACACGAAAACAGCAACTTAAAATGCAAATAAAACGTTTACAAAAGATTCGTTAATACTGAATTTGAATAAGAAATTCGCCAAATTATTGAACAATAGCCAATTGGCTTCATTTATGAAGACTTATTTTGGTCGCCAAATTTGGCGATATTTCGCCAAATGTCGCCAAGTTTGGCGAGAATTTGGCGCTAACAGATATGAATATATAGTTTTATGCGTTTGATTGGGAAAATTATTACAACAATGAAAATTTTTGTAATGTGCTGTCTTGTTTCAAAATGTCAGCCACCCTAGAATTTCAAACTGCTCTATCTCAGCCGTTTTTTAAGATAGAGGTAAAACAAAAAATGCTAAGGAATCCTCGTTTCAAGGCCTAACACTGAATTAAAAAATAAATTTGAATTTTTAACTTTTTTGTATATTTATTTCAGTTTTAAATTTTTAATTGGCCGCCATCTTGAAACAAAATGGCGGACCAAGCTGGCCAACGAACTCGGTCGAGACATTGATGAGCTTAATACACACAATTAGTTTCATCAAAATTGATTTATAAATACGAGCGTTATCGTATGACATAGGTCAGATATATATATATATATATATGGAGATGTGGTCAGTTTCTTATGTTTCAATGGTTAAATTTTACTTAAAGTTTTATATATATATATATATATATATATATATATATATAAATATAATATATATAAATCAACATTTGAACAGAGGGTGGTTTTGGGGTCTGGGGGTCATGATCGGTGAAAATATATCGAAATTTTCCGGAACTGCTTTCCTCCGAACGGCTGCAATAGGTAGCTTTATACTTTTTTGTATTGAAAGCTACCTAAAATTACGAAAATAACATTTTGAGTAGAATTTCAATTAATGGAGTCATTAGCAAAAGAGAAAAATGGGGAAAGAAAACGAAGCCTTCTGAGTTGTTGGAATCAGTCCAAAAAATAAAAATGGAACGTTGTTTTCGAGTTTTATAAACATTTATTAACATTGTTGCAATCACTTTGTAAAATGGATTGTTCAAGAACGAACGAGTTATTAAACAATTGTATACAGGATGTTCTCTCTTATCAGCTTCTTATCGCACTAAAAACGCGTTTTTAATGTCTTTAGTTACAGTAAAAGCTGAAAATTCGTAAAAATCAAAGTATCATAATTCGATACGTTTTTGGTCGTGCTAAAGTGATTTTTTTAAAGCATTTTACTTGTTAGAACACGGAGAAAGTTTTTCTAAATATAATTTATAAGACTTTGAAATTGTATAAAATTTTAAATTTCGTAACTTTTACGAATATAACTATTTTGACCAGGGCTTTACAATTTTCATAAAATCTGGTAGACAGCAAAAAATTCTAGTCGCCAACAAAAGATACCCCCCCCCCCCTCCCGCGACATTGATTTTTAAAAAAATGTGTTTTTTTACGAATTAATTGATAACAATATAATAACAAGCATAGTTAGTTTAGAATCATATACATAATTCAGTTTTATAGATAAATATAATTCAAATGAATTACTTATAGTCACTTATATATTATTATTCGTCAAAATGAATGGGATAGATTAATCAGTTTTAATTCTGATCATAAAAATCTGATTTGAAACTTTAAAAAAAAACCTCTTGAGCCTATTTTAGCATTGCATCCAATTTTAGATATCCCAGGAGCTGGATAGACACTATTTCTGACTGTTGTTTTGAAAGCTACCCCCCCCCCCCCATTCTAATCACGTGACATGCTAGTTCGCTAGAGAGGCACAGAATGTCGTTTACGACTAGTCTTAGGTCAAATCTTAGGTCAATTTTTGTTTAAAAAAATAATTTTAAAAAATCCCACCAGATTGGTTGCCAGATAAAAAAAAAAAAAAAAAAATGGTCATCTGACAAAATACTTGGTCGCCAGTGGCGATCTCGCGACTGCATTTGTCAAACTCTGATTTTGACGAAAATGGATTTTCATAGGATGCAAAACAACATAATATTCGAAACATTACTGCAGTCTGAAGCATACCTCTGAAATTAACGATTTAAGAAGAAGGATAAACAAAGTTTTTTTTGCTGCTCTTGATTTTCGGAAACGTCTCCGAGACGTTTTTAGAGTGTCTTCATCGGTTTTCTCAACCCGGAACATCGGTTTTTGGGATCCTATCCATTCTCAATGAAACATTTTCAATTTCATAATTGAATTTATACACGCAGGAGTACAAAATAATATTAATTTTAATGTCAACATGTTAATGCTGTTAATTTGCCATGTTTGCCGAACATGAAAATGTTTACTTGCGAAATGGATAGAACCGGAAAACACATATTCCGGGTTGAGAAAACCGATTAATACCCTATAAAAACGACTCGGAAACGTTTCCGAAAATTAGTGGCAGTAAAAGAAACTTTGTTTTCATAAATGATTCCTTAAATCTCGAAAATATATAGGTTTCTGACGTTTCTAAAAGATAAATAACGCTTTACGGAATACGGGTAGATCGGAACAGGTTATTGTATATTGTATATGGTAATAATACTTTTTCCTAGATTAAGAAACATTTGTCTTTTTTAACACTTTCCAACATAGTTGAAAAGTGTTTATGAATTCGGTTTGTCTGTCTGTCCGTGTTCTAACTCATGTAAATAGACTCGGATTGTCGTGCAATTGATATATGTTATTAATGTTTACTACGGCTTGTTCGGCATTGAAAATGAAGTGTGTAGTATTTATGGTTTTTTTACAGGGACATTCAAAAGAATTCCGTTACATGACGGTCTATGGGGAAAAATAATTTGCGGCGTATTTTAATGATGTTACACTATTTTAAACATATTCAGATTGTTACATATCACTGAGGTGCACTTAAACGCGCTTTCTCAAGAATAGGGTGTGCATAAGATGTATCGTTATTTTACAAGGACACTCAAAAGAATTCATTTACATTACGGTCTATGGGGGAAAATCAGATGCAGCGTATTTTAACGATGTTACACAATTTCAAACATATTCAAATGGATACATATCACTGAGGTGCACTACAAGGCACTTACTGAAAAATAGGATATGCATAGAATGTATCGTTCATTGACAGGGGCACACAAAATTATTTGGCTACAGTATACTTACGTGTATGAAAAATAAATGTTGGTAGCTTGTTTTTAGTTGTTTTCGCGTTTTTAAATATAAGACATTTTTTGTATATTAATGGGTGCATATAAATTCTATAGATCCATACAGGGCAGCACAAAAGAATTCGAATACATTTCGGTTTATTGACGGGAATTGCTGAAGGGGAATTTTCAATTGTGCTTATGCATTTCCTAACTGAAGTAAATTTTAGAATATGTGTAGTATACATACAAAACTATACATCCTATACAGGGCTGCGCAAAAAAAATCGGATATTTTGTTTGACTACTGGTAGTAATGGCTGAAATTGGGTTTGCAAATCTATTATGCTTTTTCTAAATTGTTTACTGTGAATGTTTTTTTACAGTATATTGAATGTTTTGGAAAGCGTTTCATAATCTATGCTTGACACATGATTTTTCGTTCTTGTTTATAGTGTAGCTCTATTTTTCATTGTCCAGGAAATTTAATTTTATGAAATCTAAATTAAGGGAGATTAGAAAAGAAGAAAAAATCCCGGACGGCTCGGCTACAGGCACAGGTAGATTTCGAAGACACAGACCGTGGGGCGCTTGTTTATTGGAATTTGCAGAAGAAATGACCTTTTTGCCATGATGCGGCAGTTGGGACCACCCACTTCGAAATCTACTTGTGTTTGTAGGCGGAGCCGGCAAGGATTTTTACATTTTTATTTTTATTTATTTACTTATTTATTATTTTTTTTTTTTCTGTAGGAGTTGGCCCTATAAAAAACTTGTAGATAATATTAAGACAATTTATAATAAATTCAAGCGGATTTGATGTCATGTGAATTGGTGAAGTTATGAATTTTTTCTTCTTAAACCCCTATCCCCCCCCCCTTCCCCTTCATGTCATTTTTAATGAAATCAAAAATCATACATAAATTTTTGGCCTTTTTCCTAGAAGTATTAATAACTTTAAAGGAATTCGATACGTATCATAATTATGAAATTATGGTTTTTTTTTTTCTGTTTACACAAAAAGGCCTTCGATTTTGCCTATTAACGAACTTGATCAAGATTGTATGCCCCTTGAATTTATGTATCACTTTGGAAGAGATTTGTGTAGAATTATGCAAGTTATCGTGTCTATAAAAAAGTGATATAGATAGATAGATAAAGTTTTGAACTGGGGTTGTTTTGGATTCTGGGAGTCATGATCGGCGTAGATCTGCAAATTTTTTTCAGAAATGCCAACATAGGGAAGAATGTGATAGGTAAGTATTTCTTACGAAATCTACCCAGAAAAAGGTTGGGGGGGGGGGGGGAGAAGAACGGAAAGGAGAAAAAAAACACGACGTCATAAATGTATAGTTTTTATATTTATCTTAATAGTTTTTATATATGTGTATATATTCTAGTAGAAGGTTTATCGCGCCCCCCCCCCTCTCTACCAACCCCTTTCCTCGTTACATGAGCGCGTGGAAAGTTCTGCACCATTAAAATGTCACCGCGTAGTTATTTATCGATCCCCTAATAACGAAGGAAGATCAAATTCAGAAAAAAAAAAAAACAACTTCTAAGAGTATATTGTGAAAAGAAAAAAAAAATGTTTTGTTTTGGAAATTTTCCAAAGTACATAATAGTAGCTAACATTTTGTTTTTTTTAAAGCGAGATATTGGCAGATAAAGAGCCAATGTAATAATTTATGTTTAAAAATAACACATGAGATGTAAAATTATACAAGAACTGAAGAGAAAAAAAAAAGTTAAAGAAAATAATACTAAGAAAATATTGAATGATACCATATGCCAGACATTTCATAAGTAATGGAATAATGTTTAAAGAATGTTAGAACGTAGCAAAATAAGCAATTTTTATTGATTAAAAAGAAGTAGAATTGTAAGTAAAGGACTGGTAGGTTTGGCGCGACTTACCGATTCGTAGAATAAAACGAATTTGTTTTATAATGCCTTTATAATGTTTTTATAATTATCTTATAATGCCTTTCCCTGCGGCCTTTGTAGTACAAATATGTAGTAAGTTAGGATAAAAATCCATGCATACAAACTTTAAAAAACATCTTACTTTTTTTACCATCTTAGGAGAAAGTTTTCTATTTTAAAAAGCACCATTTTTGTATCATTTGTTAAAAGTTTTTAGACCAATAATATCAGTGCACTAGTCATTACAGATGATTGAATAGTAATTAACTGTAGCGCCGCAGCAACTCTATTCGGTGACTAGCGCAAAAACGTTTTGCTTCGTTTTCTGCATAGGGTGGTACATAGTCAGTAATGACTGACGGTGTCAATAAAGCGACTAAATCACTTGGCGCCTGATGCTGGCGTACCACTCGAACTACCCTTGCTGCGGCTCTGATTAATGAGAAATTTAAAAAGATGTCTACTGATTACCTAATATGTAATTATCAAAATTTTATTTTCACCACCGGAAAATTTACATCCGATATTATGTATATTATTATTACTTTTTTTTTTAATATTCAAAAGAAAACTTAAAATTCATTGTCTTAAAACAAAAATACTTCAAGTTTAAAGAGAACGTTTTTAAAAGTGTAATAATTAAGAACAAGGCATCCAATATATATATATATATATAGTTTATTAGATAGTACTGTGTTTACATTTTTTCCTGGCTTAACAAGGTATTTAAATTTGCAATAAGCATAAGATTGCTAAAACGTTCCTTAACACCTCCGCGACTAGCGTGAGAAATTTATAAAGGGGTCTACTTATGACCTAATGTAATTATCAAAATTTTATTTTCACCATCAGAAAATTGACATCCGATGTTATGTACTTTAATATATATATATATATATATAAGAAAACTTAAAATTCATTCTCTTTTAAAATACTTCATGCATACGTCACGCATACGTCACGTATGTATGTGCACAGTCTTCAATTTTAATAACCATATTTTTTTTTTAATTACAGTATTTCTACGATTAAATAAATATATTCAGAAATAATAATGCATGCATAAAAATAAAAAATCGCTTTTTATTATTATTATTTTTTTAACATTCTATAGCTATTGAGTCATTAAGCTTAAAGAAATTTGATTCCTTACCTTCCATAGCCGTTGTAACTGGGAGGATAATTTTTGAGAATCCAAAGAATGGCTCCTGGTGCTGAGGCTTCTACGAGGACGAGGACGATGGCCGCCACTCATATTCGATTTATGTTACTCTGCTCTGTTAGATCCAAAATAAATAAACTCGAGAACATTCGGTAAACTCTCTTTGAAAAAACTGGATTGTGATTTTATTAAAAGTCTGTTTCATTACACATGGAATTTGCGTAATAACATTCGGTAAACGTGATTTTATTAAAATTTCGTTTTTTTTTAAAAAATTATTATTCAAATTTCATATCATAAACTTGAAAACAATCGGTAAACTTTTGTCGAAAACAACTAGCTTTTGATTTCCATTAATGTCAGTTTCTTTACATTCAGAATTCAGATTATTTATAATCTTGCAAACATTCGGTAAGCTTCGTTTTTTTTTTTAATCCTGATATTTTACACACATATTTCACATTATAATCCTGAGAACATTCGGCAAATTCTGGTCCAAAAAACTAGTTTCTTTATTTCATTAAAAGCCTGTTTTCTTTTCCCAGAATTCACATTATAAATAAACACGAGAACATTCGGTAAACTCTGGTAGAAGCAGCTGACTTTTGATTTGTCTAAAATTATGTTTGTTTACATTCAGAATTCACATGATAAATAAACATGAGAACATTCGGTAAACTCTGTTCGAGACAGCTGATTTTTGATTTCACTAAAATTCTGTTTGTTTACATTCAAAATTCACATGATAAATAAACATGAGAACATTCGGTAAACTCTGTTCGAGACAGCTGATTTTTGATTTCACTAAAATTCTGTTTGTTTACATTCAAAATTCACATGATAAAAAACATGAGAACATTCGGTAAATTCCGTTCGATACAGCTGATTTTTGATTTCACAAAAGTTATGTTTGTTTACATTCAGAATTCACATGATAAATAAACATTTGGCAAACTCTTGTCGGCTTTTGAATTAGAAAAAAAAATCTTTTATATATATACATACAGAGAAATCACATTTCCTTTGTAATATATGTGATCGCAAATAATACCAAGCACTAATTCCACTTAGAAACTACAATTTTTTTTTTTCAATATAAATTAATAAATTCTACAATTTCTTTTCAATATAAATTAATAAATTCTATAATGCTATTTTGTCTTATGTTAATTGTATAAATGCACGTAATAACTGTCAGCATAAATATACACGGTTTTCAAACAATATTATACAACGGCGATGGTTTTTATCTACACTTCCAACAACGTACATGTATAACAGGAAGTCAATAATGAGCTGATTGAAAATTTATATAGCAAGCCATCATATATGCAGATATTTAGATATAAAAAGCTCTATAATATATATCTCTCTATCACAATGTAGCAACAAGAATAAATACTTTACGATTAATTTTGCCAGAGTTCAACAGAATTTTTTATTAATAAAATTAACTAATTGAACGGTTTTTAAAATCACAATTCTGAATATGAAATATCACATTAAACTATGATAGTTCCCTTCAATATATGTCATATATATGCTTTATTTTCATTCAAAGAGTATCCTTACAAATATAATCAATACTGATCTACTGAAAACAGTTCCTCTCTCAATCAAATAATTATATAATTTTCAAAATACACCACATTTTTGAAATTTTTTTTCGTTATTATAATAATTATTATTATTGTTTCTTCTTTCTTTTATTTTAAAGAACAAACTTGCGGCAAATTTTTATCGTGATTTTTCTATCTTTATATAAATTTTTAAGCAAATCATTAAATGCATTTTTCAGTGTTTCAATAATTAATCGTTTATAAAATTTATTATGAAAAATTCAATCATTGATCATTAAAGAGAAAATAAATTTGTTTTTACATATTTCTTTTCTGATATACAATTATTTCTCTGTATCACTAAATTAACTTCTCTTCACCAAATTCTCACTTCATGTTATTGAGAGAAAAAATGATATGCGATAATAAACATCAATATTAATACTTCTAATGTGTTTTTTCAATTAACATTGTCTGAAAATTTCCTAGATAACCTAAGCAGTGTGCATTTATTTGTAAACACTATTTATTCTAATAACTAAATAGCAGTTTTTTCGCATACAATGTATAAAATTTGTAATTTTATGAAACTTTTCCAGATATTTTTCTAGTATACATTTGTAAAGAATTGAATTTCCCCATTTACTAATTAAAAATTATTAAGTATGGAATATATTTATTATTTTCTGAAAGTTTTTCAAAGTTCTCTGTAGTATGCATGTGTAAACATTCTGAACTTTTCCATTAAATAATTAACTGTTGTTTATGTATATAAAACACAATTTTTTTCATTTACTGAAAACATTTCTAGACATATTTTTTATTATATATTTCTAAATATTATATATATATATATATATATATATATTATTAACTAAATAACAGTAGAATAAAGATTTTTTTATTTTTGAAAATTTTCTAGACTCCGTTGCAATATATATTTGTAAACAATGCAAGCTTTTCTATAAGGTAATTAACAAGTACGCACAACATAAAGATTTATTATTTTTCAAAACTCTTTCTAAACACGTTTTCAATATACATACCTAATTTTACAATACAACTAATTAACAGTTAATTAGAATGCCTATATATATTAATTTACGCAAATTTTCTAAACATATTCGTAAAGATTGCCGGCTTTTCTATTTAGGAGTAAAATATACCGAAATTTGTTATTTTCTGAAGCTTGTTTAAATACATATATATCTAAATATTATAATCTTTCTATGAATTCAAACTAACGGGCATATGAAAATCTAATATTTCTATTTTTTTTTTTCGAAAATTTCCTAGACACAATTGTAATATTCATTTGTAAACATTTCATTCACTAATTAGCTGCTAAAATTTACGATTTAATTGTCCTTTCTCTACATGAAAATCATTCACTTTCTTTAATTATCTATAAATATATACTTGCAACTCTCTCTTTACTATACAGCTGAGAAAAGCATATCACCGCATTTCACATTTTGTAAACAAACAGCAGTTAACGACAAAAATTCTACCAGAATTTCTAAAAGTCGAACGGAATCATCATAGTAAATAAATAAAAATAAATCCACAATGAAAATATCCCACTGGATTTTGCGCTATTTATAATTTTAACGAATTTTAGATTCGCGCAAAATTTTAGGAATTCCTTCTCCCTGCTTTAGCGGTGAGTAAGTACAAGTTAGGAAATCCGGCACATGTACAGCACAGTGCCTCGTTCCGGCAGATGGCGCGAGAGTGGTGTGTATCGTCACGTGGCTTTTAAAAGGAAAAAAGAGAGCGAAATTATTGTTGAATTTTGTTGCTAAGGTATAGTAGAAAAGGTAGAGAATAAACTTGGGAATTTTGAATGGATCGGGTATAAATTTACGTTTTATCTACCATCATTTAATTTTAGGGAATTTCCAAATTCAAAACTTTATACTTTCAAATAAAATCGCGGAAACGTTTTTGTTTGAAAATGCAGTGGAGCAGTCAATATTTTCATCAGTGCAGGCAGTTTTCTCCGGGAGGGATTTCTGTAGCCCCCGGTAGTGGGGGGGGGCGGACATTTCAATGCTCCGTAGTGGGGGGGAGGGGGGATGATCTTAGTGCTATAAATCTGTCTTTAAATGTTTTTATCAACTTTATTTTCTTACAGCCAAAATTGATATAATTGTCGGGAAATGTAAGAGGATCCTGAGAGTAACCGTAAAAATAAATATTTAAACTATTCTAAAGGATAGATGATTTTAGAAACTAAAAATAATTATGCACATACGATATGAAAGAATCTGCATTTTTTTTTTCAAATATTTTATACTCTACTAGCCGGTCTTCGCCCGTCTAGCCGGTCGTTTCCGAGTGGGGCCCAGATACATATTGCAGCGTCCCACTCTGACTTCGCTTGGGGGCCAGAAAGTGCATTTTACATGCAACCAGAAAAATATAAATAAAATACTTTAAACTAAAGGTATACGGAAATAACTAATAAGAATATAAAAAAGCACTTAAATAAAGATTTCGCGACATAAATATTTTTTTACGAGCCCCCTGACAAAATAATACTGTGCCCTACCCGTGATTATCTAGGGGTGGGGCCCAAGTAGTACTTTGTATCTGTGCCCTACTCGGAAGCGACCTATTTAACCCCCCTTAGTTGCTGAATTTCTAAAATTGCTGAAATATATGTTTATCTATATTTTTTGTAGATTTGTTATCCCGAATTCCGAGCTCATAACTAAAAATGTTGCTGAGATATAGCGAACAGGCAAAATGACCTAAAAATTTCGACCCCGAATTAACCCCCTTAAGGGATGAATTTCTAAAATTGCTGAAATATGTGTTAAATTATTTTTTTAGTAGATTTCTTATCCTGAATTTCACGTTTCTATCTAAAACTGCTGTGAGATATGGCGAAAACGCGAAATGACTAAAAACTTTCGATCCCCATATAACCCCCTTAGTGGTTGAATTTTTAAAATCGCAGAAATATGTGTTTAACTTTTAGTACATTTTTTATCTTGAATTTCACGCTTTTAACTAAAACTGTTGTTGAGATATGGCAAAAAGGCAAAATCACCTAAAACTTTAGACCCCCCATTTAAACCCTTTAGTGGTTGAATTTCTAAAAGCGCTGAAATGCGTGTTTAATTATTTTTCTAGTAGATTTGTTATCTTGAACTTCACGCTCTTACCTATAACTGCTGATGAGATATGGTAAAAATGTGAAATCACCAAAAATGTTTGACCCCCCATTTAACCACTAAGTGCACTTAGTGGTTGAATTTCTAAAATCGCCTGAAATACATGTTTAACTATTTTCTTTGGTAGAAATGTTATCCCAAATTTCAAGCTCCTAATTAAAACTCCTGCTGAGATATGTGGAAAAGACGAAATTATCTAAAACTTTCGACCCCCCATTTGACCCCCTTATGCTGTGAATTTTCAAAAATCCTTTCTTAGTTACGCGCCTACATTGTGTAAAGAACATGTCTTCCAAATTCCATTGTTCTTGGACAAACGGTTGAGGTTCGGCGTTGATTATGAGAAATTAAGCTACTCTTTTATAAGTATAGATATATTATAAATTATTCTATGATATATACAATTTTTTTATATGATTTTTATTAGTCGAATATTGCATTCCAAGACGTTGGAATCCGCTAAGTGATTTCCCAGGGTCCCGCGTGATATTGCGCCTGCCCTGGATGTGGTGGTGAGGGGGAGCAGTTATTAATCATAAAATAAACAACTTCGTTGTTTTACATGTTTCTGAAGTAATTTTTATAGGTACGTTACGTACTGAAAAGAGAAGCAGTCCAGATAAATACACTGTTTCAAGACTTCATAAAAGGAGCCCGTCTTCAGTCATCGAAATAAAATTAAAAAAAAAAAAATAAGTGGGAGTAAAAAACAGCAATAGAAGAAATACACTGAATTTTCTGCTATTGTTCTTCATACACTGTTTCATTTATTTTGGACTGAAGAAAGCCTTGATACAGTTGTATGATAAATATTTTTTGGCTGTTTTTTACATTACATATTGATATTCACACAGATAGTTATGCATCTTATCAGTTTTTAAATGGCCTGAAAATAGTTTTAATTCACTCCCCCCCCCCCCCCCCCATTTGCCCTAAGTCGCGAACAAATTTCCAGATATTCCCATTCGAGATTCCAATAATCAAACAAATTTTATTATTATTATTATTATTATTATTATTATTATTAATTACACTTTCCTATATAAGTAATAGTAGGCGAGCAACCAATGAGAAACAAAAACGACATGTGTTTCTGACTTTTTTATTCCATTTGATTTTGGAAATAACAATATTTTACCGTCTTTATTGATTTTTGCATGGGCTAAGCCACGACGTGACAATGTTTTTCATACGGGCTGGATCGAGACTGGGCCTGAAAATATCGGCTCGTGCAGACCTCTATGAAAAATGGAGTACAGTTCCGGCTAGGCTCGGAAAAAAGAAGTTAGTAAAGGCCCGGCTCGATCTTTCAGAAAAAAGTAAGGTCCGATCCGGAAAGAGTGAAGACCAGGACTGGACCGTCCCGAGTGTCACTAAAGAAAATTGGCCCGAGTCCGGCCCGTGCACACCCCTAAACTGAACTATTAAATTTAGGCATACTATGTAGCACATAAAACAATCTATAGATCCGATACAGGACTGCACAAAATAACTCGGTTATTTTCCAGACAATTGACGGTAATTAGTTGAAAATGGGTTTTAAAATGTGTTATGCGTTTTTCAAATATCAACATCGCACCATTTATTAAACTGCGTTCGAAATTATATAAATACGTAGCACCGATAGTCGTCGTCTGGTCCGTCCGTCCTTATATAACAGAACAAAAACTTTTCAACCGAACGATTGGAAATTTAATAGATAGAATCGTTGCAGAATTTCATCGAGTGATTTCAAATTTTATGAAAATCGAATCAAAACTTAAAAAGATATTCATAAAAATTTTCTTCATTCTGTTAAATCCTACCGTACGTTAATGATACAATGATATCACACGAAAGGTAACGATCCTAGGTTGCCATGGTGATGATGTCCTATTGAAGAGGGAGTCCGATTATTTCCGTATGACTGAATTTAAAAACCGAATTTGTAGACTAAAAGGGTTTAGTTATAGCAATCCTATTATCTACCGACCGTTTTTTGGAGCTATGTTTCCGGAGAAATAGCTATTAAATGGAAAAAGTGTCTAAATAGGGATTTCAAGTCCTGATATTTTCAAAGCAAGTTTAAGTTTACTATTGAAATTTTCAGTCAATATCAACAAAAGATAACATGTTGCCAACTTAAAATGTACTTATTTTATGACGGATTCATTTTTTCAGTGAAATAATAAAGATGATTTTTTTTTTTTTTTTTTTTTTTACATTGTCTTGTATTGGATCTTTGAGCCTAGTATCATTTTAATGTAACAGAATTGAATTGTTTGTAAAAGTGTATTGAAACTTAATTTCATAAAATAAAATTACTATCTATAATCTGAAAATCTGCACAACATAAAATAAATTTTGTATTCATGAATTTTTGCAGAAGAGTGCAACAGCTATTGCACCAAATAAAGCCGTGTGATAATTAATATAATGCATCGAAATGGGTCGTTGATATGAGAACGAAATACCGGAAATATTCCAGAAATTTAACCAATGTGAAAGAATTAATGGATATAGCTTTCCTGAAATTCTCACGAATGCAAATGAACGAAGAAACCGTTTTGGATGGCATCCAGAAGATGATAAATAAAACCACTTATTCGGTATCTAAGTGTGGTTATTTTTAGCAACATGTTTTTAAAAGTGATAAGCATGGTTTATAAACTGCAGTTAAATATTCATCAGCTTGGAATTAAAATAGTAAATGTAAAAATAAATACCAATTGTGTTTGTTTTTAACTTAATATTCATTTTTTACAGAGTGATTTTCCCTATCTTTACTGAAAAAATAAAAAATAAAAAACTATTTGGTTAATTGAGTAGCATAAAATATAGAAAAAAAACCCCAGTAAAACGTGTGAAATTTAAACTACATTTCTATATTGAAAACTAGTTCATGCATAAAGTATTTAACAGGTACATTTAAATCGACCAAAAAATAAATTTTTAACACTTTCCAACATAGTTGTTAACACTTTCCCACGTAGTTGAAAAGTGTTTAGGAATTCGGTTTGTCTCTCTGTCTGCCGTCTGTCTGTGCTCTAACTCGCGTAAATATATCCGTATTGTGATGCATTTGATATATGTTATTGAGGTTTACTATGGCATGTTCGGTATTGAAAATGAAGTGTGTAGCACTTATAGTTTTTTTACAAGGGACACTCAAAAGAATTCCGTTACATGACGGTATAGGAAAAATAATTTGCGGTTTATTTTAATGATGTTACACAATTTCAAACAAATTGAAATGGATATATATCACTGCGACTACTAATTATAGAATGCGGTGTGCATAGCACTTATAGTTCCTTTACATGGATATTCAAAAGCATTCCGTTACATAACGGTCTGTAAAGAATAATCATTTGCAGTTTATTTTAATAATATTTCCCTATTTCAAACATATTGAAATTTATAGAATGACTAACGTGGATTACAAGAGGCTTACTATAGAATAGTGTGTGTATATAGCTTTCATCGTTCATGTACAGGGACACACAAAAGAATTCGGTTAAAGTACTTCTTATTAATAATACTTGCTGGGAATGCTTTTCCACTTGCTGAACGCGTTTTTAAATATAATTCATTTTTTGTCTATTACTTGCTGTGTATAAATTGTATACAGGGCAGCATAAAAGTTCTCGATTACATTTCCGTTTATTGGCAGAAATTCTAGAATAGATATTTTAAACTGTGCTACGCGTTTCCTAACGGAACTAAAATTTAGCATTCTATTTAATCTATATACAAATCTAAAGATTCTATACAGGGCTGCACAAAAGAGCTCTGATATTTTTCCGAATAGTGTTGGTCATTCCTGAAATCGGATTTTTAAATATGTTATGCGTTTTCGAAATTGTTTCCTTAGATATCATCTTACACCTCACGGTAAAGATTTACAAAATTATTGCGGAAGTGTTGGAAAATGTTACAGAATCTATGCTTGACGCGTGATTTTTTGTTCTTGTTTTATTCACTCATGTTAAAATCTAGCTAATTTGAAGTACATTACAGCCTGTGAATCATGAATCTGTCTATAACAGGATCCTGTCTTAAACGTACATATTTTTATGGTCAAGGATTAAACATGCGATTTTCCCTGCTAAGACGGAACTTTCTCCAAAAAATTAGCTATTTCGTTTTTGCAGGTTCTACTCTATGATGAATCGAAATAGATCATTGATATGAGAACGATATTTCGGATATATTGCAGAGTTCTAACCAATATAAACAAACTTAAGATTTAATGGAGCAGCTTCTGAATTTTCTCATAACATAAATGTACGAAGAAACTGTTTTGGAGGCATCCCAAAAATGATATATAAAACTGCTACTTACTATCTACGTGTTATTATTTTTAGCGCACGCATTAAAAATGATAAATACAGTTTATAACTGCCGTTGAATGTTTACGTGCTTAGAATTAAAATAGTAAACGAAAAAAAAATACACAAAATATATTTAAAAGCATTTTAAAACGAAGTACTATTAACCTTTTTACCGGATGTTTTTCCTATCTTTGCGGGAGGATGGGGGGGGGGGGGGGGGGGGGACTATTTGAGCGGTGTGAAAGAAGGAAAAATATTTTTTATTACTACTGTAAAACCTGCTAGGACATAATCGCCAAAAATCCGTTTTCGACATGTTTTCGCTAACAGGTACATTTGTTTATTGTAATTAATTGTACAGTATTCTTTTTGCCAAGATCGTGAAATTTTCTCCTTTAAGGCTAGATTTCGTAATAGACAGGTACCGTTCTCAAAGGTTGTACTATAACTTACTTTAAGTTATCTTAAGTTATCGATAACTTACTTTAAGTTATCAGAAGAATGTGAATTTTATCATTTGTTATACAAGTGGCTCAAATTACAGTTTAGAATCCTGCATCGGGTCGGGTTACCAGATTTTACCCGACCCCGACCCGGTTGACGCTCATTCTTTTCGGTGCGGGTCGGGTTAACTTTAAATATTTCAGATTCGGGCCGGCATCCGGTTGAGTTTTAGTTCTTTCGGGTCAGGTTCGGGTTGACCCGACTTTTCAAAAGAAAATCCTGAATATTTTTTCAAATGAAAAAACTATATATTTGAATATTAATGAGTGTATATTTTTATACAAAAAAGATAAAATGGATAATAGAGATAATTTTACACTACTTTTCCATAATTGTATGAATCATTCTTCTTTCACTTCGGGTTCGTTTTGAAGGGTGTCGGGTTTCAGGTTGACGAATTTTTTTTTTAATTGTTGGGTTCGAGTTGATGATAAGTAGAATTTTCGCCCTCCGGCCGGGTATAACCCGACCTGTGAAGGACTCTAGTGCAGTTTACATGTATTTGAAGCAGCGTCACAAATAGTCTGGTACAAAGATGGCGAACCTTTTCACAACCACGTGCAATTTTTTTTTTCAAAAAATATTTTAAAAAAAATTAAATTAAAAAAAAAATTTTTTTCACCATGACGTTCCAACAACCAAAACAGTTAGTAGATCAAATAAATATAGAATCAAAATTACTTGAAATTGCGTTTTTACAAAAGAGCAACTAACATACAGTGTTATATTTTAGGCAATAATTTTTAAAATAGCTTAAATGCCAAATAATTGATATCAGGTTCATATTTATCTATTTTTAAGAGAATATCAGCTAAACTGGAATCATCTGACAAAAAGGTTTTTTTTTACGTGAGTTTTTCATAATATACATTTCCGAAAAAAAAAAATGACTCGAAGGAAACATAGTCAAAATACCCATCACCAGCTATTTTTAAAAGTTGTCATAATTTGATTATTGGTATGTTTGTTTAAAATGCCTGAAAATCTTTCTGTTTTTACTCCTCACCAAATCCTTGCTTAATTTGAATAATAAAAAAAAAGAGCCGATATTGAAATACATTTGTATTCATTAACTTGCATTTCTCAATTTCTAAGAAATCGAATTTAGACAAAATCAGTGAGTCTAAATTCTAAATTTATATCATTTGTGCTTTTTCACAGTAGTGTGATTTAGAACTTCAGTCTATGCTGTGCCGAAATTATTCTGACGTGTGTTACTTATGGCACGAGTTCATTTATTTAAACTCACTCATCTTTAAATTCCAGGGGATTGCTTTCGCTCTATATTAAAAACATAATAGAACGCCAGCAACATTAAATTTTAACAATCACTCTGACGACACAAATCCCTATGGTGACACATATTAGAATTCTACAACGCCAATAATAGTTTATTTTAACACTCCTTTTACGACCAAAATCCCTTCTGCGTCTGTAAGCTTGTTTTAAGTGAAGTGGCGCAAGGAAATTTCGTAACACGTGACCTTTTTTTACTCAATGGATGTTCAACTTTCGGCTCGTACTCATTTTTATCGGAGAATTAATACTGAAGAAATACGTCTCTCCTAAGGCTTATGGCGGGAAAAGAATTCGCTAGAACATTATCGAAATTAAAAAACGCGGGAAACTGAAAGAATAAAGTTTCGGTTTTTGCGTATTGAAAACAATTTAAAAGAATGATTTTTTTAGACTATTAGGAAAGGGAAATGGTGAATTTACATAGATTAAAAGAGATTTAAATGCGGGATAAATAAGAAATATTTAATATAATAAAGAATTTAAGAAAATAGGTTTTTTAAGAAGAAATATGCTTAGTAAATGCGATTTTTACATCTTATTAGTTGGGAAATAAAAAGTGAATTTATGTAGATTAGGATAAAAAATGTTTTAAATAGGGACAGTAATGAAATATCTTTAAGAAAGGGAATATTTCAATAAACTAGGGTGGTAAATGGAATATTGACAAAATGAATTTTTTATACAATAAATTTAATAAGGTATGGGATTTTAAATGTTGTAATATATATATATATATATATATATGAACATAATTAAGAAAACAAAACTTAAAATAAACTTATCGTAACATTAAGCATCGTAATCGAGCGTTAAAAAAAGGTCACATAAGGTAAAAATTGTAAAAAAAAAAAGAAAAAAAAAAAAAAGTGAACCTGTCTATACCTTAGACATAAAATTTGCATTGTTGAAAGAATACAATACAATTGCAATAGACGATGTACCAGCTAAAAAAGAAACACGCATGTCTTAAACGTAATTGTCCACGAGTTGCTTTTGATTCTGTCCTAGCAGGTTTTACTGTATGTATCTAATAACATTGTGCTTTCTACCTTTGAGAACATATTGACAAAAAACCTTTCTAAATGCCGGATTCACATTTCCATGGTTTTGCAAAACAAAATGTATGCTATATTAAGCATAACAGCGATCTGAACATACATTGTTACAAAAAGGTAAATGTTTCTTAGTCTAAAAAAATACAATATAATCACGTACGAAAATATACAATAATCTCTTCCCAGTGACCCATGATTTCGAAAAGCGTTCTTTATCATTAGAAACCCCAGAAACAAATACAGTTTCGAGATTTACAGAAGCATTTTTCTTTTGGTGCCACTGATTTTAGGAAACGTTTCCGAATCATTTTTAGAGTGTATTAACCAGTTTTCTCAAACCACAATATCACTTTTTAGGAGGCTATAATACATTCCCAATGAAACATTTTCAACTTACCTCACACATATCGCCCTTACTCGAGATACAAACGATGAGGATATAAAGATATTCGACATGCAAAAACCTTCCTCGCAGATTTACGTAACTAACTGTGCCAGTATTTCACAACATCCCCCCCCCCCCCAAACAAATAAATAAATAACATGAAATGAAAAAAAAATAAATCATACGGTTTAATCTCCAAATTGTTATAGAAAAAAAAAAAAAAAAGAAAGAAACGGAAATAGCCATTTGACTGGAAATTATGTCTTCTTTTAATTTATGATCACAATAATAAATAATAATAATTAATTTTAAAATAACTATAATTAATAATTAATTTTCAATATTTAATACCTAATTTATAAAAAATATATAAATTGTCATCTATGATTTTTTTATTTTATTTTTTTAACAGAAATCGATTTTTAGAAGCTGCAAAAATGGGAATCCAAAGTGACAGTTCATTTCGCCAAGTAGTTTTTGAGTTATTGTTAAAAAAAATACGAGCATTACAATCTGTTTTGCAACCACCAAAAACGAATATAACATTAGGAGTTCTAAACTTAACTATTTGGCCGTATGACTTCCCGTTTGGCAGCATAAGATAAAATCGACCTAAAAAGTCAAGTACGATGCTAAAATTAGGGGTTCGTATTGAAAGTTTCAGAGTTTGGTACAATTTATCTACAAAGACGACCCCCTAAGTTTATTTTTAACATAAATTGAATGACGGTGTCATTTCCAGTCGAATTTGTTTTTTCTCTGAAACAATTTGGTGGTTTAAATGTTTTTCTTTTTTTGTAATTTTCCCTGTACTTGGCCGACTGAATTTTCGAAATTCGTTCGGAAGAAGTTAATATTATAATTTATGTCTTTTTTCCATGATCATGGACTGTCAATAAATATACCAGATTCTTTTTTCAGCAAATGAAATACATTGTCTTGAATCAGTCAAAACGATGACTCAACAAAAAACTTCCACAATCCTAATCCGTAACAAAAGAATAGTTCTTTTCCATGATGAATGCTTTTAGCAAAAATGACATGGAGATTTTCAATTGACAACTACAGTAGAACCTCGATTATCCGACCCTCGTTTAACCGGAACACTCCGTAAACTGACGTCGGTTTCCTAACCTTTTTTCAGACTTTATTTTTATTTTTTTTACATTCCTTGTGTATGCAAGCGGTCCTTTCTAAACTACGAGTACAGATAAATATTTTGGTTCCGCTTTCTTAGAATTCCTTTGAAATTAGCTTGAGCTCCCGCAAGCTCCGATCCTGGCATAACTGTACCCCCCACCTCCCTGTATACACGATTCTGTTCTAAACAAAAACACTCCCCATTTTAAAATTTGGAAGGCCCACAACATTCGAATGTTATTGCATCCTCTGATTGTAAGCAAGCGCAGGGAACAAAACCCCTTTTGCTTTTGTCATCTTTTCACAACTGCAGAATTTCAAAAGTGGGAGGAGAAATCAATGTCATATTTTCGCTACGCACTCATTTACGATTGGCACGCCTTTCCTTCGTGGATGGAATCATTTTAAGTTTTTTGTTTCAAAATAAATTTATTTTCATGTATAATTTGAAACTAGATATTTATTTAGCAGTTTAAATAGTCATAATAGCAGTCGATAACGATGTTATATATTAAACTAGATGATTATTGATAAAATTCTCGATTATCCGATGCAGGTCCGGTCCCAATTACGTCGGATAATCGAGATTCTACTGTATAAGCAACACTGTTTGTTAAAAAAGCGTACATGAAAACATCCAATTTTCGCTTATTCTCTGTTTAGCTTCTAAGTATATCTAATATCATTTGAAATGTTTCTTTTCTGTTAACAATGCCATACGATTGTATATAATGCACTCCATTGTTTCGGCAGTGGAATGTGCCTTCGGTTATTGCCGATTCGACAAAGTTCATACATTTCTATGGGATTGAAACACGAGTATTTCGGAAGTATAAACACACAGATAAAATAAATGTTATATAGACAACATATATTGATCAATAATTTTTTTTTTTTCCAATTGCCTTATTTTGAATAAGTCTTCAAAATGCTACTTTTGTAAGTACCTACGATACAAAAAGTATCTATCCAGGGGCGTAGGGGAAGGAGAGACTCATCAGGCTCAAGTCCTCCCCATTCAGATGAAATAAATATTTCAAATTTACACGAGCACCTAATCACTGTTATTTTCTGACTACAATGTTAGATAGTTCATCTCTGGAAAAATAACTTTGCACATAGGATCTGAATACTTAAACCTAACAAAATAAAAATAATTAATAAAGAATATGTTTTCACGGAATGGAATTTAATGAAGCAATCTATATTATTCAGAATAATTTGGCGATGGGGCCTATTTTATTAAAAGGGATTTTGTGAAGGGTGGCTATTTATATTACTTTTAAATGCTAAAGGTGTAAAATTAACAACTATAATATAAATTAAAATAACTTTTATTAGTTGTTTTACATGTTTCGACTCTTTCCGAGTCATTTTCAAAAACAAAATGAGAATATTCTAAAGCTGCACGGGCTTTGAAGTTATTATTTTCATATGCTTTTTTAAAATTACGCACGTTATCTATTATTTTTACTTGATTGTTTATTTTCATATCTTTGACCATGGAGTAATTCTAGCCACAGTTTCGGTAAATTGAAAGATGCCGCATCGTTACATATTGTATTTTTGCGCGTGAGTATCTCTATGGTTTCTCTTATTATGGGAGGCTATTTATCAAGAAATTTGTGAAAAGCCCTGTTGAAAAAATGATGCTTTATTGTTTAATTAGTTCACTCAATAAACTCACAAAATAGTTTGAACTTTGCCCTGAAGTTCACAAAATTACACTGATTTAAAAAAATGAAAACTGTAAACTTTACATTTCATAAAATACAGACCCCCCCCCCCCCCCATCCACACAAACATCTATTCTTATTAGCTTGTTCCCGAAGAAAACTTAGAAACGAAACAACAACAACAACAGTAATAATAATAATAATAAAATAATAATAGTTCAAGTTTTGGCTAAGATTTCAGGGGGGGGGGGGGGGGAATCCACCTTGTGGCGAGCAGTTACATTCAGCTTTAAGAGCCTACGCTAGTCACGAGAAGAAATGCTCAAGCTAATGTTAAGTCTATGGGATGGTTCTCGCGCGATTTCTGGCTCGCATTTTAATATTTTTAAATGATATTTTTCGCTGAGACCGATCCCTAACGTTGTTAGTTTTTACTTTTTTGATTTTAGTTAGTTTTTTTTTTTTTTATAAGCTGATATTTTCGATTTCAGAACCGGTTGGAACCGATTCTGAAAGTAAAAGTACCCTTATATAAAAAAAAACTGGAACCAAAATCGAAAAAGTAAAAACTAGCAACGTTAGGGATCGGTCTCAGCGAAAAATATCATTTAAAAATATTAAAATGCGAGCCAGAAATCGCAAGAACCTTCCCATAGACTTAACATTAGCTTGAGCGTCGAGCTTGCAGTCTAGTATTAAGAGCCTACATCAGTCATGCGAAAAAGCATGACTGATGTAGGCTCTTAATACTAGAGCGCAGCATTTGAGACTGGTGACTAGAAGGTAGCGTACTAGAAGGCTACATAATATCATTTTCGGAATTCGGAGTAACATGAAACTTATTTGCCAAAAATTCATAATCAGCACTTCCCACATATTGTATTTTTCTACATCCTTCTTCATCATTCACAAAACAGTATTTCTGATTTCTCTCCGAAAACTGAAAGCATTCAAAATCCTGCTGTCGAAAACAAGAGAACAAAAAATTAAACAAACAACGTGAACCTTAAAAAAAAAAAGGTGTTATGCATTGAACAAATGTTCCTTAAATAGGGGTAGTATATCTATTCGGGAATGTACGTTATGGGGGTTTTATTGTAAATATATTTTTTAACGAGCAACTTTTTACCGTAAAATTTAAAATTTTTATCGGAGTGTTACGTTATACGACTTCACAACGAAAAAGTTTAAAAAGAAAAACAAATAATATTAAACACCAAAGAAAAAAAATAATAATAAGAGAAAAAATCAGAAAAAAAAAATAATAATAAACTATAAAGATTGTACTTTAAACTCAATATAATTTCCATTTGTATTTTCTGGGATTTTTTCTTTTATGTATTCAGTACAGTAATGGCAATAGCTTCAACCTCCTAGTGAATGAGTCACATTGAATTTATCATATATTTGAATTATTAATACAAAATATTTCGAATTCATCACACCAGATAGCAGCACTAAAGTGGTGCATTGTAATTATTTTGAATTTATCGTACTAGGTGGCAGCACCAAACTAAAATTCAACATTTTCATCAACCTATGTAATAGGGTTTCCAAAGCCACTGTTCAAAAATTAATTATTATTCAGGATAAAAAATATATCACAGTTGTTACTAGAAACATGAAAGAAATAAGATAATAAAGTTAGAACTAAACAAAACTCGAGAGACAGAAAAACATGCATTTGATTAATATATATATATATATATTTAACAACTTGCGTTGCGAGAGAATCAAATCTTCAATGCACAGTACAATAATTTAGACGTTTTAGTATCCTCCTATAGATTTTCGTGTCATATGTATGACTGAAGCACCAAATTTATTTTACGAATTAATTTAGATGTTTAATTAGTAGTAAATTGACGTAATTTATTTTGCGAATATTCGACATTCACGATGCACTGATCCAAAACTCTAGGGGAAAATACCTAAAAAAAGTACAATACAATACTCAGAACATAAAAATAACAGAAATTAAAGATCTCTCTCTAAATTTGAAGGCAGTTAACTATTATCAAGATCAATCCTGTATCGATTGTTGGAAAAACGCAAGTAATTGTTGAAATTTCCAATATTGGGAGAATTTCGGAACCGGTTCCGAAAATAAAAGTATCTTCGTAAAAAAAAAAAAAAAAAAAAAAAAAAAAAAATCGTTTAAAAATATTGAAATGTAAACGAGATATTAGAAAAAAACTGCCCCGTAGGATTAACATTAGCGAACGGGTGATTTTGCGCGAGGGTTACGTTCAGGGAAACCCTCGCGAATGTTGAGGTTGGTTGATTTTATGACGGCCAATTATCAACATGAGGGATATAGCCCCTGGGGGGAGTGCCCTCCGTGGGGGTCTTTCTAAGGGATCCTAACCCGTATTTACGCAAGGTTCGAAGAAACTAGGGAAAACTCCTAACGGCTAGGTCGACGAGCGCGACAGGGGTTCGCGAATGTTGAGTCTATGGTTCTGTACTAAAACGAGAGTTATGTTCTATGAAATTTTAATTAGAGTGGCACAGCATTTAAAAACAAAAAAAAAAAATATGTATTTAATAATACGTTATGCCGAACATATGTGTAAAAGTTAAATGTACGCACCTATTCATAAACAAGAAATTTATTTATGAAAGATGATTCAAATGAATTGATTGGAGAAATAGTATAAAGTCATTTCGAATATCTCTATTCGCAAAGAGGTGGTTAATGTATGTATTAAATTACGACATTTAAATATAGCTAAATGCTTTCATTTATTTTCCATCTAAGATCAATTTCAACTCCATCTCTACGAGAACCTGAACATGTTAAATGAGTAGATTGAAGATGCCGTTACCTTACCACTTCTAGTATTGTGCTGTCCTCTTTAAAAAAACACAGAGTAAAATGTTTCCTAAAAAAAAAACCACCCTATAGTATTTCATCAAATGTTTCACTGAAGTCAATTTTATTTTTTATGGATTTCTAAATACATGCTGAGAAAACACAGAGGAAATAATCTTTAACCACTATAAATTCCAAAAAAGAAAGAGATAATAAAAGAAAATCGTGAATGATCCAAATAGATTCTCGCGAATATTTAATTTTTCCGCATTTTCATGTTCGCGAATAGTCAAAACTCGCGAAATGTTAAAGGATTACTGTACACTACACAAAATGGCCACCACTCACCGTCTTATTTTTGAGATCGGAAGTAACGGACTGCGACCTGTGTCGGAGCATTTCGAACATCTTGGACACTGCGCCCCTGCTGTCGGACCCCGACCTGGGGCGGTGAGGGTCCGCCGCTAAGAAGGCCACCGGCGCCGCGTTGTTCTGCTGCGGGGGTGTACTGTGCGTGGCGAGGGGAGAGGTGGGGCTGACCACAGTGGACCGAGACAGGCTGCCGCCCGACGCCATCATGCTCGACCTGTGAAAGAGAAAAAAAAAAGATATTTTCTGAAACTCGAAATTAGGATGGGAACGCTATAAATTGTGTAATGATATTTATGTGCAGCGATAAGTATCCTTGCGATTGGCGCTGCCTTAGCAGGGATTCTCGCCGTCCGCGTAGCTGTGCAGCTGTCATTTCGTTCCAAAGTCGCGACACGGTATTAACACTATTTCAATAGAAGTCCTCCTTTAGTTCTATGTTCATGATTGTTAACTTCTGGAATGTGGGTTGCCATAGTTTGGATAACAACTATGGATACGCATTGTGCGTCTTTCGCCATTTTTATAAAGGCATTCTAACTATTTCATAAAGGCATTCTAACTATTCAATAACTTTCCAGAAGCAGAGCCATCTATGAGACTTTTTTTGAACTATTTTTTTAAAATTAATTTTCTTAAACAAAATTTCAGATCATAAGAAGCCTTTTCATCCAAACCACACTCTCCTACGCCAATTGCTTGATATTTTATTGGATTTTAAAATGTGCCAAGGCCTTTTGGGACACCTTGTAGTTTCTGTCTGATTTATAGTGAAATTTTCTTCATTAGACAGCGTATGTCAGAAATTGCCCTAAAGGAGTGAATCCACGGTGAATTTAAAAATGAATCACAGCCAACGAAAGAGTCAATCCGCGGTTCTTCACCGATCTCGACTCGCTGCTTTTCAGCCTACCTAAATCCCATGCTAGTTCAGTTCGACAATGGCTGGAAACCGGCCTATGTTTATCACATGACAGCCAAGTGGGATGGAAATATCTTCTTCCTTACGCATCATTTTTTTTTTACGTTTGCGCGAAATGTACATTTCAAAGACAATTAGCTCAACAACGAAATTATGTACAAACATGATATTTATATATTATTAAAGCTCGCATAATTGTATATGTCATATAAATTTTAAGTATTTTGGTTAATAATAAAGTTCACGTTTTGTATTTTGTTCGTACCTGCCATAGACAGCTAATGTAAATGAAAAGCTGAATATTTACAACGGATTAAGGGTGAAGTGGGAGCAGTGCCGATCCCCGCTAAATGAATATAGTGATCACCTGTAAATCAGGGCACAAGGCAGAATCGATGCAATATTAAATCACTAGTCGCTAAAGCATATAGAGAACCAATCTTGGTTTCTAAATGGCCGGCCAATGGACCTTATGCACGTGACGCCACATCAAAGAACTAGCAGTATTTTGATCAGGCCCTTATTATCGCAGGGGCATCGGGACTTTGCCTCGGACCTCAAGGGGCCCCCAAATCCATACATTAAATTATAAAATATTTACTTTTTATTTTTCAATTCCAACTCTTCCATAAATTAAAGTTATTAAATTCATCTTAAAGTAATATAATAAGTTGCTAAAGTTATATAAAAGAGTTTTGTTCTGCAATAAGAAAAAATGGTATTTTTATTATTTTAGAAATGACGGAGTGTGAAGACTCTTCCGAATGTGGGAGTGTTCTAATTAAACAGGCCTTTCTAACGACGAACACAATTTTAATAAAACGACGACGTGACGATGACAAATACAGATGACAAGGACAGGTACATTACACGACATGTAATAAACATAAAAGATTATTCATATTTTTCCAATATTCACGACCGGTAACATTTACGGCCATTTTCATAACAAATTCTGGTTTCTCATATCACAAAACGACGTTCTTCGCCGCTGACATTCCAAATTCTACTGCCGCGCTCTTTCGTTTCTCCAGAAGGGGGCGCTACTAGAGCGAGAAAAGGCATGCGCTGTCCTCACACCTCCCCCTTTCGAGAATTTGATTTAGTTTTTTGAGACAAATCAATATCTAGTAAATTTCTAAATAAACAAGTAAAGCATATTAATACAAAAATTGAAACATTTAAAGAGTTTCAAAGAAAATAAACAAATAGAATACACTATAACACTATAATATACTAATGCTAATATTTTAAAGTTCTAGGATAAAGTTAAAGTTTTGGGTAGCTTTCAATACAAAAAAAGTATAAAGCTACCTATTGCAGCCGTTCGGAGGAAAGCAGTTCCGAAAAATTTCGATATATTTTCACCGATCATGACCCCCAGACTCCAAAACCACCCTCCGTTCAAATGTTATGTATATACATATATATATATATATATATATATATATATATATATATAATTATAATATCTATGAATTTCAAAAAACATATCAAGTTCTATTATCATTCTACTTAAATCTCCAAAGAGATAATTAATGATATTGTGTATACAGAATACCACATAGCTAATAATTAACATGTGCAAACATAATATTACCATAGCTTGTGCTTCAATAGTAATTGGCCAAATTTTACTCATACCTAAAGAATATTGAAAAAAGAAAAAATAGAGAGAAAGGGAAAAAAAAAAATTATAAATTGGAGTTGCAATTAAGTAAATACAAATGGATTAATAAATTAAATATGAACCATATACAATGGAAAATTGGACCACATGAGAATTAAATATGAATTGGATATGATAAAACACATGCACATGTACTCATCAGCCTGGATGCACCCACATGTGTTTTAAATAATAATTCAGTGTTTCATAATTCTACTGGCATAATGCTAAGATCAGTAGAATCATCCAGGTACACTGAATTATTACCAGACAACAATTGGAAATATTAAAATTTGGAAATATTTAAATAGGAAATAAAAAACCATTAAGAATATACAATATATTTCACACACATCGATTATCCCAAAAACTGTATTTAACACCTCACGAAATTACCACGAGATAACAGTTTTGAAATAATAAAATTGGAAATATGAACGCGTAAAGTGTAGATAAAATTCTTACTCACAATAATTATACAGAATCCTTAAAATGTCACAACTTCTGCATAATATTCACATCCACATGGCAATGCATCATACATGTTGACTAAGTCAAGTTGAGAGAAATGATTTGAAAGACAAGTTGAGAGCACACTTTTTTTTTAAACACATCCCCATCGATGACACCCAAACACAAAATGATTCAAAAACACACAAAATAATTCTGGTTTTAATACACTTATAACAAAATTATATCCGTGAATATATATTACTCCATCCAATTTTAATTCCTGAAAGTAAAATTAATATACAATCAATAGCTCCCTCTATAGTTAAATTAAATATAATATTAACAATATTATCAACAACTACCTGAAAGGTAAAGTGTCGCCATCTATTGGTATTATAATAATTCATAATTAATATTTAGTTAGATATCCACTTTATTAGTTACATACTCACTTCATTAGATTTAATTATATAAATAAACTTTAAAAATCAATACTAACTTGTAGTTTTACTTTAAATTCAAATCAAATATAATACTACTATATGAATAAATCTACACAGAATTAATTCAACATGCACAGCATTTCAGATATTCTTAACAAAAATATATTATGTAAAAGAGATATTATTTTAATTCAAATTGTTTTTGCTGCCAGCTGTGTTAATCCACTGATATTATAGACATATTATTAAATAATTAATGTTTTATTTTAACTACTACTTAAATATATATTAGACTTGTTATTAAATAATTAATGTTTAATTTATACTACATTGTAAATATATTATATATTTCATAGATTAATTTAAATATCTAATTAAATAATTCATAATCAATTCAAAATATCTCAAAATTTATAAAATTGATAATTAATAGTATTACTACTGTTTTACAATCAAAATAATGCAATGCAGTAGTTAAAATACTTGTTAAATTTAATTATTCATAGACAAAAATAAAAACTATATATATATCTGACCTATGTCATACGGTAACGCTCGTATTTATAAATCAATTTTGATGAAACTAATTGTGTGTATTAAGCTCACCAATGTCTCGACCGAGTTCGTTGGCCAGCTTGGTCTGCCATTTTGTTTCAAGATGGCGGCCATTTAAAAATTTAAAACTAAAATAAATATACAAAAAAATTAAAAATTAAAATTTATTTTTTAATTACGTGTTAGGCCTTGATACAAGGATTCCAGAGCATTTTTTGGTTTACCTCTATCTTAAAAAATGGCTGAGATAGAGTATTTTGAAATTCTAGGGTGGCTGATATTTTGAAACAAAACAGCACATTAACGCGATTACTCGCAAATTATTTTCTTTCATTGTTGTAATAATTTTCCCAATCATACGCATAAAACTATATATTCATATCCGTTAGCGCCAAAATTGGCAAAATTGGCGACATTTGGCGAAATATCACCAAATTTCGCGACCAAAATAACTCTTCATAAATGAAGCCAATTTGACTATTGCTCAATAATTTGGCGAATTTCTTATTCAAATTCAGTATTAACGAATCTTTTGTAAACGTTTCTTTGCATTTTAAAAACACAAATTGCACAAATTGTGCTTATTAGTTGCTAAAATCAGTGTAAAAATTGTTTTAAACTCATAAAAGAGCTAAAATCCTACATGTTTCGGCTTTAAACTTAAAGCTATCATCGGGGAAGAGGAACAACACAAACGACTACTGATCTTTTAATTTTCGACACGAGAAAATTGAAATCAACAGTATGGACAAATTTAAATAAAATAAGCGGGCGCTCTCTGTTGCCAAAGAGCGGAAAACAAAACAAGGAATTAACAAGGGGTTAAAAATGTATCCCATAAACTAGGTATGTTGAAAGAAAAGTTATCATTACAAATACAATCTTTTCTAATTTTAATTTCCAAGGATTCCCTAATGGCGGCTTTAAATGGGTTATTGAACCTATGGATAATTCTTGCTTTATCGAAATTAATTACAGTATCATTATTTTTAGTGTAAAACCGGGAGAGTGCAGTGGATAACTTTCCAAATTTTATGTCGTTTTTATGCTCTTTTAACCTTTCCAAAAACTTTCTTTTAGTCATACCAATGTAAAAAATTATACTATTATTATTTAAGCTAATGGGGATTTCATAAACACCTGCGAATTGATCAGGGGTCATAGGATCTAATTTACATGAAACTAAGTCAACCAATTTTCTGGGAGGGACAGCAATAAGATGGATGTTGTATTTACGGAGGGCCCTTTTAATCCTTTCAAATATAATAGGTATATATTGGAATTTACGATAGTTTGGTTTATTATTGCTAGGGACAGGATGCTGAATTAAATGGCCATTGAATTTTTCTATAATTTTCTGTACGTGATGAGCGGGGAAACCATGGTCAATGGCGATATCTCTGATAAAATTAAGTTCATCTTGGATGAATTCACTTGAACAAACCAGAAAAGCACGCTTGATGAATGAATTGAAGGCAGCAATCTTATAAGTGAAAGTTGTAGAGGCATTAAATGGGATTATTGTGTTACTTCTCATCGGTTTACGATAGACTTTACGTTTTAGGTTGTTGTCATCTTTAATTAATTGAATATCCAGGAACGGCAGTGATGAATTTTCTTCTATTTCCAACGTAAACTTAATATTTTCATCTATTTCGTTTATTTTTGAGAGGAAAGATAGGAGTTCTTGCTTTCCATGATTCCATGTGATAAAGATATCGTCCACGTATCTTAGCCAAACTTCTGGTGTTAAATTCAAACTTTTAAAAATAAATTCCTCCATCGGTAAATTCCAATATATACCTATTATATTTGAAAGGATTAAAAGGGCCCTCCGTAAATACAACATCCATCTTATTGCTGTCCCTCCCAGAAAATTGGTTGACTTAGTTTCATGTAAATTAGATCCTATCCCCCCTGATCAATTCGCAGGTGTTTATGAAATCCCCATTAGCTTAAATAATAATAGTATAATTTTTTACATTGGTATGACTAAAAGAAAGTTTTTGGAAAGGTTAAAAGAGCATAAAAACGACATAAAATTTGGAAAGTTATCCACTGCACTCTCCCGGTTTTACACTAAAAATAATGATACTGTAATTAATTTCGATAAAGCAAGAATTATCCATAGGTTCAATAACCCATTTAAAGCCGCCATTAGGGAATCCTTGGAAATTAAAATTAGAAAAGATTGTATTTGTAATGATAACTTTTCTTTCAACATACCTAGTTTATGGGATACATTTTTAACCCCTTGTTAATTCCTTGTTTTGTTTTCCGCTCTTTGGCAACAGAGAGCGCCCGCTTATTTTATTTAAATTTGTCCATACTGTTGATTTCAATTTTCTCGTGTCGAAAATTAAAAGATCAGTAGTCGTTTGTGTTGTTCCTCTTCCCCGATGATGGCTTTAAGTTTAAAGCCGAAACATGTAGGATTTTAGCTCTTTTATGAGTTTAAAACAATTTTTACACTGATTTTAGCAACTAATAAGCACAATTTGTGCAATTTGTGTTTTTAAAATACTAGTTAACAGTGTAGTGTCCAAATGGATTCAATTGCGTTTCTTTGCATTTTAACTTGCTGTTTTCGTGCAACATTAGCTAAAATTTTAAAACGAAGATATAGGAAAGCTACCTTTTCCTCCCGGTACAGGCCGGAAGGACTTTTTAAGTTCAAACTTGTAACACAGAAAAAAAAAAGAATGTTCAAAGTTTTTAAGTCCAATGTGAGGCATGTAGCCTACTTAGAGAGTCAGCATTCGCGTGGAGTTTCCCACGTCGGTACGTTATTTGGGCTTGAAAGCGCTGAAGTGCAAGGGCCCATCTTTGAAGGCGCGCACTTTGAGGTGCACACTGCACAGTCTGTGAGAAATTTCAAAGGATTATGGTCGCTCACCACAGTTACCTGCGAACCATAAATATAGTGTTCGAACTTTTTCAGGGCGAAGATAACAGCATAAGCTTCCTTTTCGATGGTAGCATAACCCTCTTGGCATTTGGAGAGCTTTTTACTTGTAAAAGCAATGGGGTGCTCTTGTTCATTTTCATCTTTTTGAGATAGACAAGCGCCTATCGCATATGAAGAAGCATCTGCATGTATAATAAATGGTTTCTGAAAGTTCGGGGAATAACAGATGGGTGATTTACTGATCGCCTGTTTCAACTCAAAAAAAGGCTTTGTCACAATCCTCAGACCAGGTAACTTCATTAGGGGCACGTTTCTTGGTAAGTTCAATCAATGGACGAGCTATGTCGGAGAATGAAGGAACATAGGATCGGTAATAAGATAAAAGACCTAATATGCTTCTGACATCTTTCTTTGACTTGGGAACTTCTAAGTTTTGTATCGCTGATACTTTGTCGGGATCGGGTGCATGTGTACCGGATCTTACCACATGATCTAGAAATTTTATTTTTTTTTCGTTTTCGCCGTCTTCCCGTACTAAATGTATTGTTCATTCGGCGAAAGCCATCACGTGTATACTGTTTCTTCTTCACGTTTTCCTTTATTTTCACTTTATCACAATTTTTAGAAAGTTCAGTTTCATTTTTATTTTCGTCAATCGTCACTTCCTTAGTCTCTGTAAACTCATCAATCTTCTCAGATTTCTTCTGGCATTTTTCTAACATCATGTTGTCAGGATGATTTAACTTAAGGAATACATCGGGTTCTTTGTTTGCTATTTCATGTGATTTCACACAACTATTGACTACAATGTAGTCGGAATTTTCATCGTAAACAAGAGGTTGTTTCTCGCTGAACTCAATCGTGTTGGATTCGGAACTTCCATCAAGTGTTTCTGGCATTGTATTATTGAAAATATAGTAAGATTCTTCTGTCGTCGTGACATCAACTTTTGAATCTTTATTTTCAGAAATTACGTTTCGTCTTATATTTTCTTCCTTCATGTCTGCTGATGCAATCAAATATTTATCCGAAGCACTTGCATTCCTTTTAGCATAATTTGCGGTTTCGTATTCGGTTTCCTCATCAGGCGTGTCTGCATAGTTTGAGGATTCGAAAATATAAGTTACATTATTAACTATGGGAGTATCCTTCATAATATTGTGTTCACTCTGTAAATAATTTTGGACTTTTAAAATCTTTTGAATTATATAAAATTTCTTCTGCTTGCCTAATTTGGGGATCTTCTTTCTTATAATGAATTTCCGTTTGGATTTGATCTCCACTCTCTATTACGATTAAATCGGCAACAGTACATATGTCATTTTCATTATTATTAGTTTCTTTCGTGATCGATTGTGTAATACTAGTACGCGGGTGAGGGTTATTTTTCGTCTCATCAAATAATTTATCCAAGTGATATAAGAAATTTTCATGAACGAAAAAGCTATTAAATTCATTTTTGTTAGCTGCCGAACACTGATTTAACGAAGGGTCGTTTTTCTGTTGACATTAAAATTTTTCTGAATCAGTTATAAAAGTAACAGGGTCGTCGCTAGGTACGCGGTCAATGTTCTCGTTTGCATTCGCATTTTCAACTGACACATGGTCTAAAATTGAAGCAGACAGATCTGCAGTGTTGGTTTCTTTCGTATTGTCACTTATCGCGTCAACATTACAATTTAATGCCTTTTCATTTTTATTATATTTATTCAAATCATTTAATTCATTATATGTATCAAGAGAAAGTAATAGATCATTAATTAAATTATCAACTACAGCACATGTTATCATAATATTAGGATATATCTTGGAGTTTAATTTATCAACTGCAATACTCAATGGAATATTTACTAAAGGAGCTTTCAATTGGTGTCCGAATGCAGATTGCAATATTATAGTACCACAATGATTTTTAAAGTATTCGGGTACACAATCAGTCTTTATTATAGAAATTTGCGTTCCAGAATCTACTACGCCATGTAATATTTTATTACCACATTCGATATCTACTGTCGGTAATGTTTTAATTAATTTCGTTTCTTTTTGCGGTGTTTTCAAATAAAATAACTCATCCGATTTTACTCTATCAGTGAGTGCTTTTTCATTTGAATTCGAATTATCTTCCCTATCAAATTTATTGGCATTGCCAAATAAATAACTACATATTGTAACATTATGGTATCTGCCGCAATTACTGCATTTTTTATTTTTTATGGTACAATCTTTAGCGACGTGTTTGCCTCTCTTCAAGCATAAAAAACATCGTCCTTGATCTCTTAATTTAGCTATTTTCTGATCAACGGGTAATTTATTGCACTCCTCAGTCGAATGACTATTACTCGAACAAAATATACAAAAGGTTTCAGAGGTGGCTAAAATATGAGATACTTCAGAATTAATTCTATCACTAGCGAACGTTTGTCTACGAAATGCAGGCGAGTCATTATTATATGATTGTTTTGACCTTGGGTTATCTAAATTGCCAGTTAAATAATTTTGTTTTTCTCTCGACTCTATTTCTGTACGAATAAATAATAACAAATCATCAATGCTTGATTGCGAGTCACTAGAATTTTTTATACATTGCTTATTATATTCTAACGAAAGATTATTTGGCAGGGATTTAAGAATTATACGTGTCAACAGGTTATCAAATCCATTTGATTCAATGTCCAAAGACCTGAGACTTCTTATTTGCGATTGAATCGTATCAAATAATTTCCGTAGAGCGGTTACATCATTTGTTTTCAATACTGGTTTCAAAGATAATAAAGTATTTACGTGAGCCGTGACAATGAGGTCTTTTCGGCCAAATTGTTGTTTCAGAATTTGGATAGCTTCCGAATAATTTTTATCTGATAACGCAAACCCGGAGATAGAGTTATATGCACTACCACCTAAATAACTTTGCAAATAGCTCATTTTTTCAATATTTGACAGTGAATCATTATCATGGACTGCTATTTTGAATGAGTTCCAAAAGTTTTGAAATTTACTTATTTCGCCGTAAAATTTCTCAATCTTTAAGGTAGGGAGTTTAACAGATTGCGCAACTACTTCTGCGTGCTTATTATCGACGTGAGATACGGGGGAAACTTGGCTTTTTTCAATTTCTTATTAATTCTAAATCTCCATAAAGTTATTTTTTCATGATATTCAATAGAGGCCTTCGCGTCTTCATCGTCAATTAGCGGTAAAATTTGGGTATCTTCCAGTTTAAGGTAAATACCTTTTTGTTCCAGCTGAGCTAAATTCTCTTCTATTTCCTCAAAATTCGGCGATTCCAAAACCCATGCATCTTCGATCTTTTTAACGATAGAGGTAATAGATGCTTTTATTACGCCTCTAGTTTTTTTAAGCTTAGTTAACTGATCGGCCATGCTTCGTCCTCACACGGAGCTAAGAATTTTTTTAATCCAAGGTGCGAAAATATTGTTTATAATACATTACATATATACAATTACACATATGACTGACCATTAGTTCTATTTAAATAATGTTACGACGACTCGAATGGGGCCCCCTAATTTATCTTTGCCCAGGGCCCCATTCAGTCATGATCGGGGCCTGATTTTGATCCGCTATTCTAATCACTGTACTGCCAGAATGCAAGCATGCGCAGGCGCAAACATCACCAGCAGACAAGTTTTAGCCTCGATCCAGGTTGTGTGCATAAATTTTAACCGACATTTTGAAAAATTAGCGAATGTTCTCTTATACAGAACAACATTTTGAACTTATATTACAATGTATTGAGTATCTACTGTTACAACAATGAATTTTTTTTTGCGGTATTTTTAACAAACAAGCATTAACAATACATACTCCGTAGTGCCCTATGCTAATATTCAAAAGTAAATACCACCAGCTCACAAATTTTAGCCTCGACCTCAGATCGCGTGCATAAGGTGCATCGCAGCGCCCTCGCCTTTTGAAATGCCCTCGAAATAAGTTTATAAAATGCGATGCCTGCTCAAACGCTTCAGATTATCTTCAGATATATGATCATTCACGCACTTTCATTGGCTGCGAGATGATTGGCCGATTAAATAGGGATGGTTTCATGCTGCTAGAGGTTTATCATATGAAGCAAAATTCTTGCCTTACCTCAGTGAGGACATGAAGGTGGGCCTCTTGCTTTTGCTATCCGACTTGGACCTGGGCCTGAAAGCGTCGAAGAGGACGTTACTCGACTTCTTTCCGTGAACATCGTCCCCCGACTGTCTCCGGAACCTGCCGGTGATAGAGTGACTGCTCGATCCCGCCGAGGAAGGTGGGGTGCTGCTGCCAGATTTGTTGTTGCAACCGTTGTTGTTGTTGCTATTGTTACCACCGGAAAGGGACCGGGTCCGGTCCGCAGGGGTTCTCTGCTCGTCGGGTAGGGCCATCAGAGACCTTTGGTCGTAGTCTTCTGTCACGATGGTGGGGAGGTCCTGGAAGAGACAAAAAATGGAAAATGTAGGAACATTTGAGAAAAAAATTCAACATGTGGTCAAAGATTTCATAATTTTTTTATCAAACAACATGAGTCTACGTGGTTTTGAGGAAAGATAAGTGAATGAGTGTTTTATAATGTACTATTTTAATGCTGAAACAGAAAATGTAATTATACATGCTTTAACCACGTCACGTTTCTAGTTATATAACTTTACAGGGTGTCCGAAAAGGTTTTCCCTGATTACAAAATGTATTCCTATCCACTTTATATAAGATAGAGATGTAAAACTGGTGCCAAAATGTTGACAAATTAACCAAGTTTTTTTTGTTACAGGTTTCCGTAACGTGGCTGTGGTGTACCAGTGTCTGTGTCCAGGAAACCGAACCACGTACTGTATGGCTGAGATAAGAAAGACTCTGTAACCGGTCAGTCCTGTTGCCAGGAAGACTGGTCAGTCGACTTTATTTTAGGGAAGTCCGGCATTTTCTTTTCATGCCAGTTTTCTCCCGTTCAATCGGTCACTCCGTGAATTATCGCAATCTTTTGTCCTTCCGCTCCTACGGACGAAGTTCCCTCCCTACAAGTTTTGAAACCTTCGAAAACAGGAAACCTACTCACGGTTTTTCTAATCTGAGCCACACAGTACCTAGAACTGGACAACCATCAACCTCAGCTGAAAAGGTGGAAGAAGTGAGACAGTGTTTTGTGTCTCAAGCAACATTTTAGGTTTCCTGACATTGACATTGCTACATTACAGCCACGTTACGGAAATTTGCAACAAAAAAAATTTTTGAAACTAGTTTCACAAGCCTATCATATATACAGCGGATAGGAGTAAATTTTGTAATCAGGGGAAGACTTTTCGGATACCCTGTATAACTCTAGTTATATAGACTCCAGTTATTACACATTGCAGGTACACTTTATCTCTTATATTCTACAAGATTTCTTTCTGTGTGCGTAATAAGCTAAATAAATTATGATTATTGCAGATGTAATTAACATTTTGTATAATTCCATATACCGATAAACTTGATTACTTTGCAAAATCTTTATTTTTTTAGTGATTTTTCAAGGTTGTATAACACAAATGTGATACCTGATGGAGAAAAACTGACTTCATTTTCAAATTCAGCGTCGACAAAAGCATTAAATTCAATCATGGCAGTCTCTGCTTCGAAAATCATTTTTTTTAATTTATAGACTGGTGTAGCATATAGTTTTATTATATATTCAGATTTTCTTTTTTTTTTTTGGCTGAAAAGACCCAATTATTGTACGATTAAAAATAAACTCCTAATAATCATTATAACTTTGGTAATCCATTAAAATATTAATCTCATTTCTAATTTGGCTACTCATGAGACAAAATTTTAAAACAGTAAAACTGATGAAAACGGAACCTGTCTATCTGTCTTAACCTGTTCGAGTAAGAATACCCAAGTCCTTCCAAAAACGGAATATTATTCGGATCCGAGGTTGTAGTAGAGGGAATACGCTAGGCAGGGTGTTCTGTTCTGATATCATCGCACAAACTGTGCAGAACGAGAATCCTCGTTCTGCACCCTCGCTGAGTACATAAAAGCTGTCCAAAGAACTCTTCTTCGACGACACATAGCTTTCGAGTAAAATGCAAAAGAAAAAATATGATGTCACATACTCCCTTAGCCGATTTTGGTTGGTACAGTGAAACTTGCTAGGGCGGAATCGTAAGAAAATGGAGAAAAATTCCGTTTTAGATAGGTTTCTCTGCCACAGCAGTAGTCTCAGCAACGGAACTCTGAAATTTTGTTTAAGTATTGGTGTACGCAGACGGGTTCAGGGGTGAAGCGCCAAAAAAATTAAAATACTAAGAGAATGTATCAAACCAACTGTTGGTCATTGCCCCCCCCCCCCTCCCCCCACGTAACGAATAATCCTGATTACCCAATTGTATTTAAACTATCTTAAAATACCAATATGCTATCTTAAAACGGTATTTTCGTTTTATAGCGCCCCCCCCCCCCAGGATGAATCGCTAAGCGACCAAGATTTATCGTCAAATTATAAAGCATATAAAAATATATGATAATATATTATAATAATATATGATGTATACTGTAACATTTTGTGACGCATATGGCCCAGTTATAGTCATACATGAAGTATATATATAACATGTGCACAAGATGAATATGATTTATATATGGCATATAATACGTAAATAATATGTATATAATGATGTATATGGTACATATATAAATGTTTGGAGTATACACGTTGAAAATTGTACGTTAAACGTGTCATAGGATATATATATATATAATTTGTTCGTTATATAACTAGTTTCAAAATGAAAGAAAAAATCCTCCTTATTATTTCAGAGAAATGAATTATATCGTCTGCTAGGAGCGAAATGAGCACATGCCTTTTTTTATTTCTTATTATGAATGCTACGTTTGCAGATGCGAATTTTTTTTCGAAACCAGACAGCACTGTAAAATTCACCCTGGAAATCTTGCTTGGCGAATGATTACGTCCATGGTTTAATATTTTTATGACTCATCATGAACGAATCCCCTGTGTTTATGTACTCTAATGGATTGAGATATTCTGCTGTTAACATAATTTCCACTGAAGTTATCTCAGAATCTATACATCTTTTAATGTAACTCATCTCTCAAAGAAACCATTTTTTTCAACGATCTTTCTAAAAATGTAACTTTTATGCCATTTTATTTGAAAAATAATTTTGAATAAAAATAGCCACCTGGCATACTAAAAAAGATGTGGTTTGCCCGTATTTGTTTTCCTCAGTCACATGACTTGCGCTTGTTTTTGAACGTAATAATTTACGAGTGTTATTGAACTTAATTTTGTAAACAAAAGATTGACTAATTACATATAGATTCAACTAACTACATATTGATTTTTATAGATAGTTGCTGATAACTTAGCAGCAGTGTTGCCAAATTTGGCCGAATTTTTCATTCGGAAATTCCGAAATGGCAATACTTCTTATCAGCAATCATTCCACTTTCGTCACTATCGAAATTGCGAAAATCCATTTTCAAAACATGTAATATTATATATATATATATATATATATATATATATATATATATATATATATATATATATATATATATATATATATATATATATTATAATATCTATGAATTTCAAAAAACATATCAAGTTCTATTATCATTCTACTTAAATCTCCAAAGAGATAATTAATGATATTGTGTATACAGAATACCACATAGCTAATAATTAACATATGCAAACATAATATTACCATAGCTTGTGCTTCAATGGTAACTGGCCAAATTTTACTCATACCTGAAGAATATTGAAAAAAAGAAATAGAGAGAAAGGGAAAAAAAAAAATATAAATTGGAGTTGCAATTAAGTAAATACAAATGGATTAATAAATTAAATATGAACTATATACAATGGAAAATTGGATCACATGAGAATTAAATATGAATTGGATATGAATAAACACATGCACATGTACTCATCAGCCTGGATGCACCCACATGTGTTTTAAATAATAATTCAGTGTTTCATAATTCTACTGGCATAATGCTAAGATCAGTAGAATCATCCAGGTACACTGAATTATTACCAGACAACAATTGGAAATATTAAAATTTGGAAATATTTAAATAGGAAATAAAAAACCATTAAGAATATACAATATATTTCACTCACATCGATTATCCCAAAAACTGTATTTAACACCTCACGAAATTACCACGAGATAACAGTTTTGAAATAATAAAATTGGAAATATGAACGCGTAAAGTGTAGATAAAATATTTTACTCACAATAATTATACAGAATCCTTAAAATGTCACAACTTCTGCATAATATTCACATCCACATGGCAATGCATCATACATGTTGACTAAGTCGAGTTGAGAGAAATGATTTGAAAGACAAGTTGAGAGCACACTTTTTTTTTAAACACATCCCCATCGATGACACCCAAACACAAAATGATTCAAAAACACACAAAATAATTCTGGTTTTAATACACTTATAACAAAATTATATCCGTGAATATATATTACTCCATCCAATTTTAATTCCTGAAAGTAAAATTAATATACAATCAATAGCTCCCTCTATAGTTAAATTAAATATAATATTAACAATATTATCAACAACTACCTGAAAGGTAAAGTGTCGCCATCTATTGGTATTATAATAATTCATAATTAATATTTAGTTAGATATCCACTTTATTAGTTACATACTCACTTAATTAGATTTAATTATATAAATAAACTTTAAAAAACAATACTAACTTGTAGTTTTACTTTAAATTCAAATAAAATATAATACTACTATATGAATAAATCTACACAGAATTAAAACAACTTGCACAGCATTTCAGATATTCTTAACAAGAATATATTATGTAAAAGAGATATTATTTTAATTCAAATATTTTTTTTTTTTTTTTTTTTTTTGCTGCCAGCTGTGTTAATCCACTGATATTATAGACATATTATTAAATAATTAATGTTTTATTTTTACTACTACTTAAATATATATTAAACTTGTTATTAAATAATTAATGTTTAATTACTACATTGTAAATATATTTTATATTTCATAGATTAATTTAAATATCTAATTAAATAATTCATAAACAATTCAAAATATCTCAAAATTTATAAAATTGATAATTAATAGTATTACTACTGTTTTTCAATCAAATTAATGCAATGCAGTAATTAAAATACTTGTTAAATTTAATTATTCATAGACAAAAATAAAAACTATATATATTTATATTTATATATATTGCAAATAGATATGTTTATGAGTTATAATCACCATTGTTATCCATGTATAATTTAATTTGTTATTGTATAAGTTAATTTATAAATATATGAAAACTGCACATCAATAACACCTTAAACAGAGGTGATCGGCAACGCACAATCACAACTATACAAAGTGTATATAATGTTCAATCAAATATTAAATTTCCTAATATGTTATAATTGTAATTATGTATGTTATAATTGTAATTTTCTATATAAAGTGTATACAATGTTCAAACAAATATTAAATATTAAATTTTCTAATATGTTATAATTGTAATAATGTATGTTATAATTATTATTTTCTATATCTTTTGTTATATGTTATCGCACACTAAAACAATAATTTATTAAACCATGTTTATATTTAAATTATATAATAAATGTTATTTAAAAGAGTTGATGATTGAATTTATCATAAAAATTGGATATCCATATATTTTTGCTTGATCTCGAATATATCTAATATTTTTGTTTTTATTTATATCTGAGCATAAGTATTTTATACGATGTAGATAATTGATAATTATATTTTTATAAACAGATTTATGTAAACATGAAGCAAAATTGGTAAAAATATTTACTTTAAATGGGGAATCAAATCTCTTATCATAAATATCAAAAATTAATTTATAATTATTAGTAATATTAATTTTTAAGTCAAGAAAGTTTATATTATTATTAATTAAATCATTTTCGCTTAATTTAAGCTGAGTAGGATAAAAATTGAGTGGTGATGTGCAATTTTTTTTCATTGAAATAAAATATGAGAATGTCATCAATATAGCGATAAAATACATAATCATTGTTCGGACTTATATTTCTTTCATAATAATATAAGTAAAGATCAGAGAGAATACTAGATGCGGTTCCGCCCTGCGGAATTCCCTCGCATTGTTTATAGATAATATTGTCATATATAATGTAATTATTATGCAATGTAAAATTTAGTAAAGTTTTAAAAAAATTTACTGAAATATGTTCTTTTAATTTTAATTGAGATTTTAATTCTTTAAATAATATACACATTGTTTTATGTAAGTCTTTTATATCAATGTTATTAAATAAATCATTAAAATCCAATGTTTTTATGAATTTTACCGGATTGATATTATGTATTTTATTAATGAGTTGAAAACTATTTTTTAGGCAATGTTGGTTATTATGTTTTAAGGTTATATCATATATCTGCTTTAAAATATTAAGTAGTAAATTGCTTGCATTTTTATTATATGTGTTACAACCGATGGTAACAGTGCGAAATTTAATAGGATTTTTATGAAATTTTGGAATTATAACAAGATAAGGATAATTAAAATTATTACATTTGATTTTTAGTAATTTGTGATAATTTAATAATTTTCTGTTATTTATTTCAATATTTAATTTAGTTTTATTAAAAATATTACTTGTGTTGATTGCATTGTGAATTAACACTTTATAGTATTCTTTACAAATGATAGCATAATTATTTGGAGATTTATCTACATAAGTAATTATTATATATATATATATATATATATATATATATATATATATATATATATTGTGATGAGTTGACAGGAATCAACTAATCCCTTACTTATTGAAAAGGGATAATCTCTCTGGAATGAAAATAATCTGATAGATTGATCTCTATTGACAAAAATTCTATCAATAGTGTGAATATTTTTTTCACTTTGAGATAAGCCAAGCTGCAATACATGCTTTGTATTGAATGGTATGTTGTCTGAATGAGTAGATAAGAATTGTAAAGTATTGTTCTTGTGGATACAAAGAACTGGGCCCCTACGAAATGCAATGTTTTCTGGGAAATTCCTGGAATGTAAGGAAGGCCCCTGGGAAGTGAAATTGCTGACGGCAGTTGAAGGTGGAAGGAGTGGAATGTTGAATCAGTTGGTTGTGAAACAAGCTAGAGTGAGCTTGTCTTTGAGGAGACTTCAGAATCTTAGGATTTTCTGAAATTGTAATTTCACAGCATGAATATGAATAATCATATTTTTTCATTTTTACTTTTGTTTTCTTTTTTAAATGTGTTAATTTAAAATAAAGTTTTTTCGTTTCAAACGATAAATGGAATTTATTAATTATATATACAACGTCTCACGCTACCACAATATATATATAATATAAGCAATTAATCTGGTATGGTCATGTCAAAAGAATGAGTGACGAGAGACTACCCAAAATCGCATCTAATTATAGAACAAACCAAAAGAGGAAACGAGGAAGACCACGAAAGACATGGATGGATGGTATAAAAAAAGCCATGAGGGATAGGAGTCTGGCGGAGGAATGGACCCTTAACCGGAAGAAATGGAGTGATATCTTGTAGATTTTTCGGCACCTGACACCATAAACCGAGTTTATATATATATATGTATATAAATAACACTATTAAAAAAAACACAACTTCCTGTGAGGTAACAGAATGTAATATTTCACTGCTGTTGACCCCGCAACCGAGGTTAGAGTCTCTCCGACGACTTTTTTCTAAACAGGACTATGGGATCACGGTCTCCTGCCTGCAAAGTGTTAGAATACCCACATGATATTTGATATATCAAGATGGCTTTGGATTAAGTTATGATACGATTAAGATATAGACAGACTTCGGTTTGACTGGTTTAGCTTGCGCATAAAAATTCACTGATTTAAGGTACAGGAATGAATCCTTTATGACAATAAAATAACAAAACATTACGCAAAAATTATTTATTAGCTTCTTTGTCTTTTACGAATATGCAGTCTTTCATTCTGCTCTCAAAGCTGGTAGACGGGAGGTGCTGGGTTCAAACCCCTGTCGCGCTCGTCGACCTAACACTTCGGAGTTTTCGTGGTTTTCTTCGAATCTTGTCGCAAATACGGGTTAGAAAGACCCCCACGGAGGGCACTCTCTCCCCTAGGGCTTATATCCCTCGTGTAGATAATCGGCTGTCATAAATCAACCCTCAACACAGGCATCCAAATTCAAAACATGCGAGAGTCTTGGCAAATAATTTTCTTTTCTCTAGCATTTTAGTTAAAAAGCCTAAAATGTATCTTAGCTTTTACGAATGTCTTTTCGTTTTTTCTTTGGAGGTTTTCCCAATTCTTATTCTTTAGTACTTTGAGAAAATCAAAACTTAAATTTAAAATTTGCAAACTGATGTTACATAATTATTACCCTGAAAACATTTGCATAAAAACGAGAATATTTTAACATTTCGAATTATTTTCTTTTTTCTCTTTTTAGCGAAAATCTTACCGACATATTTTCGCAAAATTAAAAACATAAAATCAAGTTGTTATTTTGCATTTGTAGTGCTGCCATCTATTTACTATAATTCATATTATTAGCCCATTCTCCAAATTGTATTTTATTTAACCTCTTTTTTTTTTTTTTTTTTTTTTTTTTTTTTTTTATTTACGTATTCATTTATCTGTTTTGAAGGAGAAAGATAATTAAATATATATATATATAGAAAGTAAACAAAGTTATAAACATAATGGAAAAAGAGATAGAATTATAAGTTTTTTATTATGATTTGATTTTTTTAAAGTTAAAGTAAGATTTTTCCTTTTACAATTTTAATATTATGAACATTATATAAAGAACACAAATATACCCACAAAGAAAATCAGTTTTTTTTTTTACAATGAATAAAATCAGAATTATAATTTTGAAGTAAAAAATAAAAGTCCTAAATAATATACATACGCTTATAAATGAAGATCACCATTAAGCGGTAACTTCGTATTGACCTCGTGCCAGAAGTTGCCAGAAGTTAATAGCCGAAGAAATCCCTAAAAATTGCATTATCTACAACAAAAGTTTTTATTATTCTGATAATTTCAACGGTCTTAAGCGCTTATTTGTATTAGATTTCAATTCGATTCAATTAGTTACATTTGTGTTTTATTTATACTATTTTATTTACTAAACTTCATTAAGTAGTAAATATAATGTCGTTATGGAATATTAGCTGGAAACAAATGCTGAACTTTTTATAATTGTTTAAAGTGCAAACGGATTCATATTTTGTAATCGTCTGCAAGCAATAGAGATAGATTTAAAAAAAAAAAATCCTGCCTGAAATTTAATTTAAATACTATAATAAATAAGTCAAGTAAGATGCAGTTTTCAAACAAATTGCATTTGAAAGTAGATCCCCCCCCCCCCCCTACATAACGGTGTAAATATTGACAATGTGTGATGTTTAGAAATTAAAAAAATTGCAGTGGCAAAAATCGCAAAACCGAAATTTTATCGTCAAGTGTTGCCATTCGCAAAATAACGTCAGCGTTACGCACAGACACGTTTGGCCTTTATAATACAGATAGATACGTAAATAAGAAGATTTTTATGATAACATCATAATACATAAAATAACACGATAGAAAAATCATGCCTCAAGCATAGATTATGAAACATTTTTCAACACATTCACAATACCACAACAAAACATCACCGTTTAATTAGACGAAAAATGATTAATAAACAATTTAGAAAATACATAACACATTTAAAAATCCAATTTCATTAATTACCATATACAGTCGGTAAAATATGCTAATTCTTTTGTGCAGCCCTATGTATAGCATCTATAGAATTTATACGCACCAAGTAATATATATATAAAAAAATAGTTACAAACGCATATCACAATTGAAAACGCACTTCCAGCAATAATTGCTCATAGATACTAGTGTAACCGAATTCTTTTGTGTGTCACTGTAAATGAACAATACATGCTATGCACATCCTATTCTACAGTAAGCTTCGTGTAGTGTCCCTCAGTGATATATATCCATTTCAATATGTTTGAAATAGTGTAACATCATTAAAATATATTGTAAACGATTTTTTGCATACACCCTAATGACATACACCCTTTTGAGTGCCTCTGTAAACGAACTATAAATACTTCACACTTCATTTTCAATACCGGACATGCCTCAATACTAACATATATCAATTACAGGTCAATCCAAGTATATTTACGCGAATTAGAGCCCGGACGGACAAACAGACAAACCGAATTCATAAGCATTTTGCAACTATGAAATATGTATGCATATTTTTAACTGAATTTTTTAATTCCCGTGACTTCTGCCCGTTCGTAGACTAATCAATAATGTCTCTAGGTGAAATGCCCCTTTTATTTTAAAACTTTTTCCTGTCTCGGACTTGTGTTTTGTTAATAAATGAAATGACAACTTGCAATAAGTAATAGTTAATTCAAGATAATGTATCTTATTCGATAAGACAACTGCTAAATGATGTTACATAACCTAATATTCGAGCATCGGTGGTTCAGTGGTAGAATGCTCGCCTGCCACGCGGGCGGCCCGGGTTCGATTCCCGGCCGATGCAAAGTAGCATTTTATTTTTTTTTTTCGTTTTACTAGATATTATATTTCCAGAAACGTTTAAAACTGCAAGAAGCATAGCTTTGTTATTGCTAGCTGCGTCCTTTATTCAAATTCTGGACAAAATCCTTACAATAAAACAAAACTGAACAACTGATAAAAAACAGACTTACAAAATTTTGGACTAACATAAAACAACTATTTAAAGTTGTTCTCAAAACCAAAGACTTTGATGATACTTTATGACATATTTTTGTAATTCATTTTTTTTTTTTTCGCAAATGCATCCAATTGGCAGGTGTTCAGAAATTTTGTAATCGAAAGACGTTCTCCATTTTTTTTGTAAGGACAGAAGCTCCTTCAGAAAAGACTGCCAAAGTCGGTGTATTGAACCGAATTTCCGACGAGGCAGTACGAGAATGGGGAAAACGAGTTGTCACGTGGCAAGAATCGCTTAAAACTCGATAAGAAATTTATTTGTTAAAAAAAATTGAAAATTCTTTTCGTTTCCAAATCGTTTCCATATCAAGCCTGCCGATTTTATGCCTTTCTGTTTAAAAATGAGTCAGAAAACGTTTCGCGTTGTTGAACATTGTTTTTTAAGGTGTTTTTGTAATTATATAAATACGTAGCACCTATAGTCGTCGTCTGGTCCGTCCGTCTGTCCGCATACAACAGCGCAAAAACTACCGAACCGAATGGTGTTAAATTTAATATATATTATCGTTGTAGAAATTTAACTTAAAATTTTATTAAAATCGAATCAAAACTTAAAAAGATATTCATAAAAGTTTTCTTCATCCTATTAAATCCTATCATATGTAGCAAGTCATATGACCCTCATAGCAGACGATATAATTAATTTCCCTGAAATAATAAAGGTGCTTTTTTTTACATTGGGAAACTAGTTATAAAAAGGACGCACCTCCTATATCACGTTTAACGTACAATTTCCAACTTCTTAATTTTGAGATACATACATCAAATTTAATCAAATTAGTTTCATTTGTTCTAAGTTCGTTTAATAAACTGAAAAATGTTTGGAAAACGCACAACTCAACTGAAAATTTTTCGAAAATATCATCTGTAGTCGGGAAAATATCAGAATTCTTTTGTGTAGCACTGTATATAATGTTTAGTTCAGTTAATAAACGCAACACACAGTTCAAAATTCAACTTTATGAATTTCCGTCAATAAGCGGAAATGTACTCGAATTCTTTTGTGTAGTGCATCATCTATACAAACTACGAACTATGCAAAAATTTAGTTACGCAACAAAAACACAAACCTAAAAGCACAAACAGAAGTGGAAAACACAGAGAGTATTGTAATGTAATTATTTTGCGTGTCACTGTAACTGTAAATAAACAATAAATGCAATGCACACCATGCAGTAATTAACTTATACTACACCTTAATAACACATATAAATTTCATTATGTGTGAAATTGTGTAACTTCATAAAATACACTGCAAGCGATTTTCCCCCGTAGCCCGTTATGTTATGGAATTGTTTTGCGTTACCCTGTACATGAATAATAAATACTTTGCACCTCAGAAATGCATAACAATTTCATTAGGTTTGAAACGGTGTAACCTTATTAAAATGCACTTGAAACGATTTGCCTAAGATTTGGGATTCGCCGCGGTCAGCCATCTTGTTTATTAAATCAAAACATTTTAACTTCTATTATTAACTATTGGGACTTAAAACGGCCTATAGAGGCGCTGATTGCAGCCGTCGGTACAGGAAAATTGTCCCTTTAACTAATGCTAAAGTGCCATTGAAACCATTATTTATTATAAACGCGTTTAAAAGCGTTAGATATTCAAATTCGGATAATTTTTACTTTGCCATATAAACACAGAACACAAATAGCACATAAAATCTGAAATTGCGCAACAAAATAATCATTATGAACAAATTAAAAATGCATGTAACGCAATGGGATTGCAAGGGATTTTCCTGAAGGGAGAAGTTATATCTTTTTTCCACCAGATGGCGTATTCGAGCGCTTGAATTAGTTGTGAATAAATTAGTCAATAAAATTAAATAACGTGTATATAAGTAAATATGGATGGAAATTATTTTGGAAATGAGAAACAAAACAAATAGGGTTTGAAATGTAGATAAAATGCTTAAGTGATTAATCTGTAATGATTTAAGCATTTTATCTATATTTTTTTAATTATAATTAGTGATCTTATTATGTGAATATGCTTTGAAGATGGCAGATCGTGGGCGAATGCCAAAGCTGTTTCAACGATTTTTTCCCATTGACTGTAATGTAACGGATTGATTGTCTTGTGCCTGTATACACACTTTCTTTTTCAATAGCGATCGTGCTATCAATAACATGAGTAAATAACAATAACATAAATTACATTAAATTTATTTAGTTCATTGACAGGGACAAACAAAAGTTAGGGTAAATGGGAAAAAAGTCGTTTGCAGTAAATTTTATGGATGTCCGCACGCTATTTCAAACATAATCAAATTAATAAGCATTATTGAGGCAGGCATCGGTGGTTCAGTGGTAGAATGCTCGCCTGCCACGCGGGCGGCCCGGGTTCGATTCCCGGCCGATGCAAAGGATCTTTTTTGACACTTTTCCAACATTGTTAAGAAAATGTTTACGAAATCGTTTTGTCTGTCTGTCAGTACTCTAAAATATTCGTAAATGTACTTACTCGGATTGTCATGAGATTTTTTATATATTATTGAATTTTACTATAGAAATGTTCGGCAGTGAAAATGAAATGTGTAGTGTTAATAGTTCATTGACAGGGACAAAGACAAACAAAAGTTAAGGAAGGTAAATGGGAAAAAAGTCGTTTGCAGTAAGTTTTATGGATGTCCGCACGCTATTTCAAACATAATCAAATTAATAAGCATTACTGAGGCGGACGACAGCATGCTTTCACCGGTGTATACAATCAGTAGTATTTATACTACAATTACAGGGACATACAAAATAATTCCTTTACGTAAAATCGTTTGCGGTGCATTTTAAACAAGGTATGACACTTCAAACATAATAAAATTTAGAAGGATCACGAAGGTCCAATACAACCTGTTTTCTATTAGATTATGGAGTGCGTAGGATTTTTCGCCCATGTACAGAGAGGAACAAATGAATTCGGTTAACGGATTGACTATAGGATCGGTCATTGCTAGAAGTGCTCTTTCCGCTGTGGTATGCCATTTTAAGCAATTTTTCGTGTAGTACGTGTTGTGTACAAATTTTGTAGATCGTATACAGGGCTACACGAAAGACTTCGGATGGGGGGAGCCATTGCTGAAAATGGATGTTTACTGAGTTATGTATTTTTTTAATTTGTTATTTAGATATCTCATTTCATCGTAAGAAAATAAATTAAATTTTTTAATAATGTTCCGTTAGTGTTGGAAAGTGCTTCGTAATCTAGCCGGATGCATGATTTTCTGTTCTTTTTCTTTTAATTTTGAGATACATACATCCGATTTAATACAAATTAATCAAATGGGTCTGATTCGTTATAGGTTCGCTATTTTAGTGAAAAGGGTTTCCCCCCGCAGACCATTATATAGCGAAATTATTTTGTGTTACTCTGTATATGAAAAATAAATACTTTGTACCCCCTATTTTGCAGAAAAGATGTTTTAGTGCACCTCAGAAAAGCATAACAATTTAATTTTGTTCGAAACGGTGTAACCTTATTAAAATGTACTTGAAACGATATTTTCTCATTGACTGTAATGGAACGGAATACTTTGATTGTCTCGTCCCTGTAAATGAGCTATAAAAGCTATACAAATCTTTTACTTACCCACCATACGTAGTTAAGTCTTGTAATCGTTTTGAAAATCGGATTTTTTTTTTTTTTTTTTTTTTTTGACGTATTTACACATTTCAGACACTAGAGATTCCGAAAAACATATATCAAAGATATATTTTAATTGGAAAATAGACGCTTCATCCAACGCAGTAAAGGCCCAGCAGTGGCTGAGAGGTTGTGCTCTCGAAGCTGGTAGACGGGAGGTGCTGGGTTCGATCCCAATCGCGCCCGTCGGCCTAATCGTTTGGAGTTTTCGTGGTTTTCTTCGAGCTGTGGATTTATCCATGGGTAAATACGGGTTAGGTTCCCTTAGAAAGACCCCCACGAAGGGCACTCCCCCCGGTCCTATATCCCTAGTGTAGATAATTGGCCGTCAATATTCAACTCAATTCAACCCAACGCAGTAAACTCTTAGTTCATAGGATTATCATTTTTAGAGTTATAAGGATGTTTCTTTTACGCAATTCAGTAATATATTGAAAGTTTATGACGTCAACAAGTCACGATTTTATTCGATTTGCAATGCATTTTTTATAAATAGTTTACATATGTTTTATTTTCATATTTTATATCATGCATGTCCATGATGGGTAAGAAGTGTTATTACGGTTGCCTCCAACGACTCAACGATATCAATGGCGATCATGTTGTAAGAAATGTCAATAACATATGTCACTAAAGTAAATATCAATAACATAAAGTTTGTTATCTCAAGCATCGGTGGTTCAGTGGTAGAATGCTCGCCTGCCACGCGGGCGGCCCGGGTTCGATTCCCGGCCGATGCAAAGTATTTTTTTGACACTTTATCAACATAGTTTTATGAATTCGTTTTGTCTGTCTGCCCGTACTCTAATTCTCGTAAACGTACTCGGATTGTCATGAAATTTTTAATATTACTATATACTATTGAATTTTGCTATAGAATGTTCGGTATTGAAAGTGAAATGTGTAGCCTTAACAGTTCATTGACAGGGACACACAAAACAATTGCATTAAATTAGGGTCTATGGGAAAAAAATCGTTTACGGTAAATTTTATGGATGTTACGCTATTTCAAACATAATGAAATCAATACGCATTACTGAGGGGACGACAGCATGCTTTCACCGGAGTATACAATCAGTAGTATTTATGGCTAATCTTTGAGATCAGCCTGCTGTCCGCCATCTTGTTTTTTAAATCAAAACATATTTGTTTTGTTTCTCATTTCCAAAATAATTTTCATACCTATTTACTTATTATAAAACACGTTATTTAATTTTATTGACTAATTTGTTTATATATAATAATAATAGTTAAAATGTTTTGATTAAAAAAAACAAGATGGCTGACCGCGGGCGATAAATCAAAACATTTGTTGTGTTTCTGACATAATCAAGTTAAATCAAAACATTTTAACTTTTATTATTAAATATAAATAAACTAGTCAATAAAATTAAATAACGTGTATATAATAAGTAAATATGGATGAAAATTACTTTGGAAATGAGAAACAAAACAAATATGTTTTGATTTAAAAAACAAGATGGCGGCAGCAGGCTAATCCCAAAGCTGTTCCGTATTTATAGTCCAATTACAGGGGACGTACAAAATAATTTCTTTACATTATGATCCAAAGGGGGAAAATCGTTTGCGGCGCATTTTAAACATGTTATGGTACTTCAAACACTTAGAAGGATCACTAAGGTTCTTGTTTTTATATAGATAGTGGAGTTACGTAAAATTTTATCGTTCATGTAACATAGACGCACAAAATAATTCGATTAACGGATTGACTAGGATCGGCCATTACTGGAAGTGCTTTTTCCGCTGCAGTTTTGTGTCATTTTTAGTGCAGTACATGTTGTGTACAAATTCTGTAGATCAATATACAGGGCTGCACGAAAGACTTCGGATAGGGGATTTTGACTGAGTTATGTATTTTTTAAATTTGTTATTTAGATATCTCATTTCATCGTATGAAAATAAATTAAATTTGTTAATAATATTCTGGTTAGTGTTGGAAAGTGTTTCAGAATCTATGCCGGATGCATGACTTTTTTCTTTCTAGATTTTATATTTCTAGAACATGTTACTATTTCAAATTACAAGAAGTATAGCTTTGATTATCAATTATTACACACCATAATCAGTTGGGGTATGAGCTACGTGGTTTACAGAGTTAAAGCAGTGCCTGATGGACAGACGAACCGAAGTCATAAACACTTTTTAACTAAAACCCACACAATTCAATGAAATCCATCGCAAACTTTTGCGTGTATCTGTAAACGCAACATACTTCAAGAGCAACATACTTTATTACAGAACTCAACTAAGATACCTGCAAGATGAATACACTGTTCCAATCAGGTTCGAACTTGTTGAGTATTTCAGATGTTATCTTGATGACAAATTTTGTACGCTTTTTGCTTTTGTGTGTCCGAACTATAAGCCGAACTATACTGGTGTCCAGGTATTACGGGGCAGTGACCCATTTCAGACGTTCGTCGAATATCTTACAGAAACTCGTGAGGAAGTGCCCTTGAACGTTGAGGATGTAAAGAACATATTTGACTTCATGTTTTTCAGTGAAGATTTTGTCGCGAGCAGGCCCCAATTAATCTCTGAATCTAGGGGAAACACGGTATCATTTTCACCCCTTTCATTTGGCAAAAGTTCTTTTAATTCTTCATTCATGAAAACTCACCCATGATATACTAATATTATTCCCAAGAGTAGCACATCCGAGATCACATATATTTCATTAAACAGCTTTTTTATGTTCCCTGTATATACTTCAGATATATTTAGCACGTATAGCTGTATGCAAAATTTCTCGGGTGGTTTCTAGCAGGCACATCAGGATGCTATAGGATTAATTAACATCCTATTGACCGCATTCATATTTCCCTGTTAAATAATTTCGTGAACTAGTGCGTGGATTGCCTCTTGGATTAAGCAAACTTTCTTTTTCAAAAAAAATTTAAAATACAGTGTAAAAAAATGAAAAGGGGAATGACACAGCAAAGAGGAAATTGCCGGCCAGCATCAAAATAGGTGCTGGCAATGATGGAGAAGTGCTGGCTAATGGTCTACCACTGCATGACCACTGCTGGACAGCTTCAGTCTACTTTGCTGTTGGAAATCATCAGATAAAATTGTGATCGGCCTCTGTTTTATCTCATGCGCTGGCCCACCACACGATGGAAGTGCACGAACTTTTGCAGTATTATTGCTGGGAACCCTTACGCTAGGTGGCGTTGACATCGAAGACATTGAGTATTTCGGAATTCATCGTTTGGCAAGAATCTGGCTATTTGGAATTTCATTCTGGAATTTTTATTCTTTTATGTGATTGTGATCAAGAACAATAACAAATATTAACAATGAATGACAAAGAAAAGTAAGTATATAAAATTTTATAAATCTTAACGTGAACATTTTGTAATTTCGTTATTGCAATATTTTATTTTACATTTCTTTTACACTTTGAAAACCATGATAACCAAAATATGTTTTCTTTCAGTTATTAGCGAATTTTCCAGATTAATTTTAACTGGTATGTATTTTCACAGCAAAGAAAAAGCTGATTGATATTAACTATAACATCAACTACTTAATTATAACGCCGATAGATTACGGCGTCTTTTGCTAAGAAACACGACAAAAAGGTTTCTATTTTAATATTTGCATAATAGTAAACTATCAAATATTTATCGAAGAATAAATTTAATGGTAAAATTAATATTTGATTTTGCTTATTATAAAAATATTGTATTAATTGTTATCTTGGCAAATTTACTTCATTTTATTTTTCTTTGTAAAATTTCTCTGTATTAATGTAACGATTTCTGTCAAAAATGAAACATTTTAACTCTTTTAAAATCTTAATTTTAAGTGTCTTTAAGATCGGTCACAATGCTATTTTCTTTTTACTGTATATTGTAAGAGGTCATATAGAAACGTTATAGTTTGTACTTTTGACTAAAAAAGTTTTTTCCGAAGCCAAACATCTTTTGTAAAAAAAGTATAAATTAATCATAAAACAGAATTGAAGCACACTTGTGAAGTAGATGGATGGGTTACTGAGATTTCTCACTCTTCTTGTGTTTACCATATAATTTTAGAATCCAATAGAATTCATCCTATATATAGAATTCATCCTAAATATTTAAATATTCACAAAAAAATTGTTAATTTATCCTAGATTGATCCCTAGTATGCAACTGTTCGTACATTGTACAATCATATATCGAATAACTGCAATGAACTTGTGTGAAAAGTATTATAAAACAGGAATACTGTGCTTGCATAACTTTTTATGATGTTATATATGTTTGGCAGTCTTTATGTATATATGTTTGCTGATAAGAATAAAATATTTTTAAAAAGGAAAATAAGTTTTAAATAGGAAAAAAAGAAAAGTTATTTTCTTGTGTTGTTATACCAATGTGATACGATGAATATGCTGGCCCAATGTAGCCGTCATACCCCGATGGATGATGGCGGCTCGTAATGAAACAGGGTTTTGTACGGATCAAGGAATTTTCTTTATAGACAAAGGAAATCTAGGTTAAACTCGCGAAGCTTCGCCTTCTTTTAAGGAGAAATTTTCTGTAAGAAAATACTGGTACCGAAGAATTTCCTGTTCGCAAAATTCCAGGAGGTGTACGAACCCTGTAAAAAAGCTGACTGATGGTTTACCACTGTATAAACATTGCAGGATAAGTGATGGTGGTGGATTAAAAGTTCTGGCCCAGCAAAGTAATAGCAGTAGGATAGGTGCTAGCACTGCAGGAAAAGTGCTGGATTGAAGTAATGTGATGGCATACCAATACTGGCCTGCTGCTGGCCATCACTGATGGGCCAGCGGCATTCCGCGCGGAAACTTTTCGACAGGTTTAAGTAATGGCACCATTGCACTTTATCGCTGATGGCAGTGCTGGCTGCCATCTGTTTTTCAGCTGATGGCCCACCATTTTTCTCTTTGCTAGGTAGAGGGCCCTCTTCACAGTCATTTTGGGGCCCTTTTAAATTTTAGAGGGAAAGCATGAGCTTCACGTGCCTTTTGGATAATCAGACCCTGATCGCGAGAACAATTAGGGAGGGGGGGGGGGTGAGTAATAATTTTAATAAAAAAATAATATTTTCGATCGCCCAAGTAACAGAAAATGTTAAAAATGGTCTGTCACTGTAACAAATGACTATGTAGGTCTTGTTCAACATTTGTGTGCATCTGTGTAAGCATAGCACGTATATTCGTGAAGATGTTAACTTTTCGGTGAAAAAATGAAAAGTTTTTTTTTTTTAAATAGCATGCAGAGTTTTCAGCCGAATCGTTCATTTTATCGTTCATGTACAGAGACGCACAAAAGAATTCGGTTAACGGATCGACTATGATCGGTCATTACTGGAAGTGCTTTTTCCGCTGCAGTTTTATATAATTTTTAGTGTAGTTATTTGTTGTATACAAATTATGTACTTGAAAATATCGTAGAAATAGTATACTATGATTAAAATATATTGAATATTTGATGAAATATAGGTATTTTCATGAAATAAATTTTAACTGCACATGCGGGAACAACAGCAAAGTTTTTTTTTGTCATGATTTGATAGTCAATACTATAGGGCAACTCATCTAAAACGACCAGTGAAATATCGTGAAAACTCAAAATGTTACTGCAATAATTGAAAAATCGAGGAGAACACTCCTTAGGATTACATGGGATTTCCACCTCAATTTTTTCCGGTTTGAGAAAACTGATGAATACACTCTAAAAATGACTCAGTCAGAAACGTTTCCGAAAATGAGTGACCGCAAAAGAAACATTGTTTTCGGAATCGTGGAAACATTTTTTTATATTTTCGTTTGTGGTTATATTGTGTTTTCGAAGAATAAGAAACATTTATATATATTTTTTTCAGTGTACTGTATTCGCTTTTTTTTTTTACCGTTATTATCTAATTATGTAAACTCTTCTCATTTCATAATGGTCTTACGGAAATGCATACCGCATATCAACTTGGATTCTTCTCCCAATGTCATTATCGGCGTCATAAAAATCGCCATACAAACTATTTTATCGCTTATAAAAAATATAGTATATGTTATGTGCGCTTTGTTGCATTAAAGGCAATTATGAAGCGCCGTAAAAGTTTATGACGCGTCCAATGACAAGGGAATTCCATGGAGCTCACAAAACACGCGTTATAGATTGTCTAAAACGAGTACAAACAACTCTTTTTCTTTTTCTTTTTTTCTTAAAGGAAAATATGCCTTAACGTTGTCTGTTCATTTATCTTCTTTCGGGTTCATGTTGTAGTTAAAAATCGCTTTATGTAACTTTCAAGTGGAAAATTAAAAATCCAGGCGACTAAGAAAGTTCAGTTTCTGATATGTCTTTTGTTTTCAAAGCGATATATATATATATTATTATGTATGTATATATATATAATTATGTATGTATATATATATATATATATATATATATATATATATATATATATATATAATATATGTATATGTAATATATGTAATATATGTAATATATGAAATATATGTAATATAATACATATATATATATATGTATATATATATATATAATTATGTATGTATATATATATATATACATACATAATCTTTAAATTGGAAATTTGGTCAGATTTTGTTCTAGAAATTTTGTGTTGTATTTTGAATTCAAAGATATTATATATATATATATATATATATATATATATATATATATATATATATATATATATATAATGGATAATTAATTCCTTTATTTAATTTTCCTTTATTATATCTTATACATAATTTTATTAATCATTCATTTAATTAATGTATTCGCATACCTCGTAACTTTTCATTCATTATATACATTGATTTTCGTAATTTATTAATTTAATGGAGGTACATAATTTAAATTGTAAAATTTATCCACCTGTTTTGAATAATTCTGATTTTCCATTTTTGTAATGCTACTAGATGGCAGCACTGTTCCTTATTTCTGGTTTTATCAAGCAATTTAAGCTCCTGTGATAACTTGGTTTAACTCGTGGAGCTTGAGTATTTGTGAATCATTCACTTTTAATTCATCTACTGAATTTGTAAATACTTTTTAGAAACCTGTGCAGATTTGCACATGTGCAGATGGGCAAATCATGCATATTTTTTCTGGCACGTTTATGAGGAAATATTCCTCAATTCAAACTATTTCTTCTTTTATTTTCATTCAATTTTTAGTATAATAATGTGCGATTGCCCAAATCTTGTGTTATTTTAACTTATTATTGCTTCTACAAAGGTGAAATCGTACATTTTTTGTGGAACTTGTAGTAATTTGGGCTCGTCCAATCTGCCACAGTTTCGCAAATATTTCATCAATTTATTTTATTTTTATTTTTTTCAATTTGATTTATTTTATTTTGTTCATATATTTTATTTATTCTTCTTCATTTTCTGATATTATTCAAACAGGTATATAATTAAAATATAGATAAAAATGCTTAAGTTATACAAATAGAAACAACAAAAGGCTTATAAAATTCTTTTTAATGATCGACATACGTTTCAACGCTCATAACGGCGCCATTTTCAAGATATATAACGATAAACAAAAGTATTCTCGCAAATTTTTGAAAATACGCTTGAAAACATGAATCACGAGATCCTATATGCAAAAAAACAGGTGCTTGAAGTAGCCAACTGTAAACTTGAAAATTAATATTTCGTTATTGCTTTTTTAAAACTGAAAAGTACCTCGTGCCAAATTTTGGGTAATTCAAATGAGGCGGATTCATTGCAAATGTTTACGTTACGCATTTAGATTTCTATTGATTCACGAATAATAGATGGGAAATAAGAGTCTTGATGGATAAATTATTTTACTATTTTTAAAATCAATTTTTAATGTCTCGGTTCCATGTAGCTCCTAGAAATGAAATCCATAGCTCCTAGACTCATGTATCACGTTTTATACTCGAGTGCGCAAAGCTAAAAACAGTATTGCAGTATTACTAAGCAACCAATGAGAGAGCTAGGTGATGTGTGAACTCTTTACTGAAAGCAACAGAGTTTTGAGGTGAAAAAACGTCGGCAAACGGGTTTTTAGGATAAAGAATTAAAAAAAAAAAAAAAAAAAAAAAAAAAAAAAAAAAAAAAAAAAAATAGAAAACAGAAAATGGTACGGATGATAATTTTAAATAGAACGAATTTGACTTGGGGAATAAAAAATATTTTTGAAGGAAAATAATTACGGGAAGTGATTTTAGGATATTTTGAAGGGGGGAGGGGGGGGGGAATATTAAATAAGCATTTTAAATAGAAAAGGATTTAAATAAATGAAATAAATGGAATATTGTTTAAGATAGTAAATAATTTAATATACTAGGGTTGTAGGAAGAATTTATTGATTAAAAATTTTTATGGAATAAATTTAATAAAGTACGGAATTTTGATTTTTGTAATATATAAAAATAATGCATATATATATAAGGTTATTTAAATACTGTTTCAATACTTCTCACAGTATATACTTATATCAGACGTTAATTTTGAAATTGGGGCGAGTCCATTTTATGTTATTGTTAGATAAATGGCTTTAAAAATATGCGTAAGTTGTAATAGACTTTTATTTTATATTTTGCGTGGTCTTATTTCATGTCAATTGAATAGTATGCAACAAGAGTTATCCGTGTTAGCTGAAAAAAATCCCTGACGGCTCGACCTACTGGCACAGGTAGATTTCGAGACGCCTGTTTGTTGGGAATTGCGGAAGAAATGACCTTTTTGCCATGATGCGGCATTGGAACCGTCCACTTCGAAACATGACTTGTTTGCAGGCGGAGCCGGCAGGGATTTTTTTTTTTTTTTTTTTTTTTTTTTTTTGCTATAAGGGTTGTCCTATAAAAAAATTGTCAATATAAAAGTTTTAGATAATACTAAAAGGATTTATAATAAATTTAAGCGGATTTGATATCTTGTGAATGGACGAAGTTATGAATTTTTTTCTTCTAAAACACTAATCCCCCCCCCCCCTTGGGGTCATTTTTAATGATATCAAAAATCTGTCCTACATAAATTTTCAGCCCTTTTCCTAGAAATAATAATAACTTTAAACGGATTCGATACGTATCATAATTAAGAAATTATGGTTTTTTTTTTTTTTTTTTTTTTTTTTTTTTCACAAAAAGGCCCCGCCCCCATTTCCCCTCCCTTGCACTCTTAGATATAGATACTCAAATATCACGAAATTTGCTTCGTTTTTGACGAAACCGTTTGCTGGGAAATGCTCCTAGTAAATATTTCGTCAAATCGAGTAAATTTCTTTCCTCAAAAAACGGAAGAAATTGATTTCGTCAAATTGCTTGTTCGAAAGAAATTGCAGAAAAAGATTGGCGGTCTTGCCATCTATTGACAACTTTTGAAACATCTGTAATTGACAGCGTTAAAAAGTAAGAAACATTTCACAAGTCTTCAACCGGTTTCGAACTCACTATCTTCTGTGTGGGAGAACGCCGCTTTACGCCCTACGCCAGTAGGACTTCGAATGAATTCGATTTAAAAATCTATCTATGGAATGTTGATGTGTGTTTATATTTTGAGAAGTATTTTTATCGGTGCTGTTATAATTTCTGCATGTTTTAATTAATAAGGCTAGATTATTATTATTATTATTATGGTTTTTCTATGGTTAATAAATAATTAGAGTACGGATTGATTAATAATTTATTAGAGAAATTTCCTTTGTTCAATGATAATTAGAATATGGTCTAATTAATTTGTTGGTCAGAAATAAAAAAAATTTAAAGTGTATATTGGAGAAGAGTTCATCAATTTTAGATAAGATTTTAACACATTACTGTTTATAGAGGGGGAAGTGATTTTTAAATTTTATTGTTATATGAATATATTTCTTAAATAAAAAAGAGCTCCTAAAATTTTGATTTTTTCTTTAAAACTATTGGGTAAATGGTTGTTGCTTTCGGTCGAAAATGGACCAAAGGATGTTCGCATTTTACTATTTTAACTGTTTTTAACGAAATTCTGTGACTTTAGAAGAGTTTTTTAAGCGTTTTTAACGAAATTCTGCAACTTTAGAAAAAATTATCTTTGAATAGGCAATAGAAATGCATAAAATCGCCACAAAAATGTTAAAGTTACAAAAAGAATAGACGCAACTTATCAGATATGAAAAATAAAGTAGAAATTTAGTCATTTCATATTATAGCGGCCTCCAAGGATGAAAGATTTTTGTTTCTGTTTTCATTAATATATTGTAAATTTGGTACTTTCGTGTAATTATTATTATTATTATTATTGAACGATTTTGTAACAACAAAAATAATCTGGCCAGGGATGGGGAAACATTTTTGTCAAATATTTGAGATTTTCCATTTCATTAAAAATTACTTAATTTTGAGACGAAATGATTGTCAAAAATGACGAAATATAGCTCAAGAATTGCGGAATCGTCAAAAGTGAGAGTTTTATTTTTGACAGCGAGGAAACAGTTTCGTCAAGATATTTGAGGATTCGCGTTTCGTCAAAAACCACGTGACTCTGTGACGAAATGATTGTCAAAAATAGCGAAATGAGGCCTGAGGATTGCGGAATCGTCAAAATTGAGTGTTTTATTTCTGAGAGTGTGGTTCGATTTTGCCCATGAACAAACTTGACCGAGATTTTATGCCCCTTGATTTTATGTATCAGTTTGGAAGAGATTTGTGCAGAATTATTAGAGTTATCGTGTCCATAAAAAAATGACATAGATAGATAGATAAAGTTTTGAACTAGGGGTGGGTTTGGGTTCTGAGAGTCATAATCGGCGTAGATCTGAAAATTTTTTTCAAAAATTCCAACTTATGTAATAGGTAGTATTTCTTACGAAATCTACGTAAAAGTTGATTATTTTATTTTATTTACTTATTTTTATTTTATTTACTTATTTTATTTTATTTAATTCTTCTTCAGAAAAGTTAGAATAAAACAAAAAATAAATTTCATTTGATAGGAAATCACTTTTTTTATTATGCTTTTTGCTACCACAATTTTGGCTTTATTTAATTGCAGTTTTCTGCGATTAAATAAAGCAAAGATTATTTTCGTGTACTTATCTTTCAAGGGCTTTCAGTTGACGTCAGAAGCATTACACATGTTTGTTATTATTTATCAAGTGGTTTTTAATTCGACGTTTGCCCGTATTTTTCATTTATACCTTTGAAACATCTTCGTTGTTTTTTCGTTTTTATAGACGTGATGAAACATCAGCTTGAAGGCTTATTTCACATTTTACTGCATGTAATTATCTTTATTCTGTTCTATTTTTTTTATTTTCGTTTAGCCTATAGGAACGGTGGGAAAATATCTAATCCGGGAATTTATGTCCCCATTTATCCTATGTTCAATCTCTTTTTATTTTACTTTTGCTTATATGTTTCCGTCTTTTTTACTGTTTTTTATGTCTGCAGTTGTAGAAATGCAAAGAAAGCTATGGAATTATAAACGTTGTATGGAACTGGCTAAAATAAATCTTACGATAAGGCTTGAATTATATTTTCGAGACGGCTACGTCACCAAAAAAATATTTCACTGGCTACCTTGGATTGAACCAAGAGCAATAAAGCGATGGAATCCGTTAAAAAATGTTATTTCATTTTTCATTATGGGAAAATACTTGTTATATCTCTTGTGAAAAGAAATGGAGAAGGCATAAATAAAAATATTTATGTTTGAGAGATAACATAAAATAAGAGATAATCATTCAACTCTGCATTCTTATTCAGTAGCAACGGATTTATTAGACTGCTCGAATATATTCTGGTGAATTCGAAAATGTGATAACGAAGAATGAGTCATTTTTTCGTTCTCAGAATATATCTAAACCAAAATTAAAAAATAATAATAATAATAATAAAAACTTCTTGAAAATACTATGTTAACCCATGTATCAATATGATATTTTTCTGTTAACTACATGCTATGATCTCACTGATTTGGTAGGATATGTGTTACATGAAACACTGTAAATATAGACATGTTTTTTTTTAGGTGCGTTCGTAATTATATAAATACGTAGCACCTAGCGTCGTCGTCTGGTCCGTCCGTCTGTCCGCATTAGAACAGCGCAACAACGACCCAACCGAATAGTTTGAAATTTGATATATAGAATCGTTGTAGAATTGTGTCGAGTGATTTCAAATTTTATGAAAATCTAATCAAAACTTAAAAAGATATTAATAAAAGTTTTCTTTATTCTATTAAATCTTATCGTACGTAATCTGTATAGTAAAAGCGCAAGTCAGGAGACTGAGGAAAACAAATACGGGCTAACCCCATCTTTTTCCATAGGCCAGGCGGCTATTTTTATTCAAAATTACTTTTTCGAATAAACTGCATAAAAGTTACATTTTTAGAAAGATCGTTCAAAAAAAAAAAAAAAAAAAAAAAAAAAATGGTTTGCTTGAGAGATGAGTGATATTAAAAAATGTAAAGATTCTGAGATAACTTCAGTGAAAATGAGGTTAACAGCCGAATATCTCAATTTATTAAAGTAAATAAAGAAAAGATTCATTCATCGTGAGTCACAGAAATATAAACCATGGAGGTTCTCCATGGTGAATTTTACAGCGCTGTCTGGCGTCGAAAAAAAACACCCGCATCTGTAAAGAAAATGAAGACATCCTCATTTCGCTTCTAGCAGACGATATAATTTATTTCACTGAAATAATAACGATGATTTTTTTTATATTGTAAAACGAGTTATAGCACAGAACGAACGCACCTCATTTGTCATGTTTAACGTACTTGTTTGTTCTCAAAACGTCCAACTTTTTTTAATTAGGAAAATATAATATATCCTCTTCCGAGTTACCCACGATTCCGATAAGCGTTGTTTATCTTTACAGACCAAAACAAAGGGGTTTTTTTATGCCACTGATTTTTGGAAACGTTTCCGAGTAGTTTTTATTGTGTATTAATCAGTTTTCTTGACCCGTGATATTGGTTTTTTGGATGTGATCCATTCTCAAGTAAACATTTTCACGTTCAACAAATATGTTTTGCAGACAAACATCATAAATCAAGAGCATTAACATTAACATTAATATTATTTTGCTATACTCTTTCATGTACAAATTCAATTACGCAGCTGAAAATGTTTAATTGAGAATGGATATAGCATCCGAAAAAATGATATTAGAATTTGAGAAACTGATGACTACACTATAACAATTACTCGGAAACGTTTCTGAAAATCGGTGGCACTAAAAGAAACTTTGTTCTCAGAAATGTATCTTTAAAGCTTGAAAATATAATTGTTTTTTAATTTTTCTAAAGATAAAGAACGAGCGCTTTTCAGAATCGGTAGTCATTCGGAAGAGGTTTATATTCTATTTTCGTTCGTGGTTATATTATATTTTTGTAGATTTTAAGAAACATCTGTCTTTTTTTACAATGTAAACCACGGAACCAAGTCACCTGTATTTATTTTTCTAAATATCTAAATTGCTCTAAATCAGTTTATGGTGTTTTACTTTTAATAATAAACTCTAGATGGCAGCACCACAGGTATAAGTCTCTCCAGTCAGTACTGCCACATATCGTTCAGATGTTATTGTTGCACTGAAGTACCCATAGAGCGTAGATGTAGTTCTATTATGAGTCATGTGTAAATACTTGTGTTGTTATGTGCCTTAAATTGTGTAAAGTAATTTATGCGTCCATCTCAATTATGTTCTATTTAATTAATTAATCTTCAAAACAGTATACAGTTTTTAAAGACTGGCATATTTTTCGCCAGTTCCTTGGGACCAAACGTAAGAGAGTGCGAGAAATACGCGAGTTCGTTGGTAGAAATTTTTCCTGTGGGTATAGCTTGGAACATCAAAAGAAATGATTGTTTTAAGATTATTAATAACATTTTAATGAATAATTGAACTATGAAATGTGAGGTAAGAGTTATTATACGTGCTAGTAATTGTAATATATCAGATAATAGCGTCACAATCAATATTTAGAAAATTTTTACGAATACTGTTTCTGTTTAGGGTTTCGTTCATTTGACGAAAACCCCTATTCGTCTCACTCCTCTGTCTGTCTGTCAGAGCGCTCGTACTCGGAAACTGTATAAGTTAGAGACTTGAAATTTTGCATACTTATAGACCCCTGTCACACGACAAGTCTTATTTTAATTAAATGAATTAATTTAATAACATCCGACCATATCTGCGATTTTCTTAGATTTTAAAACATAACCTTAATTTCAGTCTTTTTCGCGTAGGGTAGATGGCTCAGTGGTAGAGCGTTTTCCTCCTAACACAATGGTTCCGTGTTCTATTCTGGATGACGAAAGGTGAAATTCTCGATTTTTACATTTTATTGTCTGATGGATTTAATTAAAAGAACTTTCGTAATTTTTTATTTGTTTATTTATTTTTTGAGTGTGTATGTGGGGGGGGGGGGGGGAGGGGGGCATTTTAAGTGTTCAGTTTTGTTTTGTTTTTTAGCTAAAATTAAATCATGTAATTAAATATGCTTTTTAGATATACAAACATATGCTGTTACGATTGCCTGAAAAGCAGTTCTTGAATATTTTCAATTTGATTTAAAAAACAACTTCCTCTCGTTATCATTTTATTGTTAAATTTAATGGTGCTGCCATTTATGTTCTTATTGATAAAGTTTATTGACAGATAATAAGGCTAATTATTAATTAACGATTAGGATTTATTAATTAAAGGATAAAGTATTTTGAAAGAAATATTAAACAATCACACTTAACCACTTGTTTTGGTTTAAATTTTGTTAACAAAAAATATTTTTATTGCACTTAATATGTAAATATATGCTTAGAATTCAGAAGGCATTATTTTAGTCATTGGGGAAATTCGTAGATAAAACTGAAATTGTAATTTAAAACTAAAATTCCGAAAAACTTTTCAGCGGAACAAAAATAGGTTAGCATTTTTTCCTAGATTATGCAGCTTTAATAAAACAAATGCCCCAAACTAATTAACATAAAGAATAATTTCTTGTCTAACTAGGTACTGGGAGGTTATTTGTTTCGCCCCTTGCCTGACGAAACCACTTTTTAATATAGTAATGCCACTGGGCCAAGGTTTCTATATTTGTAATCACTCTTTTTAATTTACGCAATGTAAACAAAAGAATACGCCCGCTCTCTCTTAGCTTTCTGGGTTTTAAGGAAAAATAATATAATTACAGAAAGTACATTTTATTTTTCCCCTGTGGCGCGTTTTTTGTTCATTAGTCTATGAAATTACATTTTTTTCCCAACAACATTTACATGAACATTAAAAGTTTGTGCAGGCTTGGGTTTTCTTAAATGGATTTTTGTGAAGATAACATTTTGTAACGAAAAATGACATCCAGTAATTAATTTCGAACCAAGCAGTTATTAATAATAACTTCTTTAAATCCTTCTGCTAAAGTTTTCCTTTCTGGTGAAATTATTTTGTTTGTAAATTACACATTTTAAAACATTTAAAACAAAATAAAAATAATTAATGAAGCGTATGTTTTTATGGAATGTAATTTTGTGAAGATAATATTCTATTTTATTAGGAACAATTTTGTGAAAAGCCTGTTTTATTAAGAGGAATTTTGTGAAGGGTTGGGTTTTATTAAATGGATTTTTGTGAAGGGAAACCTAAATAGGCTCCGAATTTTGTCTGGATCAAACTCTGTATATTGAACTTATTTATAAATATTATTTTTTCGGTATTTTTCATACCATTATAGACAGATATAACTTCAAAATGCTATTTTTCGTAAATTCAAATTTTCCTTTTTTGAAGATTTTTTCTACTTTTTTTCTATTACAAAAAAAAAAAAAAAAAAAAAAAAAAAAAAAAAGTATGGAAATGAAAGTGAAATAAAGAAATCAAAGCGAAAATATATTTGGACCTAGGCTGTCTTCCTTTGCAACTCAAAGGAAGTTTGAAGAAAAATTGTCACCAGTTCAGATAAAATAAAATAAAAATGGAAAAAAAAAAAAAAAAAAAAAAAAAAAAAAAGACTGCTTTGTTTGAAGATTTTATGGATGTACCGAAGCTGTTATGTTGTGTCCAATAAATACTTTTCCATTTTTAAATCATACCTTTTTTTAAAATACTCCTGAAAGCTTTTTCTAATATGTGGGGGCCAACGTTAGAAAAGATAACCAATCCTCCATATTTCACTATTTTAGGACCCGTGTCCCCACTATTTAGGACATTATACACCTACTAGTTGACCCGCCCGGCGTTGTCTGGGCCCGTGATAATAATTTTTTTTTTAAATCAAGTTTTTATTATTTTATATCTTTTACCCGATTTTGTATGAAATTATATTTTAAAATGAAAAATTCGCAAAAAAATATTGATATTAAAAGATAAAAGCGCCTCATTTTATTGTTATTTTTGTTCGAACTCTCTGAAATCTTTATGGGTTATAAATAAAACGGTTTTACAGCTCGTGTAAAAATAGTGCTATCTAGTTGTAAAAAATCGCTTTCTTGTTTGTTTGTTTGATTTCGCGTCGGCTCCTATATAACATAGCAATAAATAATTTGTTCTCATTTTCCGAACTCTTTGACATTTCAATCGGTTATCAATATAACTGTATCCAAGCTCTCTTTAAAATTTTACGAAAAAATCTGCATATTTAATAGTGAAAACATGAGTTCTTTAACAAAAAAAAAAAAAAAAAAAAAAAAAAAAAAGCTTTCAACGCAATGGTCATATTACGCCATCCGTTTTCAATCAACCCTTTTCAATGCCCCTAGGCTAAAAAAGTTTCCCGTTTCTGAGGATAGGAACCTTAAAAAAAAAAAAAAAGGTTGAAGCATGCGCAACGAGACGATTTTCGTGTGGAAAAAAGAGTGTGAATTTGACAGAATGAACTTTTCGCTTTAAATATATAGATACTGGCCAGTTGTTGGCAGGTCGGTTCAGGGTTTAACACCTTCGACACGTAGACGTGACGCATAAACATAAAGTGCTCAGATTCCTTGATTATTCCTACCAGAAATTTTTTATTGACATTTTTACCTTATTTAATCAAAGCATTTCTGTGATTGAATTAGGTAAAAATTTTTATTTTAAAAAACCGGTGATAAAAGATTGAAAATTCTGTGAACAACGCCTGAAATACTGTATGTCTCGAAGGTTTAACCTGTATTAGTTTTTATTTCGCATTTTACGAAGTAATTTCTATTTTTGCGAAAGCAGGTCAGTAAGTTAGACTATTTTAATTCTCATGCAAATGTTCGCAGAGCAGTCATTACGTAACAATAATTTGTAATTTTAGATTTACGTTTTCTCAAAAAACTTAAGAGTAAGAATTTTGTCTACCCCCTCCCTCCGTCCCCTTCATACTTTCAAAAAAAAAAATATCTAAGTAAAATTTACAAAAACTAAAATACTTTTTTTAGGCATTTTAGGTTAAAATGCTAAAAAGTATTGTTTGACAGGTTAAACACTGGGTTAATTGTATGTTTTTTCTAGAACTGGCCACACAAATACCAGAACAGCTCTATTACCAAACACTACACACTAAAATTTTTCTCACAAGATTACCTAAAAGTACAAGTAGAAATTATGTTTTATATCTGAAAGTAAAAGTGACTAACACGACATCTTACATTACAACACTATTTCCATGACCGGGATTTTTCCCTATCGAAATTATTTCTAATTATTAAGACTACTAGTGAAATTTTTTTAAATTCAGATTATTAACAAGTTCGGATAAAATTAAATCTCACGAAAATAAATCAGTCGGTATTTTAAAACAGAGCATTTTCTCTTTCTTGCTCATACTTTGATGTTCTTGTAAAAAGTTTCAAAACATTTATTGAAAGTTGGCAGCCATTTGAGATTTAATAATGGAGAAAATGTTATGTTCATTAGGAAAATTTTGAGAAAATATCTGGCTGCATATCTGGTCTGCAAATCATCTCAGCCAATTCAATCTTAAACTTCAAGGTAAACTTCAACTTGTTACCAAATTATATGATAATATAAATGTTTTCAGACGAAAGTTAGTTCTTTGGGAAAAACAAATTCAAACAGAAAAATTATCTCATTTTGAATGCTGCCAGGAATTATTTAAAAAGTCACCGGAATTGAAGTTTTCAGAATATGATAATCAGATTAAACTGTTACAAAATGAATTCGAAAAGAAATTTTTAAGATTTTAAAAAATGTGAAAGTCAATTTCTACTCCTTTATCGATTGACGTTGAAACTGTTGATGAGAATGTACAGTTGGAATTAATCGAAATACAGTGTGTATATAGATGTAGGAATACCAGATTTCTATAATTATTTATCAGCTGACTGATTTTCTAACATGTTATGTGCAAACCGACGTATTTTGGCTATATTTGGTACTACATATTAGTGCGAACAATTGTTTCCAACTTTAAAAAATAATAAAACTGCGGAAAAGATCAAGATTAGCTGATCACCATTCGCAATCGATTTTAAAAATTGCAACCAAATTCGAACCAAACTTTGAAGATCTTGTTACAGAAAAACGTTGTCAAGTTTCTTCAAAAAAGTAAATACGTATCATTCATTTAAATAATTAAATAAAAACTCATTAAATGTAATACGTTAAAAGGAAACTTTGTGATTGTGATCTTTCTGGATTTCGCATTTCTACTGCTATTGTAGATAATTAAATGTCAAATATAACACCTTTGCGTCATAGCATGCCGAAAACATTAATTTTCACACGGTATTTATATTTTGTTTATTTCCTTGTTCTATGTTCGTGTTAGAATACAGTTTTTTTTTATGTTTAATTATATTTTATTTATCTTGCAGTTTTTTAATCTCGAACTTTTTATGTTTTAATAACTATTTGTTAACTTCTTTTTAAAAGTAGTTGCTTCTCTGACATCATTGATTTTTAGGAAAACGTACATCCGAGCGTGAAAAAGCTAGTCAATTCATGGCGGAATTATAGACTAGGAAAACAAACAAATATCATTCAAAAATATTGTTGCTAAGAATTTTTTTATCATTATATTTACTACAGAAAACATCGGAAATATCAAATGTATATAACGAAAAATATTAAAAGTCATAGTTTTATTTAGATGTCATCGAACTTTATAGAATTTTCAAAAATTCGTAGTGTTATTAAATTTTATTCTTAGAAGTTTGTCGCTATCTAATATTTAACATATATCTTAAGTTATAAATTAATTTATTGTGGCCTATTGAAAGTAAAATTGAGAATTTTTAATGTAGCAGTTTTAACTAATATTATTACATGTTATTTTTATTTATTTAGATAATTATTTGCAGTTTTAAAGTGTTGTATCATTCTGATATCTGGCCGACTTTGTAAAGTTTGGATTACCTTGATTTTTCAGTAGCCCACCAGGTTATTTCTTGTAAACCTTATGCTGTGCTATGAAAACGAATGAGTAGTATTTGACATATAACTTTTTGTTTCTTCATTATTTTGATTTGTATTATGGATTTGATATTTGATTGAATATTATTTTGATTATCGTATTATTTTCATTTGTATTTTTTTTTTAAATCATGGCAGGAGTGTTTAATAAGTTTTTCTACTTGTAAAAAATTGGACTAAAAAAACCAGTTTGAGTAAATTTATTAAATGTTAAATAATGTCTTTGGTATTTTGAGTTTTTCATATCATTAATTAGTCAGTATTAAAAACTGCTTTATTGGTAGGTTTTATATACACTCCAAAGTAGTTAAAATTAATAAATACTTTTTAATTTTTATTCTAATATATATATTGCGTCTGCAGACAAAGAGGACGATTAATTAATTTATCCAACTGACAATATCTTTCTAATTTTTCTGGCAGTTTTCTTCCGCTGTAATTGAGATTCCACTATAGGGGTTGTTTGAAGGGACATGCAAAATATATCACTTAAAATTACAAATAAGAGCATCAACCACGTTATTACAATAAATATATATCTCAAATGGAATTAATATATTTTTCTTTCTTCAGTATAAGGTAGTATAAAAAAATCCTATCTCAATTAATATATTTAAAAATACATATTCATTTATGTTGAATAATCTTTCATAATCAGAATAGTCTATAATTTTTTAAAAGATAATTTGTTTTCTTTTTACTGAACAAAATTGGTTGGGATTTCTTTCTATGATCGGGGTGCTTTTATCATAAATCCATAGCTGACAACTTTTACGCTTTTTTCCTACCGAGAAGATTTTAGCTTATTAAATCTACGAAATCATGTGATTCAATAAGGCAAAAATTTCTATTAATTTTTAGTGGTAACAAAAAAGCGTAACAGTTGGCAGCTATGATAAATCTAACATATTTTGTTCTTCTTTAATGTTTAATAAAAAAAAAAAAAAAAAACTTGATTGTACTTTGAATTTTTTTGTGCTATATGACAATAAAAACCCTATTGCAGAAATACAAAGGTTGTGAATTATCACTTTACTAAATAGCGTACAACCATTAGAGTGAAAAAATGTCCCGTCCGGGGTTCGATCCCGCATCCTTTGGTAAAGCACAAAGTGCTTTACCAATTAACCCATCCGGACCGGACGACATCCGGTCTAGCATTCTCTCACTCTCATACGGCTGGGCTACAACCTTGCAGCACAAGATGGAACGTCAATCATGAGCACAACTCCTAGTGGCATACATGAGACAAAACTAAACCCAGTATCGGTGAACATTTATATAATAATTAATTTTTGAGCAGGATGTCGTCCAGATGGCTTAAATGGTAAAGCACTTGATGCGCTATACCAAGAGATCCGGGATCGAACCCCGGTCTGGACTTTTTTCACTCTATTGATTGCACGCTGTTTAGTAAAGTGATAATTCACATATCCTTTGTATTTCAGTAATTTACAGCGTAATTTCAGCTCTGCTGAAAAATGAATTAGTATATAAATATTCACCGATACTGGGTTTGATTTGTTTCATGTATGCCATTAGGAGTTGTACTCATGATTGACGTTCCATCTTGTGCTGCAAGGTTGTAGTCTAGCCATATAAGAGTGAGATAATGCTAGACCGGATGGCTTAATTGGTAAAGCACTTGATGCGCTATACCAAGGGATCCAGGATCGAACCCCGGTCTGGACAATTTTTCACTCTAATGGTTGTGCGCTGTTTAGTAAAATGACAATTCACAACCTTTGTATTTCGGTAATTTACAGCGTAATTTCAGCTCTGCTGAAAAATTAATTAGTATATAAAACCCTATTGCCTTTTTAAATCTCGCTTTTCTTTCTTTTTTTTTTTTTTTGGTAATGTGGAACGCGGCGTTATACATGGTATCCTATTTGGCCCGCGTTTGGTAAATGAGTTTGACATGCCTGTTATAAACGATATGACGCTTAATGTTAAATTAATGGAAGCTTTCTTTTCAAAATTTTTCTTTTGCATTTTCAAATCGTATTCAGGACCTTCAAAACCTATAAATCCGTCGAAAACCGGAATTCGAAAATTTTCAGGATTCCAGTGCTCTTTTCTTGTATATAAATATATAAATAGTAGAAGAAAGTAATAAGCTTCAACAGTGTAAAAAGAAAAAATCAAAATTTTATAGTTTTACACGCATTCATAAAGGCGGTAATACTGAAATACCAAAATGAACTACAGTGAAACTTCCATTTAACGAAGTCTCATCGTTACACTTAAAAACTTCGTTATGAAGAAAATTCGTTAAATAGAAATCAACTTGAATTCATGAAAATTTTCCTGCAGATATGACAAACAGGTATTGGATTCAGAAGCTTTTGATTCAGTTTCAATTATGAAGCCGTCTTTTACAAAACAGTTCTATACGGTGGATGAAATCACTTCACATCCCCAAGTTTTCATCAGCTCTGATACACAGGTTCTCAAACGAAAGTTTTCACTACATTGTCTTTTTAATTAATGTACTTCAAGATTTTTTTTATTATTCCTTAGACTAAAGGCCGAAGTTTAGAAGTTATATTGTCAAGAACAAAAATAACTTTGATGTTTTTTTATTTACTTTTTGAAGCACATTCTTGCGGATTTACAAAGCAATTGTCTATCAGCAATGAAAGATCAGAATGGTGACTGTCTGACTCTAATTGATATTTTTTGCTTCATTGCATCTAACGCCATTGCGTCACTGCCTCTTCTATATCATTGAATGTAAAAAGGGGATTTTGATTCTCCCAACTGTCAGCGCTGGAGTCTCGGTGAGGGATAGTAATGATAAGAAGTGCTTTTCTTAGTGCGAAAAAAATTGTTTTATTCAGCACAAAGCAGAATGGAAATTATTTAAATGCGTTCATTTTCATACAATCCGCTGAAATAAATTCGAATATCCATCGCAACAGCAACCTCTTAGTTTGAATTCTTACACGTACAAAAATTGAATAAACTTCGTTATATAAAATATATTTTTCGTAATATGGAGATTAATTTACATGCTAATAGTGTTCAGAGTCAAAGTTCTGCAAAATATTTTGTTAAGTAGAAAACTTCGTTAAAGGGAAGTTCCACTGTATATACAAAATAAGTCAACGATAAATTTCTGAAAATACTTTTCTTATCACAAGCTTTCACAGGAGTATCTCTCTAAACTTTATCAGGCGTGTCAATAAATTAAATAATGCTCAAGACGTTCTATAGGAACTTCGAATCATTAGCGGAAAACAGTTTTATTTTGTAATTAACACGCAAGGGAATTCCGAAAATCACTGTTTTATTGAATAAAACAACTTTCATCGATCCTAGGATAGAAAATATATTGAAATTGAAAAATATATTATGGATCGATCGAAGCAGCATTCATTCAATTGTAGCATAAAATGTATGATTTGTTATATAAATGTATGATTTGTTATATAAATGTATGATTTGTTATCGATAAAATTGTAATTTGAGTGTATTTCAATTTATGTTTCTTTGTCCCGTGTTTATCCCGAAGAAGATGACGTCATCGTCTAATACAGGTAAAATACAATTGTTATTTATTTTCCTTGTACGTGCCTTTTTCTATCTTCGATGAGATTTTTACTGTTAGGAATAAATAAGATGATATTCCCGCTTGAGTAAAGTTGTTTGTCGATATTTTTTTGTTATTTTTTCTGTAGAAGTCTAAATCTGCATCAAAAGAATGTTAAAAAATATTAAACTGCAGTGCGAAATCTTCGCACAGGCCTACTGATATAACATAACCACGAACGAAAGTGTATAATAACTTCTTCCGAGTTACCCACGAATTCGAAAAGCGTTCTTTATCTTTAGAAACCTCAGAAACCAATATATTTCCTATATTTAAAGAATCTTTTACAAAAAAAAAAAACAAAGCTTCTTTTGCTGCCACTGATTTTCGGAAACGTTTCCGAGTCGTTTTTACTGTGTATAAATCGGTTTTCTCAACTCGAAATATAGGATTTCCGGATGCTATCCATTTTCGAGAAAACATTCTCCTGTTTGACAAATACGTTTTACAGACAAACATGACAAATTAATAACATTAACATTAACGTTAAAATTAATGTTGTTTTGTTACCTTGCATGTATAAATTGAATGACGCAGCTGAAAATATTTAATTCAGAATTGATAGCATGATTAAACATCAGTATTCCGGTTCGGGAAAACGGATTAATAACCATAAAAACAACTCGGAAATGTTTTCGAAAATGGCAGCAAAAGAAACTCTGTTTTTATACATGCTTCTTTAAATCTCGAAAATAGGTTGGTTTCTGAGGTTTCTAAAGATAAAAAAAAAACTGTTTTTAGAATCATGGGTACCTCGGAAGAGGTTATTGTAGACTTTCGTTCATGATTTTAATTAAATTTTCCTAGAGATTTAAGAAACATTTTTTTAAACCGTGTATGACTGGCTATAAAACCCAAAACGAGGAGAGCTACTGCACTAAAACCTGTCTATAACGGAATCCTGACTTAAACGGAAAATCATAGTTGTGACATAAAGAATGCCTTGCAAATAGGCCTATTAAGATGAAAACATGCCTAAAGCGAAACTTTTTTGCGGTCTCCGCCTTAGAAGATTTTACTGTCATTACTAGAAATGAAAATAAAATAAAGAAATCCAACACAATACATTACTTTGTTCTAGATTATTTTCTTGCACAAACCAAAAATACGTTTCAACAGAAACTAATTAAATCAATAGTGTCATGCGAAAAATTAAAAAATGTTATAAAATCACATTCCTAAAGGCAATAACACCGAAATACATGATGATATACAAATGAGTCGATGTCAAACTTCTGAAAATACTTCTTATCAGAAGCTGCATCTTATCAGGTTTGTAAATAATTAAATAATGCCAGGCTTTTACAGGAACTTCAAACCGTAATCGAAAAGGACATTCCGAAGATCGTCCTTTTAGTGTATAAAAAGATCTTCCCTCGAGCTTACATTTTCAAGTAAATGAGAGTTTCCTAGAAACCTTGCCGGTAATTCAGTTAAATAGGTTGCGAATTTCGGCGAATTATTTTTTTTTCCAAGAAAAAGTCTTTATTTATTCAGTATATAATATTCTAGTCGATTGCAAATTATTAAAATAGTTCATTTATTGCGTTCTTTAAAGTGAAAAAAACTAGTCGTTGGAGGCCACCGTAATACTTACCCATCATGGATAGGCATAATATAAAATATTGAAATAAAACATGCGTAAACTACTTATAAAATGCATTGCAATTCGAATAAAAACATGACTTGATGACGTCCTAAACTTTAAACGCTCTATTTACTGAATTGCGTAAAAGAAACATCCTTATAACTCCGAAGTCCGAAAACAATAGTTCCGGATAACCGAGGTTACTGAAATTTAATAAGTTTCTTCCCATTATTACATACTATGTACATACCCAATTTCAAGTCTCTATCTCAATTGGTTCGGGAGATAGAGCGTTTACAGACACACAGGACAGCCGGCAAATTTTTTCTTCTAAAAATATGTTTTTCGGAATCTCCAGTGTCTGAAACGTGTCAATCCGTGAATTTTTTTCTTCGATTTTTAAAACGATTACAAGACTTATCCTATATGATGGTAAGTAATAAAAATAAAGATTATAATATGTATATAAGATAAGTCTTATATAAGATAAGACGTATATAAGATTACTAATAAATCTCCAAACGATAAAATTCAAACAATGTAAAACAAGTTGGAAATTGTACGTCAAACGTGACAAATGAAATGATGTTCGTACTATAACTCGTTTTATAAATAGTCAGTTCTTGGTGCAATAGCTGTTGCACTTTTACGCAAAAATGCATGAACACAAAATTTATTTTATGTTGTGCAGATTTTCATATTGTAGATATTCGTTTTATTTTATGAAATTAAGTTTCAATACACTTTTATACAAACAATTCATTAAAATTCTGTAACATTAAAATTATACCATGCGCAAATATCCAATACAAGACAATGTAAAAAAAAATATTATTTCACTGAAAAAATGAATTCTATCGTCTGTTATTAGGATAGAATTCCTTCATAAAATAAGCACATTTTAAGTGTGCAACATTTTGTCTTTTGTTGACATTGACTGTAAATTCCAAAGGGAAACTGAAGCCTAGCTTTGAAAATTTCAAAATAGAAATCCATATTTAGTCTATTTTTCCATTTAAAAACTATTTCTCCGGAAACATCTATCCAAAAAACTGTAGGTAGATTATAGTATTGCTGTCATTAAACCATTTTAGTATACAAATTCGGTTTATAAATTCAGTAATATACGGAAATAATAGGACTCCATCTTAAATAGGATCATGGCAAGTCTATCATGGGATATCATTGAATTAATGACGTATGATAGAATTTAACAGAATGAAGATAACTTTTGTTGATATCTTTTAAGTTTTGATTCGATTTTCGTAAAATTTGAAATAACTCGACAAATCTCGGCAACGATTCTATATATATTAAATTTCAAACCATTCGGTTGGGTAGTTTTTGCGCTGTTATATGCGGACAGACGGACGGACCAGACAGCGACTATAGGTGCTACGTATTTATATAATTTCAAACCCACCTAAAAATATAAATGTCATCACTTAATCTACGAGAATAAAATAAAACCAAGACCGAATACATAAAAATGTCTTCTGAGTTACCCATGATTCCGAAAAGCGTTCTTTAACATTAGAAACTTCAGAAACCAATCTATTTTCGAGACTTGAAGAAGCATTTATAAAAACTTTTTTTTTCTTGCTCCCACTGGTTTTGCAATTTCTGTTATATATATTTTTTTCGAAATTATTGATAATCTGAACTCGAAATATAGGTTTTTAGAATGCTTATCCATTCTCAATTAATCATTTTCAGTTATGTAATTGAATTTATACATGCAAGAGTAGTAAGATGATGATAATTTAACCTGTAGTGACAGTTTACTAATTTAGACCCTGTCGCGATCTACGCGAATATTTTTTTGCTATAAAAAGTCTTTATCTATTCAGTATATTTTCTAGTCGATTAAAAATAATTAAAACATTTCATTTATTGTATTTTTTACAGCGTTATTAAAAAAAAACATTAAGAAAGGTGAAAATCACAGAGCAATAAGATTGCTAATAAATCTCAAAACGATGAAAATTCATGCACTCTAAATAAAGACAAATGTTTCTTAATCTACGAAAATGTAATAGAGAATACATACAATAACCTCTTACGAATTGTCCATGATTTCGAAAAAACGTTCTTTATCATTAGCAACCAATCTATTTTCGAGATTTGAAGGGAATGTGCTATTATTTCGTCGTTATAAAATAACATGTCACGTACTAAAGGAGTAGGCCGATAGCTTTAAAGAAACTGGAGAAAGAGTTTTTCTCTCATACATTTGAATTATAGGTCTCAAATATAACCGAAGAAGCATTTATAAAAAACAAAGTTTCTTTTGCTGCAGCTGATTTTCTGAAACGTTTTCGAGTCGTTTTTAGCTCACAGGTTATCAAAGCCTGAGAGATAATGTGTCCGCAGGTTCTGTATTTACCTATGTATCATGTATACGCGATAACTCTTGATAGAAATATCCTATTTCCTTAAAATTTTGTATACAGTTTCATTCTGATAAGGCAACTCTGATTAGTTTTGGGGGTTCATTGGTTAAGTGTAAAGGGGGAACGGGCAGCTAATCCCCCACCCCTTAATTTAGATAAATGGGATTTTGGTGCAGAATTATCCGATTTGCTTCAAATTTGGTATACAGGTTCATTCTGATAAGGCGCGTCCATGATTAATTTTGGGGGCTCATTAGTTATTTATAAAGGGGGGAGGGACGGGTGGCTAATCCTCCCCTTAATTTAGATAAATGTATTTTCCATGCAGAATTATCCGATTTGCTTCAAACTTGGTATACAGGTGTATTCTGATAAGGCGCTTTTCTTATTAGTTTTGGTGGTTCATTGGTTATGTATAAAAGGGGAGGAGAACAGATGGCTACCCCCCCCCCCTTAATTTAAATGAATGGGTTTTTCATGCAGAATTATCCGATTTGCTTCCAATTTGGTATGCAGGTTCATTGTCGATTTCTTTATTTTTCGAGGGACATTATTCTTTGAAATAAGAGTATAACATACAATTAGTGTGAATAGCCTCCGAACGATAAATCCTACGCATTCCATAATCTATACAAAATAAGTTGTATTGGACATGAGTGATCTTTTTAATTTCCAATATGTTTCAAGTATCATAACAGGTTCAAAAGGCACCGCAAACGATTTTTTCTCGTAGATCATAATGTAAAGGAATTATTTTGTACATCCCTGTAATGGAACTATAAATACTACTCATTGTATACTCCGGTAACAGCATGCTGTCGCCAATCTCAGTAATGCGTATTAATTTCATTATATTTGAAATAGCGTAACATCCATAAAATGCACCGCAAACGATTTTTCCCCATAGACCCTTGTTGGGTTCTCTGTTCTATTCTTTCGAATTCGAATCAAACTAATCTATAAGTATTTTGCTAAATCTATTCTAAGATGTTACGTGTGGTTCAGTGTAAACTAATCTAAACAAATCAATCTCATTTACGGCACAAAATGACATTTAATAACATTAAAAGACATAAAAAAGTTATAAGCGCCTTTTATCGACGCAGCAAATCTAGAAATCTACATATCAACAAAAATTATTTCTTTTCAGTTCAAAATGAAAGGATGAGTTCAAACTACGCATGCGCTGGCTAAATAGTTGTTTCACGAATTAGTAGGAACAACCCTAATGTAATGGAATTCTTTTGTGCGTCCCTGTAAATGCTACACACTTAATTTTCAATGATTCCTTCCGATCTGACCCAATAACGATCACTCAAACTAGTGTGAGAAAATAGAAGATAAATGAGATTTCCGTTAAAAAACTTGGATAAACCAAGCCATAAAACGCGCCACTTTTGGACAAACATCTGTGATTTGCGAACTTCGGAGAAAGGTTTTCCAATTCATCCCCTGCCGCGAAAACTCATTAAGATTTCAGATAATTGAGACTTCCGGTGCAACGGAAAATAACTTGATATACGCCCCTTTACCACGGACATACTTCTTCCTGTTTTTAAAGATTGATCAGTAGCAGGTTTTAGTTATCAGAACAACTTAAAAGGGACAGGTGAATCTTTTTTTCAGTTTGTTATCGTTTAAAATTCGGTGCCTTCGGTGCATACATGTGTCAAGGAACTTCAATGTATTATTATGAACTTCTCCTGGATGTGTGGCATAATAGTAAAGAATGTAATACGGTTATTTTGTTGTAAAAATGCAGGATTCAGAATTTAGTGTATTTCAGCTAGTTTCATTAAGGTGGTTCTCAAATGACTTGCTAAACAACGCCAAACTTTCTGACACATTTTCTAACTCATTTTTAAACCCAGGGGCATAAAATTGGTAGGCCTGACTATTGAAGCGATTTGGAATAGAAATGAGTTTTCAATTTTTTTATATAAATAAATTACTTATCGATTTATAAGTGATTCCTGTCACGTGACACGGTTTTTCTCCCTTTTTCGTGCTGCGGTGTCAGAAATTCGGCTCAAAACGCCGACTTTGACAGTATTTTCTGAAAAATCTTCTGTCTTTATCAAAAAATGGAAAACGTATTTCGATTATAAAGTTTCTGAATAAGAGTACCTATCAATTTAATGCATTTGCGAATAAAAATGAATTTAAAAATGTGTCAGAAAGTATCCAGTCTGGATTTCAGAACAGCCTAACACTAATTATATGTAATTATATACATTTCCATTGGTTTTATAATGTTGAGTTCAATATTTTGAACAACTAATTATTATATCTAAAGAAACACAGAAATATAAAATAAAAAGGTGATAAATAAATTATACCTTTATTATTTAATCTCTTGCTTTATAAGTGCAAGAAAACATTCTTAAATTTAGTATGTAGAATTTATTGTATAGTAATCTTTTTTTTTTCTTTTCGTTACATGAATCTTTTTGTGTTTCAAACAATTGAGAATTATCTAATGCATCGGTAGTTAAAATTATTATATCATCTTTTATTTATTTCTTATTTATACTTTGTAAATTTAATTCAGATTTCGAGAACTCTTCAAATTATTTTTACTCGTAAACCCGTAACATTTGATACCAATTAATCATATTGGACCTTTTTTAACACTTTCCATCCTAGTTGAAAAGTGTTTATGACTTCGGTTTGTTTGGCCGTCTGTCTGTGCTCTAACTCCCGTAAATATGCTCGGATTGCCCTGAAATTTTTATGTTTTTGTCGTTATCTATAGCATGTTCCCTATTTCAACTGAAGTGTGTAGCACTTCTAGTTTTTTTACTGGGACAGTCAAAAGTAATCCGTTACATGACACACAATGGGGAATAATCGTTTCAAGTACATTTTGATGACGCTACTTCATTTAAAACATAATGAAATTAATATATAATTATGAAGCGCATTAAAACATGCTTTTTATAGAACATGGGGTGCAAAGCATTTATTATTCATTTACAGGGTCAAACAAAAGAATTTTGTTACGCATCGTTCTATGGGGAAAAATCGTTTGCAGTGTAATTTAGTGATATTTCACTATTTCAAACATAATGAAAATTATATGCATTACTGAAGTGCACTATAAATTGCTCTCTTGTGCGCATTGCGTTTATTTACAGGGACACGCAAAAGATATTGGTTACAGTACATGTGAAATATTTACAGTCTATGTGTGATAAGTGCGTTTTCAACTTTGGTTTGCGTTTTTAAGTTTAACTATATTTTTCATAGTCCGTGTGTATTTATAAACTCAGTTGATCATATACATCCTACACAAGGGAATTCGTAAGTATTACAGACTATGGCGTGAATTGCTTAAGGATAGTTTTTAATTGTGGTTACGCATTTTCCTTTTGAACTATATTAAGTAGACTAATAGATGTTTGTGGAATATAAATAAATTCATATACAGGGCTACGCAAAAAAAAAAAAAAAGATACATTGTCGTTTACGTTTGGTAATTTCTGCAAGTGAGTTTTAAGTTGCCTTTTAGATTAATAGGTGGTGTGTACAAAAATCTTCAGATAATAGACAGGGCTGTAAAAAAGATTTCGAGTGCATTTCCATCGATTAGCGAAAATTGCTAAATGTGAATATTCTAACTGAACTAAATTTTATCATACTGGTATATCCGTGTCCGGTATCAGTCTAACACCGGTGGTGGCAGCAAATACCATAAGACTAAGGTCTCAAGGCTAGGAGAAGTACTATGGTGACCGCATAAGGCGACAAGACTATAACAGATGTCAAACAAAAATATACTATGATTCCAATGTTAATCAATTATTTAAAAGAAAGTAATAAAAAATAAAATATTTTTTAAACAATTTTAATGATATCTATTAATTTTATTTCCCTTTTCGCAGATTTTAAAAATGCATAGATCTGATGAAATCTTATTGTGTATCACTTCTTTCATATTCTCTAAGAGTAAATAACGTCAAGAATTAGTATTTTTCAATAAAAGGAAATTTTCATAAATAGGAAAGCTATAACATCTTCACCAAATAAGACTTCAATCGGAAACACAGTTTAGTCACTATCGTGTTTATTCACACACGCACACCCATAATTGTAATCGCAAACCAACATAAATGATATCTGGGGACATGAAAATGTTACAAAGTACCTACGTACATGCATTCTCACATATACACATATGGAAACATTGTAAAATAAACATTTCCAATTCAGAAACACATGTAATGATTAAACCAAAATTTCCATAATCGGGGTTTTATTTTTATTACAATACTTTCTTTACACTATATGTGTCCGGAAACTAAAAAAGGCTCAATTTTGTTTTAAATGGAAAACAATATTTAATTATAAGTAATTAAATAATCACACATAGTCACATTAATTAAGTATAATTAATGTGAATAATATATGTATTTGTAATTAATATTAGAAATATGATTACAGAATATTTTTTCATTAATTCTTTAAAAATTGGATTGTATTTCAAGAAGAAAATCAAATTTGATTGCCTGTCAGAAAGTTGAAAACATCTTGATTTAAAAATATGTATTATTTTAAATATTTTATCGTTCCTTTTTCGAAAGTATGGTAAGATATTTTTTAATATTTATTAAATAGTATATTAGCCATCTTAAGATAGACTCAAGATACTTTCTAAATAGTATTATTTCTCATATTTTTGAATAGCTGAAATAATAAAAAAATATATTTAAAAAGTAAATAAATTACAACAATAATAAAACATTAAATGTTTCCCCTTTTGTAAGTAAAATTTTTCATGTTTTCATGTTGTCAAGTAACGATGAATTTCATATGGTATATGAATTTCATTCAGCATAGAATTTTTTTTTTAAAAACTATTTTTATATCTATTATATGAAAATCTGCCTGTCTGTTTGCATTTCATAACTCCTACATAATATGGAATGCAGTGCGATGAAATTAGCAGCAGTTTTTTGCATTAATCCGGGATGTCATAATAACTCACAGAACTTTAAAATTTTAACTAGTTTCCGAGATATTATTTTTTTGTAACTTTTAAAATTTAAATAACATGTAGAGCAATATGTATCATGACCATGTAATTCACCTGGAATTTTAAGAATGGATTGAACATGCATATATATTAAACGACAGAGCATTTTACAGAGCATATATATTAAACGTTTATGTCGAAACCAAAGCAACTGGTGGGCCACCTTCAGAACTTAACTAGCATGGTCGAATTCATACTTAAGGCGGTTCTCAAAAAAATATTTTTTCCCGCTCAACTATGCGCAGTTTTATAACACATTTGCTGACTCATTTGCATGATACTTGCAGGCACGATCATTGAACTTATTTGTAATCGAACAGTTTTTTTCTTTTTCCGATAAATGTATAAAATCTTGAGATATAAGTTACTATTGTCGAAGGACGGTGGTTTTCTCTTTCCTTCGCTGTCGCGTCCGAAAGAACGGTTCAAAACGCCAAATTTGAATACATATCTCGAAAAATCCGCTTCTTTTTTCAGATAAATGGAAAAAAGTTCGCTTTCATAGTTTCTGAATAAGTGCACCTGCCAATTTAATACGTTTACGAACAAAAAAGGAATTAAAAAAATCCCTGACGTTCTCGGCCTACAGGCACAGGTAGATTTCGAAGACGCAGACCGTTGGGCGCCTGTTTGTTGGGAATTGCAGAAGAAATGACCTTTCTGCCATGATGCGGCAGATGGAACCGCCTACTTCGAAACCTAACTTGTTTGCAGGTGGAGCCGGCAGGGTTTTTTTTTTTTTTTTTTTTTTTTTTTTTTTTTTTTTTTTTTGCTATAAGGGTTAGTCCTATAAAAAACTTGTCAATATAAAAATTTTAGATAATATTAAGAGGATTTATAATAAATTTAAACGGATTTGATATCTTCTGAATTGACGAAGTTATGAATTTTTTTCTTCTAAAACCCCCCTTCCCCACCCCCTCTTGGGGCCATTTTTAATGATATCAAAAATCTGTCATACATCAATTTCCGTTCTTTTCCTAGAAGTAATAATAACTTCAAACGGATTCGATACGTATCATAATTAAGAAATTATGGCTTTTTTCTGTTTTCACAAAAAGCCCCCCCCCCCCCCCCATCCCCCCCTTGGTTCGATTTTGCCCATTAACGAACTTGACCGAGATTTTATGCCCCTTGATTTTATGTATCAGTTTCGAAAAAATGCGGGAATTGGAACCGCCTACTTCGAAAAATAACTTGTTTGCAGGCGGAGCCGGCAGGGATTTTTTTTAATTTAATTTTTTTTTTTTTTTTTTTTTTTTTGCTATAACGGTTGGTCCTAAAAAAAAAACTTGTCAATATAAAAGTTTTAGATAATATTAAGAGGATTAATAATAAATTTACGCGGATTTGATATCTTGTAAATTGACGAAGCTGTGATTTTTTTTCTTCTAAAACCCCCCCTTTTTCCCCCCTTGGAGCCATTTTTAATTATATCAAAAATCTGTCATGCATAAATTTTCGGCCCTTTTCCTAGAAGTAATAATAACTTTAAACGGATTCGATACGTACAATAATTAAGAAATTATGGTTTTTTTCTGTTTTCACAAAAAGCCCCCCATTCCCCCCCCCCGTCCCTTGGTTCGATTTTGCCCATTAACAAACTTGACCGAGATTTTATGCCCCTTGATTTTATGTATGAGTTTGGAAGAGATTTATGCAGAATTTTTCCAGTTATCGTGTCCATAAAAAAATGACATAGACAGATAGATAGATAGATATAAAGTTTTGAACTGGGGGTGGTTTTGGGTTCTGGGAGTCATGATCGGCGTAGATCTGCAAAAGTTTTTCAAAATTTCCAACTTGAGAATGTAATATGTAGTATTTCTTACGAAATCTACCTAAAATGTGCCAGAAATTAGTCAGTTTGTATCTGAGAAAAGCCTGAAAACGAGTTAGGCAAATGAAGAAACATTAGATGGCAATCATAAGCTCTCCAAATTTTTATCCCAAATCATCTAGTTCAATGGAATTTTATTGCCCGTATGTCGCCATTTTCCTACAAATGCATCCTACTCTAATTTCAACACAATCACGTAACTTGCAAGATGTAATTTTCTTTCATTCATATTGAAGATTGTAAGCATGATTACTTTTATAATATGAAATTTAATAAAATTAATATTTTGAATGTTTTCTAAATGTTGAATTTAATTAGATCCCCCTTCCCCCACCCCCTTAGAAAAAGATATCATGCCACGCAAATGCAACATATTGGGGGGCCACGCCCGATAGTATAATTTTAAAACATAAACAAATATTTATTTTTTTTACGTAGTACAAGCATGTGTTATATTTTTAGTGTAATAGGTATTTATTTACATAGCTTAAAATTTAGAATGTTTCCAGCTCACATAAATAAACAATACCCTATATTAAAAACCACATAAATAATAATAAGTTATTATTATTATTGAAGAGCCGAGCTAACTTAATAACATTTCAGAAAAAAAGCAAAAATTTATATTGCTTGCGATTTTGATTTGCCAACAAGAGACATCTGTATCTCATTAATAATACATTTGCAATTCATGGTTATTTTCACATGTTTCGAAAATCCTTTAAAAGTTCAAATTTTATAAAAGGCGCTATATTTTTAGATAAAAATGAAAAATTACTACAATTTTAGAATCTTAATACAAATATCTGAAAGCCAGTAGGTTTTTCCTCACTTCAAAGTTTGATATTTTTTGTCGATGCGTTTTTTGCACTCATTTTTTATTAACTTAAATTTTTGATTAAACAACATGTTTTAAAGAAATGTGAATGTACTCATTAAAGCCTGTTCAATAACCTTTCAAATAATATCTTAACCATCGTGTATGTTTTGTATATGCGTAGAAAAAGGGATATTGACATCTGAAATAATATACATAATTGTATTCATGCACAGTTTACAAATCACGAATGCGTCAGAAAGTAGCAAGATAAGATGAGCCTGTTTTCAAATCTAAAGTAGCTAATTTCTGAGATATTCCTAAATCCATTTTTTCCTATAAACGCCTGAGACTAGTAGGTGTTCTTATTTAGAAGCTATGAAATCGAATAGTTTTTCCATTTTTCCATAAAGGCTGGAGGTCTTTAATAAAACGCTGTCAAAGCTAACGTTTGGTGCGACAGTCTGATTAAGATCTTTATAAGACAAAATTTGCTTATCACTCAAAATATAAGTTATTTATCGAAAAATGAAAAATCTATTTGATTCGAAATCACTCCAATATTCTTGCCTGCCAGAGCCAAATAGTTTCGCGGCGCGATTTTTTTTTTATAACGTTTAGAAAGCATTTATCCTTTACTCAACATTTTGAAACATTATTAAACGCAAGTTGGAACACGTCGAAACGCGAAGAAATAAAATATTTTAAAAATGTCCTATTCAATAAACTTTCGTTTCAAACTCATATCGTCTGTAACGGAGCCATTCTTTTCAGCTAATGAATGTTTATGTAAAACTGTATTTTTTTTAAACAATAATAATAATAATAAACCAGTCCGTGCGAAGATTTCGCACTGCAGTCTGATATATTTTAGCAATATCTAATATTTTTTAGATGCAGGTTCAAATTTCTAAAGAAAAATTAAAGATAAAAATATCTGCAAACAACATTTGTGAAGCCAGAATATCATACCATTTATTCCACCAAAGTTACAGTTAAAACTGATCGAAGATAGCAAAAAACATGCGCGAGAAAAAAAAATAACAATCGTATTTTAATTGAATTAGAGGATGACATCATCCGCGTTGGGAAAAACAGGGGGAAAAAATAAATTGAATACATATTATGTACAATGTAATCTAATATAACAAAGCATACCTTTTAGACTACACGTGAAATACCACTGCTTCGATCAATCAATAGTGTATTTTTCTTCTAAACATTTCCATTTCAATTTTGCTTTTCAATCATAGATAATAAATAAACGTGTGCGGATCTATCACACTTTACCTTTTTTGGGCTTTTTTTTTTTAAATCTTTGATGGGCATGCTATAATGCGGTATTTTATTATCGCAACTGATTTGAGAAACCTATCATTTCCTTTATGAAAACAATGCCAATTTCATTTTTAATGAACTACAATTTTTAACCAACAAACATATTTTAACGAAATGTGAGTGTAAGTATGTCAGAAGCCGGTTCAAAAACCTTTCGAATGTTACCTCATTCATTGTTGTGCGTTTTGTAAATGCATAGAAAAAGGGATGTTGACAACAGAAATAATATATATGATCTGCAGATGAGGATGATTTTTAATGTTTTTATTCTTTGTATGGGTTCTTCATTCCATTTCTATAATCGGGATAGTTGTCCGTTTTTCCGATCTGGAATCATTTTCCTCTTATAACTGGACATACACAATGGAACTTTCTTCCTTTCTTTTCTTTTTTTTTTTTTTTTTTTTTTTTTTTAAATAAACGTGCAATTCCGAGCATATTCTGATGCAACATATATTTCAATCAATTCAATTTAATTTAGTAATCATTTTATGTTCAACATAAAATGAAAATTTGCATTTTCGTGACAAATTTCAGTTTAGCGCCAAAGTGCTGTATCAAAAAAGTAATCTGATCTTATGATTTTTTTTTTTTTTCGTCTGAGCAATCAATTGTCAACTGTGGTAACTTTGACAGTAGCTACTTAACATTATTGAAGCATGCCGATGCTCAGTGTTGAGTTAAAATTAAAAAAACATTCCATGCTTGGAAACTATTAAAATCACTAAATTGACCTGCAATTTTCAAATGAATTTAATTCAAAAGCACATTATATTTTCCGTTTTCGATGATGATGTTGAAATTGAAATTGTGCTATATTTAGAAGTTGTGTCTAACTTTGCTGCTATATTTAAAAGTTGTGCGATAAAATGTGTCTAACAATAACAACTGAGTATTTTCGGGTGAGAAAAAGTGGGCTACGATTTTCGTCGACAGAAAAGTCCATAGTGAAAAATTCCTGATAAATTATCCTAATCTCAATATAGGATGAATGAAGAGCCGATTCAAATTGCTTCATCTAGACATAAATGTAGAAAAACATGTGAGTTTCCTTAATTAAAATATATGTTTTCTATTGAATGCCTATTTAAAATGATGGCATTTATACAGGTGAAGGCGTTGTCTTCTTGAAAATTTACCCTCTAATTTCAGATCTGGTGGATTGAAAAATCTTTGAAAATTATGTATAATTTTGACGCATTTATGGGAAATATAGCAGTTTCGTGTTTTTTAGTAATGAATTCTTTCTTTTGAAAATGATATCAGTTAATTATTAGGTACCTGGAGACTCTTTGATGGTCTTAAACACAACCTATTATATTAGAACATTTTTTTCTTTATAATGAAACTAGTCGGATGTGCCAATCCCAAAACTTTCTTCTATCTCACAAACATTTCGCATACACTAAAAAGAATCAGCACCCATTTATATCAAGGTCTAACTGAATCTAAAGTTTTATTAAATTCCGTGCATTCGTTCTTGAGATATGACTATTGCTAAAATCGTGTAAATCCTGCAAAATGCAGCATAGCAGCGCCACCTGTTGGGAGATTTAGACCAAAACCTAATCAACAACAACTTATGTTAACGTCTAACTGAATCTGAAGTTTGGTGAAAATCTGTGCATTAGTTCTTGAGATATAGTTATCGTGATAATAATGAAAAAAGTAGCATAGCAGCGCCACCTGTCGGGCAATTTATACCAAAACGTTAGCAGCATCTATTTATGTTAAGGTCTAATAGAATCTAAAGTTTGATGAAATTCCGTGTATTAGTTGTTGAGCTATAGCTATCGTAAAAATCGAGAAAAAAGTGGTATAGCAGCGCCACATGTTGGGATATCTACACCAAAACGTAATCAGCGTCTATTTATGTCAAGCTCTAACTAAACCTGAAGTTTGATGAAAATAAGTGCATTAGGTCTTGAGATACAGCTGTTGCAGAAATCGTGAAAAATGCAGCATAGCAGCGCCACCTGCTGGGTGATTTTCACCAATTTATATCAGGAACTCACTGAATATAAAGTTTTATTAAATTTAATGCATTAGTTCTTGAGATAGAGCGCCCACAAAATTTTTGTCACATACAGACAGACAGACAAACAGACTCACAGACAGACATTATCTAAAAATGGTCAAATCGTGTTCAGGAGCTTCTAAAATGTATAAATTCGTCGGAAACTGGTAGTCGAAAATTTTCATGAATCCAATACTTTCTTCTTGTAAAGATAGAAGAAAGTAAAAAAGGAATGATAAAGATAAAATAATGATGTAAAACAATATTCTCGCGACATAACAGTAAATACAAACATATTTTTTTATCCGCTTATAAAAATAAAGTACACGTGTTTAAATATTTTTACCGAAACTTTACGTGTAAATTTAAAAAAAAAACATCCAAAAAGCCATGTGTCAGAATATTTTCCATTATTTCTTTTGTCTCTGAAAAATGAAAGTAAAAGGATTGCCACCATTTTGAAGAAATTGCCTTATAAACATTTAAAATTAAAATATAAAAATAGAAGTAGTATCAAAAATAACTAGCGGGGGCTTTTGTGTGATTTACATAAATAATATTATATTGAGAAAGTCAATAGTAAGTCACACGTATTATTATATTCTTTTTGCATGAATCAACACATTTTTCGTTTAAGAACGGATTTCGTCATAGACAGGTTCTTTTTCAATGGTTTATAGGTTTTCCTAGAAATATTATTTTTTAAGTATATGTTATCTTATGTTTTAAATTTGTTCTTTAAAATGAATTAATTTTAATTGTAGAATAATGGCGATTTTAAATATATGCATTTTTCGCAAAAATTGTTGGGCCGGGCCAAATTTTACCGATTTGTGGATGCCTCTAGGTCCACACATTTATGCATAAAGATGTGAGTGTAACATCTTGAAAAAGTAGAAAATTTCTTTGTTCACTCTCACTCCGATTCTACATTATAAGTAATGCACGTGTATCTCTATTCCCTACCCTTATACTGAAAGATAATGAGAAATACCTCCATAACATAACGGACATATCTAATGTAGTGGTGAATAATTTCTATACATATATATATATTATATGTATTATAATATATGTATTAAATCATGTTTTTCTCAAATCTAAACTTTATATTTCCTGACACATTCATTCATTCAGTCATTTTGATACTTCTTATTTATATACTAAAAAATCGAATAGCATTTCTCTGTTTTCGTTAAAGGCTAAGAAAGTTTTAGAAAATGGTGTCAAAGTTGGAGATTAAGAAAGGTGTTATAAACACATCTATTAGAATCAATTGATTATAGATAAAAATATATTTATAGTCAAATAAAAAATAACATTAAAATTCTAAAGCATTTGGATATCAATTTCTGCAAATTTCATAAACTAAATGACTTTGTTAAAGTACCAAAAAGATTCGCAATGTTCAGCAGTATTATTATTTCTTTCAAGAACATGCTTAAATACATTAAATTCAAAATATTGCCGAATAATAATACAACATAAAAAAAAAACCTTATAATACTATTTTTCAGTTTTAAATTGTTCAAAAATCTTATTGTTTGTTTGTTTAAGTTTAAAATAAGTGCAAGCAATGACGTGATATAAATAAAAATATTTTTCTTGCTGCAGTTTTGCATTCTTTATTTAAAGAAGCATTGTAACTAAGAACTTTTTTTAATACAAGTGCCAAGAAGTATGTGAACATCTGTCTCACAGGTGTGACAGTGAAAACAGAATGGAAGAGTCCTAGAAGGGGCTGTACATTTAATAAAAAAGGTAAAAACCAAGAGAAATTTCCTGCTTTTCGAAAGGAGATCTATCATTCGCTAATGACCAGCAACACCGGAAGTTATAGAGAAAGTAATTACGCATCAAAATGGCGTCGTTTCTGCTTTTTTCAATTTCTGAAAGGGATACCTGTCACTTGACACTAATGGTCATTTAACGGTCTTCCTTTTGGATCAAACCGGAATACTTGTTTTCAATACGGATCACTCTATAGTAAAATTCAATTAAGTGCAAAAATTTCATGGCAATCCGAGTATATTTACAGTTAAAGCACAGACAGACAGACAAACCGAATTCATAAACACTTTTCAACTTTGTTGGAAAGTGTTAAAAAGGAAAGCATAAAATCACATACCTAAAGGCGATACTATCGAAAAACACGAGAGGTCACTGTACACAAATAACGACAAACTTACGAATATAACTTCTTATCAGAAGTTTTCTTAGGAGTCATTATCTCTCAGTACTTTATCAGGTGTATAAATAGTATAGTTAAATAACACCGTGTCGTTAAAGGAACTTCAAATTGCTATCGGAAAACAGTTTTCTTCCGTAATAGCTCACAAGGGAATGTCGGAGATGACGCTTTATTGAATAAAACAACTTCCATCGACCGCAGTCAATGAAAGTTTAAACAACCTTGCCTTTAATTCCTGTTTTCTGAATTTTGTACTTGCCGTGATTCGCCTGTTTTTTTTCCCAAGAAAGCATGTTATTATGCATTTATTTATTCAGTAAATTTTCTAGTAGGTTACAAATTACTGAAATTGTCCGTTTATTGTATGCATTTGAGATTTTTAGACTATATAGAAATTGTAATATAAGTAATATTGTAATATAAGAATAATGTAATATAAGAATAATGCTATACTAAATGTCGAGAAGACAAAAAGTATGACCAACATACTGTTTCATTTTATAATTTACCTTTTAAACTCGCCGAACATCAACAAAAACATTCAAAATTTGAATTAGTGTATCTTCAAAATGTATAAACATAAAATTTTGGCAATTGATTAAACAGATTGGGCTTTTTAATGTACTACCATTAGAAACTGACTAGTCTTTAAAAAAAAAAAAAAAAATTGTGTATTGTTGAAATTAAAAAAGCTCTTTTTTTTTTTTTTTTTTTTTTTTTAACTGCGTAAGGCATTGCGCGCATGTCTTAAGAACATGGGCATGGATTGTTATGAAATTTGATACAGATAATAAGAATATACGTATTTTTAAAATGATCAACTTCTAATTCAAAATTATTTCATTAATCATGTAAAAAAAAAAAAAAATAATAATAATAATAACATTTTTTAATGAATAAAAATTGTCACAACTAAAAATATTATCACTGTAAATACTTATAAGTAGATCAGTTGAAACACACCCATGTGCTTATTATCTATATCAAATTTCATAACCATCCATACATACGTTCTCCAGATATCATGCGCGCAATGACTTACGAAGTTAAAAAAAAAAAAAAAAAGAAAAGAAAGAAAAGCAAAGAAAGAAAAGAGCTATTTTAATCAAGCAGGGCGGTCGCTCTGCCAAGCCAAGCTAAAAAAAAAATCGCCAAACAAACAACGCCAAGAACTGGACTTTCGACCGCTACTGCTTACTTACAGCAATCAACTTCGCAATGTTAAATCGACCAAACATGCCAGATTAAAATACCAGATATCAAATGAACCAAGCGTCATAGAAAAAAAAACGAAAACTAAAAGAATCTAATGAAGAAATTCTTCAATTTGAGACCAAACTCATCTTCATAAGTGATTTATAAACAGAGATATAGATTTTTTTAAAAAACGTCGAGTTACTTAAAATAATCACTATTTTCTTCGTCAAACTTTTTTTTTTTTTCAAACAACCTACAGATTTAAATATAGGACAGAAATGGACAAGTAATAACCTAATCTACGTGCTTTTATAAAATACAGTGAAAAAATAAATACATTTCTATCCTTAATTAGCAAAAAACTGTTAATTAACTTGGCAACTAAAAATTTATGCCAAAACAGAGATAAAACCCCGCCAACGACCGTGTACCATCTGTATTATAATAGCACAAATCAGTTACGGGTTAATCATATCAAATTTCATCTGCAAGTCAGCCATTTTTTCTGAAGATATTTTTTTTTTAATAAAACTTCATAATTATAAGAACACACATTTTATCAGACAATTAAATGTGACTGCAAATTCTGGCCGATGTCTGTTTCCAACAGGAATAAGAATGAGAAATTGCCGAGTTAGAATGTCGATCTGGGTGGCTTAGTGGTAAAACGTTAGCACGGTATGCTGAAGGTCCCAGGTTCGAGTCCTGGCGCAGGTAAATTTTTCACTCATGTTGGTTTAGTGCATTTAATTGTCTGATAAAATGTGTGTTCTTATAATATTGTAAAAATAAAGTAATCAGACGTAGTGTTCATGCTTTTAATATATATAAAATTTACATTTTTAGAAAGATCTTTAAAAAAAAATTAATTTTGAGGGAAGCGAGGGATTTTTTGAGGGATATTTTTTAAATTATTTAGGGATATAAATTTTGAGGGATTATTTTACCTTCTGAAATGTATACATTAAGAGTTATCGGCATTTAAAATTTATTTCCAAACGTAAACAAACTTTTCGAAATGGAATTGAATATGATTAATTTATTTCTATAAAACCACTGTAAAGGACAAGCATTTCGTTCGCAGGCTGAGATCCTTTGACGTCATTTTTCTATAATTTAATGGAATCCAGTTGTTAAATTGTTTTTGTTTTAGAAGTTAAGTTTCCATTTAAATTTATTGTAAGAGTACAGTGTTTAATTGAATAAAATAATGTAAATCTAAGAAATTGCTAAGATATTTTGCTACTTTTCACCATTAACTACGTTTTATAAAGATTCGCCAATCAATGGAATTTAATGCTAATAATAAAAGAGCATGATATCACGTTTGATTTCAAAAGCAGCGCTGACGCGCTATGTACATATTCCATTTTTACTCATCTCATGGATTAGTCAGTTATATTTTTTAACGAAGTATAACAAGTATTATAACAAGCCACATTTAGTATGTTGTTTTTAAGGGTTTAATTGAAAAATCTACTGGTATTTCTAGTTAACCCTTTAAACAATAACTGAAAGTAAAATGTAATTTTACATAACATTCTCATGTTAATTTCATAGAGTAGATTATTTATATTATGTATAATCTATTTAAAAAAAAAAAAAAGAAATGATATCTACAAAAAATAACTTTTCAAAAGTGGAAAAAAAAAAAAAAAAAAAAAAAAAAAAAGAAAAAACGAAAGTTGTGGCTAAAAAATGGTGTGATATCAAATTTCCAAGCTTTTATTATAGTACTTATTTAACTTTTTTCCATTAAATAAGTTATCATATATATAAGTCGAGTGCTACGTATATGTTAATAGAAATCTTTTTCTCCTGTACTAAATACATCCTAACGTGTTTCTGAAAATTCAATTTTTTTCAAATTATGCATGATGGGCTTGGCGCCCATCTTTCCATATTTCTAAGCACCAAAATTTCTAAAATAAAAGCGTAATATGTTTGCAATGTAATATGTTTATAACAATGTCGAACTTCAGATTTTAACTACGGACAGATAAATTGAGGAAGACTGATATTTTGACAAATTGATTTTTACTACTTTGAAATGATTAATTACTCTAAAAAAATAAATCATAAGATGAATCTTTAAGATAAGTCATCATTATTTTAAGACACAATTTTCAGAACATACAAGTCCATAAACGAAACGCTTAAAATATTTGTTTAAGTTACAATTTTGAACTACAAGTTCAAAATGTTCACTTGTAGTTGAATCACTTGTCACTTGTCGTTGAAAATCACTTGTAGTTGAACTACAAGTTGAACTACAGAGATAAGGGTGCTTAGAATTTTGTGTATAATATGGAAAGATGGCCGCCAAGCCCATCATGCATAATTTGGAAAAAATTGAATTTTCAGGAACACGTTAGGATGTATTTAGTACAGGAGAAAACGATTTCTATTAACATATACGTAGCACTCGACTTATATATATATGATAACTTATTTAATGGAAAAAGTTAAATAAGTACTATAATAAAAGCTTGGAAATTTGATATCACACCATTTTTTAGCCACAACTTTCGTTTTTTTTTTTAAGCTTGGCTGTTTTTTACTTTTGAAAAGTTATTTTTTGTAGATTTCAACTATACACAAATTTTGCTAACTTGTCCTATTAATTTGGCAAAAATAAGTTCATCCAATGCAAATTTTAAAATAATAAAACTGAATTATTTGACTGACTTCGGCAGGAAAATAGGCAAAAAATTATTTTCTTGCTTCGCTATTTTATCGATGCCCCTTCATCAGAGAACTATCCGGACATTTAAATAGCATTCGGCCATCAGCATTTCCCGAACAGTTAAATAGCATTCGGCCATCAGCATTTCCCGAACAGTATTTTTTTTTGGTTGTTGTTGTTCAGAGATGTATAATTTTGATAAATTTTATTTGAAAACTTATTTTATATTATCTTTCTAAATTCTGTACTATTCTAAAGTATGTAACTAATAATTTTAACTAATAATTTAATTCATAAAAAAACTTATGTCGGTTTTGAAAATTAATGATGGGGGAGTAGCGGGGGTAAATATTTTTCACTGGCTCCCAGATTTTATCAAATTTGTAAAGCCCTGAATGCGGGTACTGTAAAATTTTACAATTCTTTTTTGAAAAATGTACTCTTAGTATACTAAAAACAATACACATCAAAAGAGTAAAGTGACTATTGCGTTTAATTTTGTAGTATTATTTCATTTGAATTTCGTACTCTTTCTTTCTTAGTTTTTCACACATGGGAATTCATTTTAACCTATATATACAGGGTATTCCAAAATTCGACCGACAAATTAAGAGGGATGATAGAAGGCATGAAGAGGATAAAAACTTACTATATAACATGGAGTCGCAAACCCCGTTCAGTGGGAGAAAATCGCAAAAATAGTTATGAAGGGTGTGACGTCGAGTGGAACAAAAAGGGTCAATAATAAATAGAAAAAACATTTGTAGGACGTCAAGCATGATTACAATGCATTGCAGTTCAACGTCAGAAAGGAGACGACGACACATTTTTATAGAAATTCTTCGAAGTTGCGGCCACGAAGGTCATTGCGCAGCCGACAGCGACGGACGAAGGGTTGCCGGACGCGTTAAAACATATTCCTACAAAAATGTCTCGTCGTCTCATTTCTGACGTTGAACTGCAATGTATTGTAATCATACTTTACGTCCAATAAATGATTTTCCTATTTGTTATTGGCCTTTTTTGTTCCACTCGACGTCACACCCTTCGTAAATATTTTTGCGATTTTCTCACACTCAACGGGGTTTGCGACCCCATGTTCTATGGTAAATTTTCATCCTCTTGATGCTTTCTATCAACCCACTTAATTTGTCGGTCGAATTTGGAACACCCTGTATATACATACATATTCGTATTATCGTATTCACCCATACACACAGAGAAATTATGATTACAATACTATTATACAATACTTCAATTATTCTCAACAATTACTTCAACTATACGTTTGGAAAGCAAAAAAAAATTTCCCTTAAATATTTGATAATTTAAGTTTCACTTAAATATTTGAACGAATATGCATAGAATTATTATTATTATTATTATTATTTGGACAATGCGAGTGACTTTTTAAACAATCGCATTGATTAGAATGAAATGTTTGACAGATCAAATAAAATTTGATTTTTTTTTTTTTTTTTACTTTTAGAGGAATGTAACTTTTTACATCATATTTTATTAATTGCTTATCATGAAACTCAGTACAAGCACTTACAGACCACTTAAAAACACTTACCACAAGCTTGCCAATGAAGAAGACCACCGTCCAATAAATCCCAACCCAATAAGGCCGACAATAGCACCAAATATATTTACTTAGATCGATAAAAATCTCCGCTAACCAAGCTGCTAACTTCAGAAGAGCCTGTGCAACAAATAACATACTTACGAAGACCCAAACCTCCATTAGGCAAGCAGATACAAAACAATCCCAATAAAATGCATTTTATCTGGTACTGCAAATGTTGTTTTTTTTCTCGGTGTTTATCAGGTCTTTGACTAATTAAATAAAGCCGATGGAAAAGAACTTTGGACCGCACAAAGCAATCCACTTTTCTTAGAGGATGAATGAATACTCGAATATAGTCAGGTTAGTAAAAGATTTAAGAGCAGGGTACGTCAATAAATTTATTCATATACTGTTTAAAAAATGTATACATATACTGTTTAAAATGCGACAAATGGTGCGAAACTGTTTAACTTTTCGCGGGAAAGTATCGCCATCTATTGGGAAAATGGTAAGTTACATATTATGCATAGGACGAACTGAATTCGGGTTACACGGAATTGAAACACCGACTTTCTCTTGCCCGAATTCAGGTCGGCCATTCCAAAATTGGCGCACTGCGTTGCCCGAACTGACAAAGAAGGTCTCCTTAAAGCGCATACTCAGAATAGTTTGAAAAAATAAGAGATCAGTCAAATTTAGCTGCGGAATCCCAGCAGAAAATCTGTAAAAAAATAAAATACTTTCGAGTATTTGGCGAGCAAAACTTTTTCGTCGCCAAATGCAAGCGATTTTATAGCATTTGAAAATGTCTGATTAAATGAGTGTTTAAATGCGTAGCACTTTAGGAATTTAAACTTCAACGATAAAATAGTTTATTTTTTCTATAAACTTATCTAATACATATACAAATTAACTATTGCTGAAGTTATTTAATTTTATACAATTTTGAAGGCTGGCTAAGTTTTAAGTGTATTTTAACAGTAAATGTCCGATTAAACACTTTTTCATTATACATTTCGACTTTGAATAAGTCATTGTTTCCACGGCAACAAGACTTTTCTCTAGTTATTGTCTCCGGCACTAACAATATCGATGACAAATTGACAGTGCTCAGAATCACACAATTAATTTTTAGTTTAAAGCAATTTTAATCAATTCAAATTTTGTTCTAAACCGTAGAATGCGATCGTTAATTTTTTTTTAGATGTACATATAATTATATATGACAAAACCGTAGTTATACAAGTGAAATTATTTAAGTTAAACTTACTTTAACTAGTTCATTATAAAGAGTAGAAAACGTTTTTCCTAAAAGCGTATTTATCGTAAATGCGCATTTAAAAATTTTCATTGTGTCGCCAACCCAGAGATAAATCGCCAAAACACGAAATTTTCATAATTTTTTTACGGACGTTATATCGAGGTTCCGCAGCAAATTTTTTTATAAACGTATATATCCTCATGAGAAGAATATTCTGTAATTTTTTCAAAATTTTCTGAGTATGCGCTTATGGAGACCTTCCTTGTGAGTTCGGGCTTCACGGAATTGAAACAAATATTTTTCTCTTGCCCGAATTCAGGACGGGCATTCCAAAATTGGTGCATTTGCGTTATCTGAACTGAGTTCGGGTGTCGCAGGCAAGGGGTTAACGGATCATAACTTTGTAATTTTTCTTTCTTTTCAAAGGGGAATGAATTGGATATAATGAGTGAACCAAGATTAACTTTTGAAAAAAAAAGAAAATATATTTTAAAATGCTATTGTAAGTATGACAAGTTGCAAATTGTACGTAAAAAGTGACAAATGAGGTGCGTTCGTACTGTAATTATTTCAGTGAAATGAATTATATTGTCTGTTATTATGATAGGATTGATTTCCGTCATAAAATCTGGCAACATTACATTTTACCTTTTGTTGACATTGACTGAAAATTCCAATGGGAAACTTAAGCTTAGCTTTGAAGATTTCAGAACTTGAAATCCATATTTAGCCCCTTTTTCCATTTAATATCTATTTCTCCGGAAACATCTATCCAAAATACTGTCGGTAGTTATAGGATACGGAATTACGGAAATAACAAGAATCGGATCATGGCAACCTAGAATCATTATCTATCATGAGATAGCATTGAATTAATTACTATTTTAAACAACTCACCACAAACACGTATAGGACAAACTTTGCTTATAAAAAAGATCACCGTCCAATAAATTTCAATCACATAAGACAGACAACACCACCCAATCTCCGTTAACCAAGCTGCTAACTTCAGAAGAGCCTGTATAGCGAATAACATTCTTATGAAGTCGAAATATCCACAGATAATAATCCTAATAAATGCTTTCTGTTTGCCTGTACTGCATCAAAGGCTCAAATGTTTCTTTTCTCTCAATATGTTTATCAGGCTTTGACTAATTAAATAAACCCAATGGAAAAGACCAACTTTAAATCAGGGAACTAACTCCATTTGGAAGAACGAAGTAATATTCGAATAGTCGGGTTAACTAATAGATTTAAGAGCAAATAAAAAATCGCCTACAAAAGATGGAGTTTTCTACTAAATCAGTAAACTGTCATGTACACATAATTTATCTGTAAAATCTGTTAAGACAGAAGGCCTACAGAGCGAAAAATAATTCCGTTTTTGACAAGGTTTCGTCTTAGCAGGTATAATTGTATAATATCCCTTCCGTCAGGTGGTATTCTTTCTGTCATAGGTTTAAACCTCACAGAAGGAATAATTATAGAGTTCTGTTATAAACAGGTTTTCTCGGATTTTACTGTACAACAAAACTTTACTGTACAACAAAGACGGAATTGCAAATGACAGGAAAAATCCGTTATAAACAGGCTACCGTATTAGAAGGATGACTGTTTGGTTTTCTTTCCGCTAGGACCATAACAATTTCCTGTGCAAGATAGGTTTCCGTTATAGCCAGATTTAATTTTTAAAATTTTCAACACAGTCTTTATGAATTCGGTTTATGTTATTTATTTTACAACCTGTACAAATAACGTATAACATGTTTTTACCGAATTACGGGTTTTTGAAACCTACACTGCAAATAGAGGAGTGTTCAATTCAGACACATATGTGACTGAAAAAATAATTCAGATACTTAAGTGTCTAAATATGAAGTTTCAGACACCACAGATGTCTGAATTTAAGACACATAAGTGTCTTACTATGATCATGGTACGAAAGAACTGGAAAAAATCTGAATAATGATGATGTGTCTGAAATTAAAACATTTAGAAGTTCAGACATTTAAGAGTCAGAATGTGATATAATTGTATCGCATTATATATGCAGTATATTGGAAAAATATGTTCCCCACTCTCTATTTCCGAATCTACTGAAACCAAAATTATGAAAAAATTAGGGGTTGTAGAAGTTTATTAATTAATAAAGTAATTAATATAGTTACTATACGGAACCCTTTGAGCGCGAGTTATACTCAGACTTGACCGATTATTATTATTTTTTTCAGCTTTGGGAAAAATTATTTTCACATTAATAATATTAAAAGTAGCTATCCAAATCACAACAGTAGTAAACGCTTACTGAAATACGAATATGTCATTTACTAAAATTTAACAAATGTAATTATTTTGCGTACTAATCACATGACAATTAGGCTAAGGAATGAATTTTGAATAGTTTTGGAAAATGCGGGGTTATACAATACGTACAGACGTAATACAGACGTAACAACATTCTAGTATATTTCATGTTTTATCACAAATTATCGGTTTGGAAAAGTAGCCCTTATTTTTAGGTGCGTTCGTAATTTTATAAATATACGTAGCACCAATAGTTTGTCTGTCCCATATAACAGCGCAAAAACTAACCCAACCGAATAGTTTGAAATTTAATATATATAATCTTTGCAGACTTTTGTCGAGGCATTTCAAATTTTATGAAAATCGAGTCAAAACTTAAAAATATATTAATAAAAATATTTATTGAATAATTTGAATTTAAAAAAAAATTGTATTTCTTTGTTATAGCAACTTTCGAGGATTCATCATCAAGCGACCGAGATGTATCGCCATGTTATCTGACATATAGTCATATAGGACGTATATGACATTTTATAAACTCCATGACCAAGTTATAGTCATATTCTTCATTCTATTAAATCCTATCATACGTTATTAATTCAATGATATCCCATGATAGGTCATGATTCTAGGTTGCCATTGTGATGACGTCCTATTTAAGAGGGAGTCCTATTATTTCCGTATGACTGAATTTAAAAACCGAATTTGCATACTAAAATTGCTTAATGATAGTAATCCTATAATTTACCAACAATTTTTCTGAATAGATGTTTTTGGAGAAATAGACATGAAATGGAAAAAGAGTATATTATAGCCATCCTAAAAACCGAATTTGTATACTAAAATTGTTTAATTTTATAGTAATTCTATAATCTAACGACAGTTTTTTGGATAGATGTTTCCGGAGAAATAGATATTAAATGAAACTAGTCGTTGGGGGCCACCGTAATACTTACCCATCATGGATATGCATAATGTAAAATATTAAAATTAAAATGTGTAAACTACTTATAAAATGCATTGCAATTCAAATAAAATCGTGGATTGATGACGTCACAAACTTTAAAGGCTCGATTACTGAATTGCTTGAAAGAAACATCCTTATAACTCCAAAAATAATAATCCTATTAACTAGCGGTTTATTGCATCGGATTAAGCGTCAAATTGCTAATTAAAATATATCTTTGAAGTAAAATTTGGATGAAATACAGGGTCATGAAAATTCGAAGAGTGTGTAAAATAGGATTCCAAATATTTCGGCAACTCATGATCAGATCGACTTCATGCTGTATGCAAAATTTATGTTTTTTTATTGTATTTTATATTCATTTCTTAAAATAACCAATTTCGAAAATTTTTATAGACCTTTTATCAGAACGAATATTTCGAGAGTCCGAAAAAAATAGTTCCGGTTAATCGAGGTTATTGAAATGAAATAGGCTTCTTCCCATTATTACATACTAAGTACATACCAAATTGCAAGTCTCTATCTCAATTTTTTCGGGAGATAGAGCGTTTACAGACACACAGACGGACGGCAAATTTTTTTTTCTAAAAATATGTTTTTCGGAATCTCCAGTGTCTGAAACGTGTAAATCCGTCAAATTTTTTTTTTCGATTTTCAAAACGATTACAAGACTTACCCTATACTACGTATGATGGGTAAGTAAAAAGAGTCTGAATATGGATTTCAAGTAGAGCTCCCTATTAAACGTTTATACGAGTATACGTATAATACATATTATACGGGGTGCAGATTTTGGATACGTATGATACGACCAAGGCGGTTATACGTATTATACGAAACAGCATATACGGTACATCGTATGTACGTATCTTACACCAGCGGTTAAACGTATAAACGTTTAAACGGTTTTCGTACATTGCTTAAAAAATTATGCCTTTCTCCTGCTCGTCTGCAGATCAGAGACTTTGAAAAACAGCCGCTGTGTCCTGTGCAGTCGGTACTTGAAAAAAAAAAAAAAAAATTGGAATTTTTTTTTCTCAGTTTAGATTTTGTTCCCCCTCCCCCTCCCCCTCAAACCTAAACTATTAATTATGAAATGATTTACCTTTCGCATATCTGTAACACACGCACATAGCTTATTTTGATTTACAGCGTAGACATTTCGCCCGAAACATTAGTATTGCAGAACACAAACTTACATTGACTTCATATTTTATGACATTGATCAATCAAAACTCCTGGGAAGTTTTATAATCTTATTTTTATTTTAAAGCACCCCACGGAGGGCACTCCCCCCATCGGCCTATATCCCTAGTCCCTAGTACAGATAATCGGTCGTAACAAATAACTAACTAAACATACTTTTATTTTATTTAAGAATACTTTTTTCTATATTAAAAATATTTTGAAAATACGTTTTACAGCAAAAAAGAAAAGAGAAGGCAAGTCATTTTAAGCTTGTGTGATTGCGTTCTGAAACCTGCAGTGACGATTATTTGTCAGGCTATAAGTAATCGAAATTTTTAGGTACTAACACAAAAAAAGAAATTTGTCAAGATTAACAACAATTCTTAAAAAGCAATATCTTGTAATGCACATACACTTTGCATAAAAAATACCACGAGTGTCATGGTTAAAAAATGAAATTGCGTTATATATTAACACAGAGTAGAAAACATTAGCATCGTAGAAAGAACAACATTTGACCTCCCGGGCGCAATTTGAGTATACGCACACAAAAATAAATATACATATATTTTTAAATTACGAAAGACTATTCTTAATAAGGATTAACAAAGAATCTGAAACGTGTATATTCTTATTTGCAAAAAAAGTCTTTTTACTTTCGTTATATATTTACAACAAGAACGAAAAATCATGCGTCAAGCATAGATTATGTAACACTTTCCAACGCTTCCAAAATAATTTTACGAATCATACTCTTTAATAAGCTAAAAGATAACATCTAAGTAATCCGAAATCTTTTATTCAGCCCTGTATAGGATCTATAGATTTGTATATATACTACATAGGATGCTAAATTTTAGTTCACTTAGGAAACACGTAGCACAGTTTAAAATTCTCCGTCTGGAGTTAAATAATACGGAAATGTGTTCCCGAACTTTTGTGCTTCCCTGTATAGGATCTACAGAATTTATACACACCACGTAATATACAAAAAGCGATTTAAAATTAAAATCGCGTTCAGTAACTTAAAACGCACTTCCAGGAATTATTGTTAACATACAGTAGAGAATTCTTTTGTGTGTCCCTGTAAATGAACGATGACTGCTATACACACAATATTCTGTAGTAAGTCTCTTGTAATGAACCTTATATAAATTTCAATGCGTTTAAAATAGGGAAACATTATTTAAAAATACCGCAGACGATTTTTCTCCATAGACGTAATGTAACGGAATTCTTTTGACTGTCCCTGTAAAGTAAGTATAAGTGCTATGCACACCCTATTCCATATTAAGCTTCTTCTAATGCACCTTAGTGATATATATAAATTTCAGTGCGTTTAAAATAGTGAAACATTATTTAAATAAACCGCAAATGATTTTTCCCCATAGACCGCAATGTAACGGAATTCTTTTGAGTGTCCCTGTAAAAAAACTATAAGTGCTACACACTTCCATTGAAATAGGGAACATGCTATAGATAATGATTATAACATATAAAAATTGCAGGGCAATCCGAGCATATTTACGGGAGTTAGAGTACGGACAGATGGCAGACGGCAGACGGCCAGACGGCCAGACGGCAGACGGCCAGACGGCCAGACGGCAGACGGCCAGACAAACCGAAGTCATAAACACTTTTCAACTAGGTTGGAAAGTGTTAAAAACGTTTATAGGGAAAAATAACAAGATTCTATGTATGAAACATATTATACAGATTGCTAAAGTAACGCCACCGATTTCCAACTTATTCTCCGTTCAGTGACGTAACACTGATGAGATCCATTGGCATTAAAAGTAAATACGATGCTTGAAATATACGTATACTTGAATTAAACGTATACTTGAATTATACGTTTAACCGATATACGCTTATTCGTATCCGGATACGTTTAAACGTATATTTTAAGGTATAAGTATTTCTTAAATACGTATTATACGTATATACGTATATCGGTTAAACGTATAACTGAAATACTGAATTTTATATGTTTAACCCGATTTTGTATGAAATTATATTTTTAAATGAAAAATTCGCGAAAAAAATATTGATATCTTCTAAAATAAAACTGTAAGTCATGTGACTGTCCTCAACAGTTCCGGGATGCCGCATCGCTTTTTCATATGCCAAGCGGCCATTTTTATTCAAAATTATTTTTTCGAATAAACTGCATAAAAGTTACATTTTAAGAAAGATCGTTCAAAATAAATTAATATTTGAGAGATGACGCGTTCAATTATGTATATATTCTGCAATAACTTCAGTCGAAAGATTCGCAGTTCAAATTCTCTATTCATAAAAGTAAACAAAAAAAAAGATTGATTCGTCGTGAACATTTAAAATATTAAATCATGGAGGTAATCATTCGCAAAGCAAGTTCTCCGCGAATGAATTTTTGGACCGCTGCCTCGCGTCAAAAAAATAATTCGCACCAGTGAGACAATCAAAGTTTACCATAATTATGTGCTATACAACTCAACTTTCGGACCTTTTCTTGACGTAAATTGAGCTCATGTAATAATATTTAATGAATCAGATTTTTAGCATTTTTAAAATCGCTAATACAGCTTTTTTTTATCGCGTGTACAAATTAGAAATGATACTTTGATTTTGAAATCAAATGTTTTGATTTATGATATTATTTCTTATTTATTTATTTATTTTCTCTTTTAAATGAAAAGTGTGAAGTATTTTAAATTTATGTAATATAAGCATTTTAGATTAAAGTTAAGTATTTTAAATGAAATGAGTGACAGGTTTATAATTTAAAATTAAATTAATTGTAGTATGAATGACGGTGATGGGAACGATATTTGGCGAATTATCATCTGCTCCCGGCTAACAAAAATACTCATAATTAAAAAAAAGAATAAAAATAAATGAATGATAGTTTGTTGTAAATAAATATTGATATACATATCAAAAATAATTTATAGAATTAAAATAAAAAATAAAAGTAAATAAACAACAATTTCCATAACAAAGTTTTCGCCAAATTGGCGGGGGAGGGGGGGGGGGAATCGCGCCAACGTGCGTATGTGACATTTGTGCCCAAAAAATATGCGAAATGCTACCATGATCGCAAAAGTTCATGATTTGTCTATTAGAATCTTCCGATTTGGCGAAGGATTAAGGGAAAATTAAATTATGAATAAATGTAACGTGTTGCAATGTTTAACATACATTTAAGGGAGACCAAACTGGTCGCCAGTGGCGGCTAGTTTAGTGATAAAAGCGCTCATTTTCCTGTTTTTTTACCCAGGGTCGTATCATAGTTTTGAAATAAAAAGTTCTTTTTGTCCGAACTCTTTGAAATCTTCATGGGTGATCAATAAAACGGTTTTAAAGCCCGTGTAAAAATTTCGTGAAAAAATAGTGTTATCGAGTTGTAAAAGAAATGTTTGTTTGTTTGTTTTCGCGTCGGCTCCTTTAACATAGCAATAAAAAAAAATAGTTCTCCTCTTTCAATTGTAGAGAATTGAGCCTCTACCCTCAGGTGCAGCGTATGTCATCCTAAACTTTCCTGTGAGAGCACTTAGAAGGGAACTTTTCCTGCATACTTTCCCACGCTAGCATATCCTTGAAGGAAGGCAAAATGCCGAATATCCATTGTACTACCTGCGAAATGTTCGGACAGTGATGCATTGGTAGAGTGGTACCCACGAAGGGGTCTTATGCTTTGATCTGTGCCGAAACCGTGGGAAAGATGGCCTCTGCGAGGGAAGCGATATCTGCACACGATTTTTAGGTTTGCACACGAAACTATGCCCTTTGTCTTAGATCGTCCAATGACGGACTGATTATAAATGAAAGAGACGTATCTCAAGGCTGCTAAGAGGCTGGAGAGTTTCGAAGTGCACCGCCTCGACCAAAACCCCGCCCCTAGGGAAAGATCCCCTGCGAGAATGAAAAAGTTAGAGAGGACAGTTTTTTGGATAGATCTGGACGAGAGTGTTGACTCTCTGGAAAAGGGAGGAAGAAACGAGAGTTTCGGACTTAGCGCAGTGGAAGCGCTAGTGAGGTCTGACCTCTATTTAATTGATACAGCAGGTATCAGGTGAAAATCCCAGAGAAGAGAAAAGCACACCAAGTGCGAGAGTGAGAGTTCTTAAACTCTGAATTATCGAGAATTAGTAGATCTTCCGAAGAGAAGGAACGGACGAGCCTTAGTCCGAATGAACTTTATTCTGTAGTCACGACTGACTGTAATGTTTAGAGACTTTTGTTTGTTTCAGTTGCACTTAGAGTCAAGAGGTGATTAATTTATAAGCGATTGACCCACGAAAAATAATTAAATGCTGTATTAACATCTTGTACATATGTTTTATTAGAATTAATATTATTATGCAGTAAAATTCTATTTTCTAATTTATGCAAGAAATTCTCTTTGCCAACGACCTGATCTCGCTACCACTCACCATCTTTATCGGGTCGGTATAGAGGAGTTATTACACAATCAACCCTTTTCAATTCCCTTGCTAAACAGGTGAGGGTTGGGTTAATCAATCAGGTTTCCCGTTTCTGAGGGTAGAAGCCTTCAAAAAAACGCTGACGCATGTGCAAAGAGACGATTTTCATGTGAATTTGACGGAATGCTATTTTCGTTTTAAATATATAGATATGCATTTCTTATTAATACAATTGAAGTTTACTGATAATTATTGTACAAATGGCGCATTTGTGTTTTTAAAGAATTCACATGAGTGGTCCATAGGATTTTATATTAGAAATTTAGATGCTCGAAAAGTTGGGACACTGCTAATTTACCCTTAACATGTTTTTTATATGTAAAAGGGAATTTTTTAAATCTATTTTTCACATACTTCCTCAGAGGTTAACAATTACATAAAATGTGTATGTTTCCGATGACAATGAAAGATTTTAATGTTTTTAGAGCTTAATTTCAATCAATAAATTCATTTTAAGGTATTTTTCCATCAACCGGACGATAAATCGCCAAAAAAAATCTTTATGTTTACAACTGTTTAAGAGTTGCAAAAACAATGGAGTTAATGAAGCGGCAAACCACGCTAATCCACAACTGGCTGTGAAGCTGAAACAATGCAATATTTTAAATACTAAAAAGTAGAAAATATAAGTAATGTAATATATTATTTTAAAAAATTATCGTTTATCATTTAGTAGCTTAATTGTGAAAAAACAATTTAGAAATCCTGAATAGATGGTTTATAGCAAGACTTCTTTACCATAATATTCATTATGATAAGTGATACCATAATATTTATTATGTAAGTTATTATGAGGAGTAATAAGTTATTATGATAAAGGGAGATGTCTTGGTTTAAATAATGCTTATTTTTAGGGTTTCGTTCATCTCACGAAACGCTATTACTTCCGCTTCGTTGTCTGTCCGTCAGAGAGCCGGTTCTCAGAAACTTATACAACTTACAGGCATGAAATTTTGTGTATTTATAGCTGAATACTTACTATGAAGCTCAAAATCATAAAAACTGAAAAAATCGTATTATTTCAATACAGAGATAAAAAAACCAAAAATCTAACAGCCTTTTCCTATTAAATTTAAACATTTTTCGTTATAGCAGTTGCCAACCATTAAAAATCCACAATAAAATTATTTCTACAATAATTAATTTTCTATTGAAAGATTTTGACGCGAAAAATAAAATAAAAAGTTTCACCAATTGAAAAAAAAGATTAATAGGACATCCTATTGGTAATGAAATGGAAATTTTCAAACATTTCTCAATAATACAAGGAGTATGAGTATGTGTAAGTACAGAAAGCAGGTTAATAGGACGTCATTAGATAATTAAAAAGAAAATTAATCTGACGTCCTATTGGAAGTTTAACGGACTTTTTCTCAAATGTTTGAGAATAATACAAAGAGAGTATCAATAGGAGTAATAGAGACAGCAAGTGATTGTAACGTCCTATGAGTTTCAGGAACATATTGAATCATGATAAAAACCCGATTGTGGAAATATACTGACATATTTTAACATTTTGAAGGTTTCTATACAACATGTTTAATTTTGAAATTGATTTTCTTTTAATGTCGCATTTAGTCCACATGACAGATATTATTATGATAGAGTATAATAGCCGGTTTCGCCCGCTATCGGGCCGGTTCAGACATTCGAAAAAACGAGAAAAAGAGACCGGTAAATTTTTACTTTATAAAAAACATGCCTTTTTTAAAAAATGAAATTAACTTGGATTTATTAAAGAAAGGATAAAGTGTTTTGAAAGAAATATTAAACGAAACCCTTTGTGCGATCTTCGATCACACTTCCTCACTTGTTTTGGTTGCCATATCTTTAAAAAGAAACGGAGCAAAAATTATATATTCTTTAAATAAATTCAAAAGTTTCTATCAGGCGTAAATCAAAGGGGTGAAATTTCTATAATCGGCGCCCATGCGAAATGAACGTACTGTAACGGAATTTTTTTGTAACATCAAAATGAATTACATATAGGCGTGATATTAAAAATAAACACTGAGTGCTTATAAAAGAGTGTATTTTTATTATTATTATTTTTTTTTTTTTAATTCTTATTTCCTCGCCTCTCTATTACCTTAATCGGCTTTTGTGAATAAAAAATACAATCTCAAAACTCATCTTCTTCTTAGAAATGTTTATAATTGCAGGCCATATCTAAAAGAGGATGTGTTTGAAATGTTATAACAGAATCTAATTTTTAAAAATAATAGAGATTGTGCGAGAAAAGTGGATTATTAATATTTTAACATTCTGCGTTTCATAGAAAATGTGCAACTTATAAAACTCAGATAAATATAAATAACTATCCAATTTCTAAAAATGAAATATATTTAAAATGCAAATTGAAGTTTAAATTAAGTTAAGAATAAATGCGTCTTTCAAATCGAAATTGAAAATTGAAATTATCTTTTATTTGAATAGATAATGTAAAGAATAATGTGATGAAATTTCATATTTGAAGAAATAAAAACTTTATTTTTCAGATATTTAAGCTTCGGGAAACGATTTATTCTTAATAAACAAAAACCGTCTGTCGGAGATATTGACATTTAGAAATCATTACACCGTAGTTTTTTTTTTTTTTTAAGCATTTAATTGAACTAAGCAGGGAGATTTTTCAACTCCTAGCTGAACAATTATGGACCCTATGGACCCTTTCAGTGTGACGTCACAGACAACTCAACTCCGTATGCATCAACCGCAAATTGGTTCCATACAAACCATTCAAATAACATTGACACATTACCTCGCAGCGGTTTGTTGGGAACCAATTTGAAGTTGAGTTGCTTGTGACATCAACACTGATGGGGTCCATTCACATTAATTCAGTTTAAAAAAAAGAACATATTATTTTCAGTTTATTAATTTTGAAAGATGGCGGTAAACGTTTAATAAAGGCGCTAAAAATAAAGTGGTTTATCGGGTAAAAATGACATACAGTTTTATATATATATATATATATATATAAAGCATTTATTTTAATTCGAAATGCTAAAATATTTTTTTTTTTACAAGTTTGTCAAAGTTACATCACTCTATAGCTCCTAAATTAGAAACCAAATCTTAAAAGAACACTATACGTTTGACAAATAACGTTTTGCATCAAAAATCACGTAATGTACAAAATATAATAGTTTTCGCAAATTCTCTTTAATGTAGATTGCAAATATGATTTCTTACTTTAAATTTAGCATTTAACAAAATTAGTGTTATACATATATTTTTTAATTTATTCGTAATTTATTTATTCGTATTTCATTCTTCAACTATATTCATGAAATGTATTCGTATCGCTTTTTCCTCAAGAAATCGGAAGATCTTATGCAATGTAAGTGCAACACTTTGAGTTACCTCGCAGCTAGTTTAAAAATTAAACAAGACCGAAAAGTCATGTATGAGGCATAGATTATGAAACACTTTCCAACTCTAACAGAATATTATAACTTAAAAAATTACATAACTGACTAAAAATCAATTTTTAGCAATTGTTGTCCATATCAGCGGTAATTTGTGAATGGACCCTACCACATATACTTTCTCAGGAGTATAGAATAAGTAGCATTTATAATTCTGTTAAATGAAGTTCAGATACGTCTAACATAATGAAATCAATGAAGTGCACTGCATGTTTTCTGTAGATTAGAGAGCGAATAGCATTTATCGTTCATTTACAGAGATAAACAAAATAATTGGGTTAAAGGACTGACTAAGACTGATAATTGCTGGAAGCCTCTGTGTTATGCATTTTTAAACTGGTCTTATGTTGTGTATATTATGTGGTATGTATAAATTCTATAGATAAGTAATTTATTGATGAAAAAATGGAAAACTCATTTCGATTCCAAATCGCTTCCATAGTCAGTCCTTACCAATTTTACGCCTTTGTGTTTAAAAATGTATCTGAAATTGTGTCAGAAAGTTTTGCGTTGTTAAGCAGATCATTTGAGAACCACCTTAATTACTTTAGCATGTAAATAAAATTTGCCGTTAAAACATTTTTTTATTTTTATATCCTCCCCCCTATAATACCCCCATTTGCAAATATTTGTAAATAAAAATATCTGTTCCAAAGCTCTCTTCTTTGTAAAAACATTCGCAATCGGAGGGTATATTTAAATGATTATGTGTCTGAAATTGTATAACACCCATTGGACGACCATTTAAAAATAATAGCTGCTGCACGACAAAAGTGGATTATGCATATACCATTAACCATTTTACAATCTCCGTTTCGCCATAAAATGTGCAGTCTTAGAAAAATGTAAATAATCATTCATTTTCTAAAGATAAAACATTTTGAAAGTACAGATTAAAGTACGAATTAAGCAAACCGAATCCTTTTATAATTAACGTTTTATTACACTAATGCTTTAAAGTAATTTTAAACTGATTATTCCGAAGATAGTTAGAAAATGTAAATATAGAATCCTTTCTTCATGATGGTATTTGACGCTCGAATGGTATTCGATTTTTGATGGAAAATTTAGAGTTAATAAAATTTGTTTAGTAATGGTTCGATTCATTTTGACTATTTTTAAAAAATATCTATCGCTATTATTTAAATGGGGATTAATGTTGAAGCAGAGGTTTACGAAAATACGAATTAAGCATAACTATTTTGTCAGACATAAAATTTATACATAAAATATTGCAATTCAGAATGCCACTTAGAATTTGAAAATTTATACTGAAAATAGCGAAAGTAATAAATAATTTAGTAACTAGTCGGATGTGCCAATCCCAAAACTTTCTTCTATCTCATACATTTTAATGCTTCAAAAATCCTGATTTTTTTAAAATTATGCATTTTTGAATCGAAAAATACAGGATAGCAGCGCCACCTGTTACATGATTTACACAAAACCTAATCAACATTACGTCAAGGTCTAACAGAATCTGAAGTTTGATGAAATTATTCATTTTTGAGATACACTGTAAAAAAAAGTATGCAATTTTACTAAAATATATTTAGTATCATTACAGATATTGTAGCAATTACTAGAAAATCATCTGTAACGAATCGCTACTAGTAATGTTACAAAAGAAATACCTGTAACTGAATGCTTATTGCGCATGCGTCCTTTTCTATTCATGGCTTCCGTAATCGTAACGAATCAGAGCCACAGTCCAACGCCACACTGCAAATCCCCGAAACATATTTTACTCATAATACAACACATTATAAACGCTTGAGGTATCCAGATTAGATCCAGATGTGTTTCCAATCTGTTTTAAGGCATTCCCAGGTGTTTGAGAATGTGTGACAAAATGCGTTTCCGGAATATTCATTCAATTTTAGATTATTTTTGTGTTAATTATCGAATTTATTAGAAATATAACGCTAAAACAAATTAAGTTATAGCCAATGTTAATAAAAATGAGTGAAATTTCAAGTATTTAAATTGAGGTTTGTTTGAAAGTTATGTAAATTAAACTTATTTTACTTGAATATTCTCTTATCTCTTGATATTAATGTTAATTTTTAGTATTCAGAAAATTTTTCATTTAAATTTTGCAAATCAGGCTTTTATCAAATTTTTCATTAATTAATTATTAAATAATAAAAGAAAATATATTTTAATTTTCATTAATTTGCTTTCTGAGCTCATAAGTGTGACAATAAAATAACGTGACTAAGAGAAAAAATCCCTGACGGCTCGGCCTACAGGCACAGGTAGATTTCGAAGACGCAGACCGTGGAGCGCTTGTTTGTCTGGAATTACGGAAGAAATGACCTTTTTTACGATGATGCGGCAGTTGGAACCGCCTATTTCGAAACCTAACTTGTTTGCAGGCGGAGTCGGCAGGGATTTGTTTGTTTTTAATTTTTTTTTTTTTTGGTATAACGGTTGGTACTATAAAAAACTTGTCAATATAAAGTTTTAGATAATATTAAGAGAATTTATAATAAATTTAAGCGGATTTGAAATCTTGGGAATTGACGAAGTTATGCTTATTTTTTCTTCTAACCCCCCCCCCCCCTCTTAAGGCAATTTTTAATTATATCAAAAATCTGTCATACATAAATTTTCGGCCCTTCTCCTAGAAGTAATAATAACTTCAAACGGATTCGATACGTATCATAATTAAGAAATTATAGGGTTTTTTCTGTTTTCACAAAAAGCCCCCTATCCCCCCCCCCCCCCCCCTCTTGGTTCGATTTTGCCCATTAACGAACTTGACCGAGGTTTTATGCCCCTTGATTTTATGTATCAGTTTCGAAAAGATGCGGGAGTTGGAACCGCTTACTTCGAAAAATAACTTGTTTGCAGGCGGAGCCGGCAGGGATTTTTTTTGTTTTTATTTATTATTATTTTTATTTTTTTTTGCTATAACGGTTGGTCCTATAAAAAACTTGTCAATATAAAAGTTTTAGATAATATTAAGAGGATTAATAATAAATTTACGCGGATTTGATATCTTGTGAATTGACGAAGCTATGATTTTTTTTTCTTCTAACCCCCCCCCCCCCCTTGGAGCCATTTTTATTTATATCAAAAATCTGTCATGCATACATTTTCGGCCCTCTTCCTAGAAGTAATAATAACTTAAACGGATTCGATACGTAAAATAATTAAGAAATTATGGGGTTTTTTCTGTTTTCACAAAAAGCCTCCCCCCCCCCCCCTGGTTCGATTTTGCCCATTAACGAACTTGACCGAGATTTTATGCCTCTTGATTTTATGTATCAGTTTCGAAAAGATGCGGGAGTTGGAACCGCTTACTTCGAAAAATAACTTGTGTGCAGGCGGAGCCAGCAGGGATTTTTTTTTTTTTTTTTTTTTTTTTTTTTTTTTTTTTTTTGCTATAACAGTTGGTCCTATAACAAACTTGTTAATATAAAAGTTTTAGATATTATTAAAAGGATTAATAATAAATTTACGCGGATTTGATATCTTGTGAATTGACGAAGATATGATTTTTTTCTTCTAACCTCCCCCCCCCCCCCCCTTTGGAGCCATTTTTAATTATATCAAAAATCTGTCATACATACATTTTCGGCCCTTTTCCTAGAAGTAATAATAACTTAAACGGATTCGATACGTAAAATAATTAAGAAATTATGGGGTTTTTTCTGTTTTCACAAAAAGCCTCCCCCCCACCCCCCCCCGCCTGGTTCGATTTTGCCCATTAACGAACTTGACCGAGATTTTATGCCCCTTGATTTTATGTATCAGTTTCGAAAAAATGCGGGAGTTGGAACCGCTTACTTCGAAAAATAATTTGTTTGCAGGCGGAGCCGGCAGGGATTTAAAATTTTTTTTTTTTTTTTTTTTTTTTGCTATAACGGTTGGTCCTATAAAAAACTTGTCAATATAAAAGTTTTAGATAATATTAAAAGGATTAATAATAAATTTACGCGGATTTGATATCTTGTGAATTGACGAAGCTATGATTTTTTTTATTCTAAACCCCCCCCTTTTCCCCCCTCCTTGGAGCCATTTTTAATTATATCAAAAATCTGTCATACATACATTTTCGGCCCTTTTCCTAGAAGTAATAATAACTTTAAACGGATTCGATACGTAAAATAATTAAGAAATTATGGGGGGTGTTCTGTTTTCACAAAAAGTCCCCCCCCCCCCTGGTTCGATTTTGCCCATTAACGAACTTGACCGAGATTTTATGCCCCTTGATTTTATGTATCAGTTTGGAAGAGATTTATGCAGAATTTTTCCAGTTATCGTGTTCATAAAAAAGTGACATAGATAGATAGATAGATAGATAGATAAAGTTTTGAACTGGGGGTGGTTTTGGGTTCTGGGAGTCATGATCGGCGTAGATCTGCAAAAAATTTTCAAAATATCCAACTTAGGTGAGAATGTAATAGGTAGTATTTCGTACGAAATCTACCTAATAGCGAAAAAAACCTTTGTGAATGTAAAGCGCCGCATGGGCTGTGATTTTACTTGCTATGACGTCACAAGATTACCGTCCAATATATTGCATATGAAAAGAAAGAAACTTTATTGGAATAAGAAATCTAAAACTCTTTTTCCTCTTTAAACATCAGATTTCAATATGAAAATTAAGTAATTATAAAACATTTTATATAAATGTATTACAACAGGCTCGCAGTATTCGTTGAAAACAAACCGGAAGTGCGAGGCTGCTCTCCCAACGATATTTGGTATGGAGTCATCTCCGTGCTTGTTCGGTAAACAAAATATATTTTGTATTTTGAAATAGAAAACTTCTGCCATCGATTGAACTGAATAACTAACTGTGTTTGTGATTGTACATGTGTACAACATTGTTGCTGTTGGATTGGATTTTTTTTTAATCGAGCATGCTGTAAAACTTGAGTGAATATCTTATGAAATTATGTCTAAATGTATATATAATCTAATTCAAGTAAAGTTTTTGATCGAATCTTTAGAAGTAAATAAGATTTTAAACGACTGACAATGCCTTCTAAAAATTATAAGTATTCGCCTGGGTGTCAGAAAAGGTGTTCGGACCTTGTGCGCATGCCGAACGAGCTCCGCAGTTTTGCGGTCATGTGACCCAGCAGTTGGTTGTTGCTCTAGCTGCCGAAAGGGCACGATTTGTTTTAGCGGGTCTTATCCCCAATTATTCTGTTTTGGTTCAGCGGGAATATTCCCCACATATGTCATCAAACAAGCTTAATTAGCGGGTTTATTACCCCAATATCACCATGTTTACTATTATGTGTTTATAAAAGTTCTGTACTCGTTACGTCTGTGTGCTGTGTAATTAAATATGTGAGAAAAGACAACAATGGTTCGTAATCAATCAAAAACACACACAGTATTCACGATCATAGACATTTAGTGGTCCGTCGAAACGCAGCCGAATAGCTGCTATGGAAAAATTAAACAGATCGAAAGGTGCTCTAAAAGGTGCCATTACAAAACTGGAAAAATTTGTACAAGAAAACACGGAGGAAAGTACTTGCTCGAGTACTGAGCTCGAAATAAAACTCCGAAAACTACCGGAGCTTCAAACAAAAATGTCCGAAATACGGGATAAATATTATGATATCCCGGAGATTAAGGATTTACCGGAAATTGAAAAGGAACTGGATGACCTTGAAAGCAGAACTGAAAAAATAGAAGTAAGTCTCAATATATTTCTTAAAAATCTCAAAGTTTCTGAAACAAATTTGCATGCTGATTCTAGAGGTTTTAATAACATTAAAGTTAAATTGCCCGAAATCCCATTACCCATATTTAATGGTAAATATGAAGAGTGGTCTATCTTTAAAGTTCAATTTACAAATTTAATTATTCACAATGAACAACTTAATGATGCACAGAAACTCTTTTATTTGCGAGCATCGCTAAAAAACGAAGCAAAACAGTTAGAAAGTGCTGATGATTCATTCGATTCATTATTTACGGCACTAACTGAAAGATTTGAAAATCATCGTTTACTCATAGACACTCATTTGTCAGCTATAATTAACTATGAAAAAATCCATCACGAATCCTCAAAAGAATTGAGATCGTTTATTGATTGTGTAAATAAAAACTTAAGGGCTTTAAAAGTTTTAGAATATGAACAAAACAATCTTTCAGATGCTATCCTTATTAATATCATATTACAAAAGGTAGACAAAGAAACACGAAAATTATTTGAATATTCTGTCAAGAAAACAGAATACCCTCAATTCGCAGAGTTAATGTCATTTCTAGAAAACAGAAGTTGTACTCTAGAAAGTGTAAATAGACATTCCGCTTCAAAACCTTTAAATAAAAACATTCCTCCTTTCCATAAAACAAAAAACTTCATGCTTAATTCTAGTGAGAAATCAAAAGTGAAAATATGTGATCTGTGCAAACTGTCTGCTCATAATTTGAACAAATGTTCTCAGTTTCTTAAAATGAATACATCGGAACGATATGAATTTGTGAAACAACACAGATTATGTGTTAATTGCTTGAACAAAAATCATATTGTTAATTCTTGTATATCAAAATATAATTGCCATACGTGTGGATTACGACACAATTCATTGCTTCACCGAGAAAAAGAAAATAAATCAAAAAAACGAAATTACTACCGAATCCTCCTCTCCACGCTTCACCTCCCCTACTTCTTCTGTCAAAAGCGAAAGCATTTCAATAAATAATGATGATTCGTTAAAGGCCTTGAATAGTTTCAGCGCGGATACTGAAAAGCGATCTATTTTATTGAGCACGTGTTTTGTTTTTATGGAAGATAATCTCGGAAAAAGAAGAAGATTTAGAGTAATTTTGGACTCGGCTAGTAATGTAAATATTTTAGTTAAGGAATGTGCTGACGCATTAAATTTAAAGAAAAGAGTAATTAACGTGCCTGTCAGTGGATTAAACGGATCTACTCATAATATAAAAAATAAAATTTCTAGTGTAATTTCCAATGCGGATGAAACTTTCAAAGAGAACATTGACTTCTTAATTGTTCCAAAAATAACCGATGTAATTCCATCGACACAATTAAATGTATCGGACATTAATCTACCGAATTTTGTGCAATTAGCAGATCCCACATTTTTCAAACCGGGAAAAATTCATGCTTTAATCGGAGCTGAACTATTTTACAGAATCTTAAAACATACATCGGTTAAAGTTAATGATAAGCTATTTTTGCAAGATTCCGTTTTTGGATGGATTCCAACTGGGGCACTAGAGGAAAAAGTGTCATTAAGTAATTTTTCTATGTGTTATTTTGTTAGAGATTTCGATCAAATTAATGATAATTTGAAACAATTTTGGGAACTGGAATCTATCGGCATAAAACATGATGATCCTAAATTAACGGAAACGGATCAAGCGCAACAGATTTTCGACAAAACTGTGACATTTACAGGTGATCGTTATGAAGTTCAATTACCCTGGAAAAGTGATCGGAAGGAATTAAATGATAATTTTAATATTGCGAAGCAACGTTTGGAAGGTTTAAAACGAAAATTTTATCGAAATCCAGAACTTTACCGTCAATATTCTGAAATAATAGAAGATTATTTAAATCGAGGAATTATAGAGCAGGTGGATGAGAATGAACCCGTTTTAAACAAGGCTGTTTACTATCTGCCCCATCACGCTGTCTGTAAGGAAGATAAGCTCACTACAAAGGTCCGCATCGTATTCGATGCCAGCTCCCATGATAACAATATGTTGTCCCTAAATGATTGCCTGTGGCCAGGCCCCAACTTAAATCCATTTCTATTCGACATTTTAATCCATTTTAGATTAAATGAAATTGCCTTTTCTTCTGATATCGAGAAGGCGTTCCTTCAAATCTCCCTCGCTGAAAAAGATCGCGATGCTGTACGCTTTCTGTGGTACGATAATGATTTTGGATCTCTTGAAAAATTTAAAATATTTAGATTCAAACGTGTTCTTTTTGGAGTCAATGCTTCTCCATTCCTACTATCCGCCACAATAAAAGAACACATAAAGAAGTTTGATAATCTATATCCAAGGACTGTTCACCTACTCGATAAATATATTTATGTAGATGATTTCATCTCAGGTGAAGATACTCTACAGGAAGCTCTTGATGTTTCTCTTAATGCTAAGAAAATAATGTCTAAAGCAGGAATGACTCTCCGAAAATGGATAACAAATAATGAGGATCTAATAAAGTGTTGGCAAAAGGAAGGTTTTGACATTCAGGCAGAACATGCTACTGTAAGTCTGGGGAGTAACTTGACTAAAGTATTAGGAATGTCTTGGAAAACAGAAGAGGATTGTCTGACATTCGAAATTAAAAGTCTGATAGAATTCCTGTCATCGAAAAAGAGCTCAAAACGTCTCCTATTGCAAGCAGTTGGAAAAATCTTCGATCCGTTAGGTATACTCACACCATTCACCATTAGAATCAAATGTCTATTTCAGGAATTATGGCTAAAGAAGACACCATGGGATGGGCAGTTGCCAACTAATGTCCAGGAAAAGTGGTTAAAATGGTGCGAAGAACTTCCAAATTTAGCAGAAGTAAAAATCCAGAGGAAAATCCTTAGTTGCTCAAATCAACTAACAGATGTTGAGTTACATGCGTTTTCAGATGCCAGTAAATCAGCATATGGCACTGCTGTTTATCTAAGAGTAAGAGGAGAAACAGGGGTGGAAACCAACCTCGTCACATCAAAGAGTCGCGTTGCCCCGATAAAGGAGATTACTTTGCCGAGGTTAGAACTACTCGGAGCACTACTGAGTGCAAGATTAACTGCCAAAATAAAGCCTATCCTTGATCAGAAAGTAACAGCTACAACATATTATTGGACTGATTCAAAAATAACTTTATATTGGATCAAAGGCTCACCAAGGAGATGGAAGCAGTTTGTGGCAAATCGTGTCTTGGAAATAAATGCACTAACAAACTCTGACTCTTGGTATCACTGCTCCAGCAAGGACAATCCTGCTGATATCCTGACTCGAGGTGCTAGTGTGAATTCACTTTTAAACAATTCCATGTGGTTTAAGGGACCGAACTTTCTTGCAGCTGATGATTTACTGATCGAAAATGAGACTATCACTGTTCCAGAAACGGACTATTTGCCAGAAACAAAATCAAAATATAGAAATGATATTAGTGACTCTAATTCTAACATTTCTCTTTCTCTTTTCAGGAATCCTGAAAATGTAGATTTTTTTCTTAATATCAGCAATAACTACCTTCACCTACTCCGCATATTAGCTTACATTCATAGATTCATTTACAATTGCAAAAGTGATTATGCAGACCGGCATCGAGGCAGTCTTACCACCCCAGAAATAAAGGGTGCGGAAACGTGTCTAATTAGACTAGTACAAGGTTTAGAGTTTAAGGAAGAACTTAGGAGCCTAAAACGGGAGTCAGGGGTTCCTCCTTCAAGTAAGATAAAATGTTTATCTCCCTTTTTGGATGACAATGAAATCTTAAGAGTGGGCGGAAGATTACGCAATTCGAACTTGGCTTTTGATAATAAGCATCAAATGATATTGCCGAAGAGCCACAAACTTACTAAACTCATTTTTGAATATTTTCATAAAAAATACTTTCATATTGGACCCCAGGGTTTATTGCATTATGTACGTATGCAATATTGGCCCGTAAGCGGAAAAAACTTAGCACGTAAGGTAGTGCATGATTGTATAGTCTGTTTCAGGAATAATCCGGTCACTGCCAACCAAATCATGGGCGATCTCCCACCAGAAAGAGTAACCCCAAATTTTACCTTTTACCATACCGGAGCAGATTTTTGCGGTCCTTTTGAAATTAAATACAAAAATCAAAGGAAGGGTATTTTTCAAAAGATTTATGTCGCGATATTCGTTTGCCTAGTAACCAAGGCTATGCACTTAGAATTGGTCACGGATCTGACATCCGACGCCTTTATCGCCGCACTTAAACGTTTTGTTTCTAGACGAGGAAAATGTTCTTCCATTATAACGGATAATGCAACAAATTTTAAGGGGGCTAAATCCGAATTAAGTAAACTTCATGACTTAGTTCGTAGACCAGATGAAAAATTAGCTAACTATTTAGCTTCAGAAGCAATTGAATGGAAGTTTATTCCTCCCAGATCGCCCAACTTCGGTGGTTTATGGGAGGCCGGAGTAAAATCGTTCAAATATTATCTAAAACGAACATTAAAGGGTGCTAGATTAACGATAGAAGAATTCCAAACCATCACCACCCAAATTGAAGGGATACTAAATTCGCGTCCTTTAACTCCATTATCGACTGACATAAATGATTTTGACGCATTGACACCGGGCCATTTCCTAATTGGTCGGCCTATTGATGCAATTCCGGAACCCCAATTGATAGATATTAGCGAATCAAGATTATCTCGGTGGCAGAGGGTGACTAAATTTGTCCAGTTAATTTGGAAAAATTGGCAGTTAAATTACTTGAGTCATCTCCAAAATCGTACAAAATGGCAGAAAAAAGGAGATAATATTAAACCAGGAGCAATGGTCATAATAAAGGAAGACAATTTACCTCCCTGCAAATGGATGCTGGGACGAATTTTAGAAGTTATACCAGGTAAGGATGGTAATGTTAGGGTTGCCAAGATAAAAACTGCTTCGAATGTTTTCCTTAGGTCAGTATCTAAATTGTGTATTCTACCCATTGATAACATTTAATAACTGTATGCTTATTTTCTTTTTGTTTATTTGATTTAAAGTGTATTGTACAGTAAAATGTTTATATAATATATTTTACATTTAAGGTTTCTTAAGTACGATATCGAACTGTTTTTTTGGAAAATAATTTAACCCTTATTTAGCATTGAATATTCTTTATTGTGCTTATATAGTAACATTGTTATCGCAAATTGTAATTATTGTATTTGTATTGTAATTCTATTTTATTGCATTTGGTATTTTTGTAGTTCTTGTAATAACAGTATATTTCACAAATTTTGAATGTGCTATACACATTGCAAGGCGGGGCGGCATGTTCGGACCTTGTGCGCATGCCGAACGAGCTCCGCAGTTTTGCGGTCATGTGACCCAGCAGTTGGTTGTTGCTCTAGCTGCCGAAAGGGCACGATTTGTTTTAGCGGGTCTTATCCCCAATTATTCTGTTTTGGTTCAGCGGGAATATTCCCCACATATGTCATCAAACAAGCTTAATTAGCGGGTTTATTACCCCAATATCACCATGTTTACTATTATGTGTTTATAAAAGTTCTGTACTCGTTACGTCTGTGTGCTGTGTAATTAAATATGTGAGAAAAGACAACAATGGTTCGTAATCAATCAAAAACACACACAGTATTCACGATCATAGACAAAAGGAAAAAGAAAATTCTCATGGAATCTGGGAAAAAAAGTTTGAAAGGAAGCATTGAAAGGCATTTTGTGATGACTTCAAAAGACAAAATTGAGACGAAAGATAAAAATGATAAAATGGTGACTGAAGATAATGGAGTGTCATCGCATTCATCATTATCGGCGACATTTGAAGAAAAATAAATTAGTTGTTTCTGATTTTTGTGAAACAGATTTAAATGCAAAGTGGATCCAGAAAAGTTCTCAAATTGCTAAAGGAGAAAAAATAGTGGTTTCTGACCTGCAAACACATTTAAATTCAGAAAAAATTCAAAAGCCTTTTGAACCCTCAGAAATTCATAAAAGCAAGAAATTAGTCAATTGTAGCATTTCTGATATTGAAACTAATTTAAATCTAGAAGAAATCCAGGAATCCTCTGAACAACCTGAAATTGATGATCCTGTAAAAGTAAATTATCCAGATGATCCTGCTCTTTGGCCAGCTGTAATAACAGAAGAAATGCAAGAACATTTCTTGTTACATAAACCAAATCAGTTTATGTCAGAAATACACAAATCAAAGTGATTTTGCCACAGCAAAGATCGTGTTCTCACTGAGCATAATTTTTACAGACATATGAAGAATAAAGAAAAAACCAAAAAAGACTGGCTGATATATTCACCATCAAAAGGAGTTGTATACTGCTATGTGTGTAAACTGTTTTCTTCAAGTCGCCAGTCACTCTGTGAAGAAGGCTTTGGTAATTGGAAGAATATATCAGAAAGATTAAGTGAGCATGAAAGTTCTAAAACTCATCGAGATGTTGTGTGCACATTATCCTTACGTTCAATATTGTATGTTCGCTTTGATTTTCAATTTGTTGACGACTATCAGACTTAGATAAAATGTAAAACTGTCTGCGAACTCAAATAATTTCTTAAATACTTTCTGCAAAAAAAACGCCGTGCCCCTCCCGAGTCCTATATCGTCGCTAACAGCAAAAATGAAAAGTTATATGCGAGTGGAGTGCCACTAAGCAACACCACTGAAAGAAAAATATTAATTTACAAGACAATTTTTTCTGAATTAGACTTTATTGAAAAGAGGATAATATTTACTAAGATATTAAAACTGAATTCTCCTTTGGAATGTAAAAAAATCGTGGAAAAACACTAAATAAGTGCATAAACATTCGCTAAAATTTCCAACCAAATAAACTTTATTTAAAAGAGATCAACATTTAACATTTATTTTTTAACACAAAATTTATTTTTAATCTGTTAAATTAATCGGCAAAGCCTGAAATAATCTGCAGCCATCGCTTCAGTACTGCACTATTTCTGCTACTGGCCCTGGGCAGGAGGGAAAATAAAAAGCATTGTACCCGCCGTTGCGGCATAAGGCACCGCACTTACAATATTTTTAAGTTTTAAGCTCGTATACACTGTGGTGCTTCTTCCAAAAAATACTGTACCATGGTACATGGCAAATAATTTCTAGCAAACTTTTTTTCTCCAGTTGAAAAATAGTCTGCAGACCTTCTCAAGAGTTTGCGACGTGCGTCGCACCAATTCTCTGCCCGGGGTCTTGATTTTTTTTTTTTTTTTTTTTTTACACAAAGTAAAAATAAATCAAACTGTCTGCAAACTTTGAAAATTTTCTGTGAACGGCGTTCGCGTATTCGTCTGTATTATCTGATTCTGACGACTGTACAAAAGAATGTGACTATTGCCGTGCTGTACTTACAAGAGTTGTTGCATGCATTCAATTTTTAGCTGAAAGGGGACTTTCTGTGCTTGGGTATAATGAAACTTTGGGATCGCCTAGTAATGGCAATTTTCTGGGTTGCCTAGAATTTTTTGCAAAATTTGATGCATTCATGAAAAATCATTTGAGAAAACATGGTAATGCTGGTAAAGGTAAGATTACTTATATTTCATCAACAATAGTGTCAGAAATATTGCAACTAATGTCAGAAAAAGTTTTAAAAAAAATCCTTTTGGAAGTGAAAGAATCAAAATATTTTGCTTTAATAGTAGATTCCGCACCTGATATCACTGGATCAGTTGTCATTAATTTTAAGGTATGTCGACAAAGAAAGTGTTCCCACTGAGAGATTTATTAAGTTCATACCTATAAATAGCCATATAATGCCAGTTTTTTGTCGGATACTGTTCTTACAGAACTTGAAAAACTAAATATTGATATTATGAACTGTCGTGGTCAATCGTATGACAAATCCAGCAATATGGCTGGCAAATATTCTGGTCTGCAGGCAAGAAGCAAAAGCATTGCCCTTTAGCTGAGTATGTGCCATGCTCTGCACATTCTTTAAATCTTGTCGGGAATAATGCAGCTCAATCTTGCAATCAGGCTGTATCTTTTTTTGGACTAGTACAGAAGCTGTATAATTTTTTTTTTTTTTTTTGGGCATCTTCTCATAGGTGGCAACTTTTACAAGATAAACTATTATCTGGCAAAGAAAAATTGACTATAAAATCTTTATCAAATACAAGGTGGTCTGCAGATGCTATGAAAGCTCCTCACAAAGGTTATCATTTTTAATAAAGAGATTATTGCAAGAAATTTCTAAAGACATGAATGACTCACCAACTTCTCGTCATGAAGCAAAATATTTGCATTCAAGTTTAAGTAAATTAGAAACTGCCGTTTTAACCGTAGTGTGGGATGCCATACTACAACGAATAAATATGGTCAATATAACTCTTCAAAGCAGTACTGGGGATGTATCTTCTATAATTTCTCTGTATGAATCTCTTAATATTTTTTTTCAGCTTGTAAGAGATTGATATGACATTTATGAAAAAAAAAAGCATTCATGCTTGTAGGTAAAAATGTAACATACAATGTTCAAAGGAAAAGAAAAATCTCCAAAAGATTAGATAGCTTACAAAAGAATGAACATAGCTTTTCAACCAGAGAATCTTTTAGGTGTACATGCCATAATGTCATCTGTGATGCTTTAAATTACTCAGCTGAAAAAAAGAATTGAGGCATATGTTAAAATTAATGAAAAATATGGATTTCTCTATAATAAAACATTACCGACTTCTGAAGTAAAGAAATTTGCTGAGGAATTCCAAAATACTTTTTCAGAAAATATTGATAACACTTTTATAGATGAATTTCTGCAGTTTGGGGCATTTTTTCAGGAAAAAAATTGGCTAAGATGCTTTACACTCACGCAGAAAAAAAAAAATTAATCGGTTAAAAAAAGGAAAACAGTCACCAAATTTAGGGGATTTTTTCCTTTAATGGCAACCTAGCCATTGTATTAAGTTATTCGTTTGGCGCAGTCTTGAAAATCGCATCAACAAAAAAGTCGCCAAACTTTTGATTACATGTTTGCATGAGTGTAAAGCATCAGTTCCAAAAAATTCCCCTAAAGATTGTTTGCAAAAAATCAGGAATTTAAATATATTGCACACATTTTCAAATATAGAAATAGCATATTATAGTTGTTTCTAACCTTGCCCATAACAAATTGTTCCAGTGAACGTTCATTTTCTGTATTGAAAAGCGTCAAATCAAGACTCAGGTCATCGATGACGCAGAATAATTTATAGGCTTTCTCTCTTTTGACTATAGACAATGACATTACTTCAAAATTAGAATTTCATGATATAATTGATGAATTTGCATCTAAAAAGCAAGAAAGCCTTTTTAAAAGTTTTTTGTTTTTCTATTTGTTATTTTGCAAATTTCAACTAGTCTGTATTATAAGTAAGTACATGGAATTTTAAAAACAGTTAACTCTTTGAATGTCAGTATGTTGTTTGATAACTGTATTAAAAAAAAATTAACAAAAGTTAATGAAGTTTGTTTTTATTTAGAAATTTACTATTTGAATTTAGTTTTATGATAGATATTTTAATACTTTGAATCATGTCAAAATACCCTTGTTTATATATATATATATATTTGAGTGACTTAAACCTCAGTTTTCTTTATATTGACAAACAATCCTGATTTTTAATTGTTTACTATATAATTTTTAATGTGTTTTTAATGAGGTAATTATTTTTCCTTGAGAATTTTTGTTCTGTAGAACAATTTAGGCCGATCTAATATTCCTGAAAACTCTATGCCTATAATATAGGATCTATATATTTTTTAGTTTAATTAAGGGATGCACAATTCTTGTAAGTTAAATTATTTTGTAAACTTGAAACTTTCACCCAAACAACTTTGTCAACTCATCAAATAAACCTACTTTTTTTTTTTAAATGGGGGGGGGGGGGCAACTTTTTAACAGGCCCTGGGCCCAACTTCAGCTTGACCGGGCTCTGATGAAGACGAAATATTAAACAAATTTGATTGCAAGAGCACACCTTGCTTAAAGTATGAAATATCAAAATAAAAAATTATATCATAATAATATTAATTTAAGATTACATCATAGGTGATTACTGGCAAAAAGCGTTGCGAACATATACAAAAAATGTGGCTTCCTAATTGTACATCTCAGCGAATTGGATCGATCCTTCCCCATACATCTCCTGTGTTTTGTGTTACTATTACTAGCTTGCCCATCTTTTAGTTAGTATAATTTTGAACTGGATTAATAGTGTTCCATCACTATGCCAACGCCAACGCTTCAACTTTAGGAGGAAAATGATACAGATGCTTCAGTGGGTCTTCCCCAAGAAACTGCATGGAAACGCAAAATGCGAATCAAATTTCAATGCAGTAAAAACAAAAAGAAAAAAAAAATACGTGTGTTCTTGAGAAGAATAAGGGTGTAACATATAAAAGTAGTGCATTTTAATAACCATATTTTCACAAAGTTAAATAAAAAAGTAAATTTATATATTATTATTTTTTTTGGAAAGGTTTTATTGAATTGTGTATGCATAACTCACGACTCCTCAATAAGTTGCAGATATAATTCTGTGAAATTTGAAATGTATTATATGCAGTGTTGTGAAGGGAATAAATCAAAAAGTATCCATTATTTAGTAGTTTACAACTGTTTTCGCAGAATATCATTTGTAAATTTTAATACAGAATATTATATAAGCTGATGCAATAAGCTATTATTTTTTAACCTATCAAATTATTTTTTAGATTTTAGTTCATTGTTCTCAATATTGTCATAAATGTAGTGTTTATAAAGAAAGCCAAGTATCTGCTGGGTAGTATTGTTTTGATTGAAGGGCTTATTTTATTAACTTTCAATATAATATTACTAAGTTTACTTAAAATTTCATGAATGGATATTCTATTTTTGGTTAAAATTCTACTTCTGGACCGGTTCACCAAGCTTGGCAATAAATGTATAATCTAACAACCAATGTAACATGTAATTTGGCAAATGTATGTATTTTTGGATCAACGGTCTTGGTGCAGAAAGTGATCACGTGCCAATTTTCTAGGTAACTAATGCCGAGCCAAAAGTAGGTAATGTGTAATATGGCAAATGCACTTAATTTTGGATTTGCAGCCTCGATACAGATAGTGATCTTGTACCAAATTAGTGTGAACCAGTCCAGAAATGGAAGCCGAGCTAGAAGTAGTGTATAATCTGACAAAGACTCATAATTTTGGATCGAAAGCCTTGGGGTAAAAAGTGATCCTATGCCAATTTGGCACCAACTGGCCTGGTTACAGATGTCAAGCCCTATATATTTTTTTTATTTACCTGTAAAATTATATAATGTTGGATTATACATGCTATTAAAAGCTATTGAATAAATCAAAAGCAATCCAGGTCAGTTAAGACTAAAGAATATGGTGTTTCCGATAATGGTTACACCTTCAATGCAAAACGTCGTATTTTGCTTTGTTCAAAAACTGGGGGGAGGGGTGAGAAGAAAAAATATGGCCTTCTAGAAATGAAAAAAAGAGTGTGGCTCATAGAAACAGTGAAGTTTAGATACATATTACTGTAAATTCAATTCGGCAAAATCTTAGAACAAGCAAAACACCCGATTTGGCGATTTTTTATTTTTTAAATTTTTTTTTTTTTTACGCCAACCAAAAAATTCGCAAGCTCCAAATCCAAACCAATCAGAACACGTGCTTAGTATGGTAAGCTTTTTCACAAAGTAAACATCGATTTTATTTCATTTTGCGACTATTTACAAAGTTTTTGCAAGTTTTTCTTCATGATTTTTTGATTTTTACAAACTTTTAGCAATATTTTCCTCTGGATATTTTGATTATTACAAACTTTTAACAATTTTTTCCGTCGGATATTTCGATTTTTACAAATTTTTAGCTATTTTTTCCTTCTTGCTTAAACTTTGTAAATTGTCACAAAATGGAATAAAATCAATGTTTACTTTGTGAAATTCTCATAGGAACTGTGTAAGTAGCGAGTTCTCTGCCACAAAGCACTTATGATTGGGGAGAATCTCGAGATTTCTGATTTTTCGAATGCACGAAACTCATTCAATCAGCGGTTAGTAACATATATGTATGCTTCGCATACATTAACAGAGAAAAAAAAAAACCTGGATGCATGAAACTCGCTGTGCAGCAATCTCTAGAATGCATGAAATTCATTCAAGCAGCGGTTAGTAAATTATATATATACACTTCGCGTACATTAACAAAAAAAAAAAAAAAAAACCCGGGATGCATGAAACTCACTCACTGTGCACTGTGCAGTAATCTCTACAATGCATGAAATTCATTCAAGCGGCGGTCAGTAATTTATTAATTTATGTATGTGTACACAAAAATCAGTTTACAGCAATCTCTAGAATGCATAAAATACATCTTATCAAATAAAATCAACAAAAATTCACTTACCTTTATTTCTCATATTTCGTTTTTTTTCCTTCTTTTTTAAATTATTTTACAGGAATTATCATTCTACGACAAAGCGTCGAACACAAAACCCATTCCACAAACGTATTTCAACAAATCAGACTGTACGACACAGTAAACCAATCAATCCAATCTATTTTCCTCAAAAACCAACTGAATTTCCAGAACAAACCACATTAGGCATGGAAGAAATGTAAGAAACAAACCGGTAGGAAGAAAAACTCATTCATCACCTTGCCAAAATAACACGAAATTCGTCAGTCATTTGCAGAAAAAAACTTGAAATTTTTCAGTGTGGCATGAGAAAAAAAATAGTGAATTTCATCAATCTGTCACCAAAAGAAACCGAATAATTCACCAATCGGTTACGGAAAAATTCGCAAAGTTCGTCATTCAGTCAAGGAAAAAAACATGAAGTTCGTTGATTGCTCATCAGAAAATATTGCGAAATTCGTCAATCAGTCGCGGGAAAATATTGTGAAATTCATCAGTCGGTCGCGGGGATAAATCAGGAAATTCATCAGTCGAACGCAGAGAAGAAAATCTAAATTTGTCAGTCAGACACAGGTAAAAAAAATTACGAACTTTGTCAATCTGTCGAAAGAAAAAAAAGGGGAAATTATGCGAATTTCGTTGATCGATCGCGGAAAAATCATGAATTTTATCGATAGACCGTGGAAAAAATGCAAATTTCGCCAATCGATAGTGAAAAAACTCAAAGTTTGTCGATAGATCGCAGAAAAATGCACAGTTTGTCTGTCAGTTGCAGAAAAATACGATTTTGTCGATAGACCGTGGAAAAAACACAAATTTTGCTGATAGACCGCGGTAAAAATGCAAATTAAGCTAATCGATCGCGGAAAAAACGCAAAGTTCGTCGCTTGATCGCGGAAAAATGCAAAGTTCGTCGGTCAGTTGCAGGAAAACTGCAAAGTTTGTCGATCAGTCGTGGAAAAACGCAAAGTTCGTCGATTTGTCGTGGAAAAAACGCAAAGTTCGTTGATCAGTCGTTTAAAAAACGCAAAGTTCGTTGATCAATCGTTTAAAAAACGCAAAGTTTGTTGATCAGTCGTTTAAAAAACGCAAAGTTCGTAGATCAGTCGCTTAAAAAATGAAAAGTTCGTTGATCAGTCACTTAAAAAACAAAAAGTTCGTCGATCAGTCGCTTAAAAAACCTTAAGTTCGTCGATCAGTCGCTTAAAAAACCTTAAGTTCGTCGATCAGTCGTGAAAAAAAACGCAAAGTTCTTCGATCTGTCACAGAAAAAACGCAAAGTTCGTCGATCTGTCACGGAAAAAATGCAAAGTTCGTCGATCTGTCCCCAAAAAACGCAAAGTTTGTCGATCAGTCGCAGAAGAAACCACAAAGTTTGTCGATCTGTCGTGGAAAAAAACCGCAAAGTTCGTCGATTTGTCGTGGAAAACACGCAAAGTTCGTCGATCTGCCGCGGAAAAAACGCAAATTTCGTTGATCAGTCGTTTAAAAAATGCAAAGTTTGTTGATCAGTTGCTTAAAAAACGAAAAGTTCGTTGATCAGTCGCTTAAAAAATGAAAAGTTCATCGATCAGTCGCTTAAAAAACCTTAAGTTCGTCGATCAGTCGTGAAAAAAACGCAAAGTTCTTCAATCTGTCGTGGAAAAAATGCAAAGTTCGTAGATCTGTCACGGAAAAAATGCAAAGTTCGTCGATCTGTCCCCAAAAAACACAAAGTTCGTCGGTCAGTTGCGGAAAAACGCAATGTTCGTCGATCAGTCGCAGAAAAAACCGCAAAGTTCGTCGATTTGTCGGGGAAAACACGCAAAGTTCGTTGATCTGTTGCAAAAAAAAAACCCCATAATGTTCGTCGATCAGTCGCGGAAATAGCGCAAAATTCGTCGATCGGTTGCGGGAAAATGGTGTAATTTTTTGGGCGGGATTTCAAAATTTTCGCCGTGAATCCCGCAATCCTGCCCTAAAATTCAAGCCCTGCAGTTGATGTAGCAACACGTCTTTATTCAAAAAATGAAATGTTTACTGCACATACATAGTACTAAAAGACTGTACAATTTCATACCTGCAGTTTAAACTGACTTTTTAAAAAATTTTATTTAATTATGTATTTGTCAAATAATTTCGGGGAAAAAATCGTGAAATTCACCAAATGGTTTTGAAATTTGTCGAGCTACAGCGGGGGAAAAAATCTTTTTCCATTCAATCATCGCAATTGGCGTGTGTGTCTATTAAGTTTGACCAGTGGTGGCAATAAAGTCAATCGCCAAATTTTCAGTATTACTCGCCGAGTGGCGAGTGCTAATTTTGTCCTATATTTAAGATACTTATTTTTATGTGTGAAGGAATTTTTAAATGAGAACATTATCTTTGAAACAATTTAAAATGTTATTAACCCAGTAGCAGAAAATGCTCCAAGTGTCTGCGACGGATATTTCAGGAGCAGAAAATAATCTGCCGGTAAACTGTGTTACAATTCAAGTTATGCATATCAATAATTAATATCTAGTATGCATTATTTTTGAAGTCATGTAAAATTTACCATAATTTCTTTTACTGTGTATTCCATCTTGCTAGCTGGTAAAAACAAATCTTTGGCTGATAAGATTTTATGAACATTCCCAACAACTGTTTATAATCCACAATCTCTAAGACATAAACAATGAATTTTGCAGTTATAAAGCACCTACATTCTACATTGTAGAAAAATTTCTACTCTTTAGAGGATAAATTTTATTTATTATTTCATCTTTAACTTCCTAATTCAGTGCTTTTCATGAAAAAACTACTTTTATTACAATATTTTTTTTAAATGAATAATATAATGATTTGGTAAGCAATAATGTTGGAAACAAGCAATATTTTCAATTGTAACCGCTCAACATTTTTTGCAATTTTATTTGTTTTGGTATGAAAACAAAGTCATTTCTTATAAACATATTTAAATTTTATTTTAAAACAATGTTTTGGATACATAATGTGTGTAATAAACTCAAAGTTTGTTAAAAGTTGTAAGTAAAGTTGAAAATTCATAAAATCAGAAACCATAAAAATAATTTCTTGTTTTTTTCTTGTAAATGTATGTAAAATGTAACTTTTTCACTTTAAACATTATTTTTAGTTTATTACACACAGCTAGAAATGACACACTTAGATGAAATTGTCCAAAGAATTTATGTAAACAAACACAAACTATGTATTTACATATTCATGTGAGTACACTATTCTGTTGCAAATGAAAAATCAAGTGTTTTTCTAGGAATGTTTCTTAAAATTTTTACATTTGAGAAATAAAGTGTGTTCAGATTGCTTGCAACGACTAAAATAAGGAATAATTTATATAAGAGACTCATTTATATAAAATTTAGGAATTTTGGTTATTACAGCAATATTTTCAATTGTAACTGGTCAACATATTTTGCAATTTTACTTGTTTTGGTATGAAAACAAAGTCATTTCTTATAAACGTATTTAAAATTTGTTTTAAAACAATGTTTTGGATACATACTGTGTGTAATAAACTCAAACTTTGTTAAAAGTTGTAAGTAAAGTTGAAAATCGATAAAATCAGAAACGATAAAAATAATTTCGTGTTTTTTTCTCGTAAATGTATGTAAAATGTAACTTTTTCACTTTAACAATTATTTTTAGTTTATTACACACAGCTAGAAATGACACACTTACATGAAATTGTACAAAAAATTTATGTTAACAAACACAAACTATGTATTAAATATTCATGTGGGTACACTATTCTGTTGCAAATGAAAAATCAAATATTTTTCTAGGAATGCTTCTTAAATTTTTACATTTCAGAAATAAAGTGTGTTCAGATTGCTTGCAACGACTAAAATAAGGAATAATTTATATAAGAGACACTCATTTATATAAAATTTAGGAATTTTGGTTATTACAGCAATATTTACAATTGTAACAGCTCAACATTTTTTGCAATTTTACTTGTTTTGGTGTGAAAACAAAGTCATTTCTTATAAACATAGTTAAATTTTGTTTTAAAACAATGTTTTGGATATACATACTGTGTGTAATAAACTCAAACTTTGTTAAAAGTTGTAAGTAAAGTTAAAAATCGATAAAATCAGAAACGATAAAATAATTTCTTGTTTTTTTTCTCGTAAATGTATGTAAAATGTAACTTTTTCACTTTAACCATTATTTTTAGTTTATTACACACAGCTAGAAATGACACACTAACATGAAATTGTCTGACGAATTTATGTAAACCCTTGTTAAAGGTGCCATTCTGGTTCCCCTAGGGTGTCACTAGTCAGACAAGCCTTTCACTCCTTAGAGGTGCCATGTGTCACCTGTAGTTTTAACAGTGTTGTACTACGCCATTTTAACACACTTATAGTTTTTATTTTTATAAATTAAAAATGTGCATTATCTGCTCTGAAGGACATCAATTTCTTATGTGAAAATATAGTGAGTTAGTTTGAATTTTTATTGGCTTAAATATAAAAACAAAGTACAAGTTTTTTTTAAAGTGGGAAGGCTGAAAATTTATCTGGTAAATACTAAAGAGATATGGGAAAGTATAAGATATTGATGACATTACACAGCCTCATAACCGAAAGTCCCTATACAACTGCATAACACAAACCACCATGTCTCCTTAACCAATATCAGTTAGTATTAACAAAAAAGATTGGAAAAGCTAATATATTTCATCAAGAAATTAGGACTTATACCAGAAACATTGTAAGTTTGAAATCCCCGATGTCAAAATATGCTTCCCGATGCATACGCAACATTTTATCTTCTCCAATTGCTTTTCAAAATGCATAACATTGTGTTTTAAAGTGTATATAAACATGTGGTGTGAATGCGTTTAAGAAAGCGATGCATGTAAAAACTGTATAAAACTACACCTCACGAACACTTTATTTAGCACCAGGAGTAAAACATGTTTTACCATACGAGAACACCACGAAACACATTTTATGCATTCAAAAGTTGTTAGTTTTGTGTTCTATGTATTGTGTTGCTGGGATTTGCAGTCAGTGAAGCAGGACAGTGTCTTCTAGCTGGAAAAAACTTATTAAATTGTGTTTTAACCCGTCAGCACACGCGCTGGGATAAAATCTACCCCAGCTCAGAATCATTACGTAAAATGTGAGAAACTCGTTCGTTATCATTCTGAGCTTTATATTTTTTTTTCAAGCAAGAACGTCTTATTTTAAGTTAAATTATGTTCTTTATTGATTTCCAGTTTATTTCAAAATATAAATTTTTGTTTATGATCAAATTGTCGGAAATTGACACAAGAAAACCAACTAGGGTAAAATTTATCCTGTGCGTGTAGTAACGTAATAGAAAGGGGCGCGTGTGCTGACGGGTTAAAAGGAGAAAATAAGTTATTTGAAAAAGTCTTAAGTTTATATTTAACATGACTGTCTTATCTAGTTTTTAAGTGTCAAGTTACACTTAAAGAAATACTAAGGTAATCTAGATGAATGTACACTTTTGTTTTAAATTGGATAGAATTTTAATTTTCAACAGATAGATTGAGAATGCTACTTAGAGCAGTTTAAAAGAATAAGAAATATAGTAAGCCAAGTATTTCTTTGTCTTTCTATAATATTTTATGCTACAAAAATAATTTAGTATAAATATAATTATTAACATTAACATTAAAATATTTGTATACTGAATACAGATGCACTTACTAAAGAATTAGATCTTTATATTCTAAAATTAAAAATTAACAGGAATAAAAACTTAAGTGGAAGTTATATTTAAAGGATGCCTCTGTTTTTGGTATAAAAAAAATTTATGTTTATAATTATAATTGATATTATATATATATATTATAATTAATTACATTATATTTTACTATATAATTATATATATATTATAATTTTGTAGCATAAAATTTTATGAAAGACATTTAGAAATTGTTGCAGAATATTTGGCTTAATATTTATTGAATATTTTTTATTCTTAAACTGCCCTAACTAGTATTAATTCACCTCTTGAAAGATAAAATTCTATCCCATTTAAAACTGTAGTGTAAATTATGGGAAAAGTACCTGTAACATTACTACAGTTTCTTAGTAGAGTTACAGATGTTTTCTTATAAATGTTCTAATATTGTGAAAGTGAACATACAAAAGAAGTTTTTGTAATTCTACTAAAGTCTCTAAGTAAACATACAAGAAAAACACCTGCAGTGGTTACACATATTTTCTTAGTAAAGATACAAGAGAAATATCTGTAATATAACTAACCATTTTTTACTATACATACTGAAAAAACACTTGTAACACCTACTAACAATTTTTTAGTGAAGCTACAAGAAAAGTATCTGTAATACTACTATGAATTACTTTGTAAACAAACTAAAAAAGGACCTGTAACGGCTACTAATCATTTCTTAGTGAAGATACAAGAGAAGTATCTGTAATACTACTAACCATTTTTTAGTGAAGATACAAGAAAAGTATCTGTAATACTACTAACCATTTTTTAGTGAAGATACAAGAGAAGTGTCTGTAATACTACTAACGATTTCTTAGTGAAGATACAAGAGAAGTATCTGTAATACTACTAACCATTTCTTAGTATACATTACTAAAAAAGCACCTGTAATGGCTACAAACGATTTCTTGGTAGGTTCACTAAGGAAGTCTATGTGTTGTTTACTAAGTTTAATGCAGTAATCTTACTTAAGAAGAAGCTGTGTTGGTTACTAGAAAAGTTTATGGAATCCCAGTTGCCTAGAGATTTTCTAGTAGTACTACAGATTTTTTTTTACAGTGTAGGACTATCGCTAAAATCGTGTAAATTTTGAAAAATGCCGCAGAGCAGCGTCGCCTGTTTGGCGATTGACACCAAAAATTAATCCACACCCATTTATATCAAGATCTAACTGAGTCTAAAGTTTTATTAAATTCCGTGCATTCGTTCTTGAGATAGAGCGCCCACGAAATGTGTATCACAAATAGACCGACAGACTCCCAGACAGACATTTTCTAAAAACAGTCAAATCGTGTTCAGGACCTTCTAAAATATATAAATCCGTCGAAAACCGATAGTTGAAATTTTTCATGAATCCAATACTTTCTTTTTGTAAAGATACACTGTAAAACATTTGGTGTAACGTTACTCCATAAAACTGGAGGCAGCATTGCTGCCTCCAGTTTTACGGTGGTATTTAACTGATATAACTGGTGTAACATTACACAGCTATTGTGTAAGTTTACACCATAATATTGTGGAACATATCACAATTTCTGTGTAAGGTTACACCACAATTGCGCGTAAGGTTACACCATAATTGCGTGTAAGCTTTCACAGTAATTGTGTGTAAGGTTACACCACAATTGCGTGTAAGCTTCCACAGTAATTGCGTGTAAGGTTACACCACAATTGCGTGTAAGCTTTCACAGTAATTGTGTGTAAGGTTACATCACAATTGCGTGTATGCTTTCACAGTAATTGTGGTGTAACCTTACACACAATTACTGTGAAAGCTTACACACAATTGTGGTGTAACCTTACACACAATTACTGTGAAAGCTTACACGCAATTGTGGTGTAACGTTACACAGAAATTGTGATATGTTTCACAATATTATGGTGTAAACTTACACAAGAGCTGTGTAATGTTACACCAGTTATATCAGTTAAATACCACCGTAAGATTGGAGGCAGCAATGCTGCCTCCAGTTTTATGGAGTAACGTTACACCAAATGTTTCAGTGAATACTGAGAATCCATTTTAGGCAGTATTTAATATCCAATTTGGTTATACACCCAATATGAATACCACTAAGTACCCATTTTGGCCATGCTAACACCTATTTTGCACAATCTTAAATATCTATTTTAGAACACATGAATACTCAATTTGGGCGCCTTTAAATACCTGTTTTAGGATGAATTCAACATCCAATTTTGATAAATTTAAATACCTTTCTTGACACATTTAGTGCCTATTATTTTTAACATTGCACAATCATCCAAAATGCTGGATACAGTATTTATGAATTTATTTTAAATGTTTATTAGTGTACAGCTTCATAACTTATTGCTTTTATTAAAACATTACAGTAAAATTTTAAAGTTAAAATCGTACCTCCAAAAATTATTCATATTTGAAATATAAGACAATTAGCTCAATTTCGATGAGATTCCAATAATAAATAGCTGAATAATTTTCTCAGCAACTTCTGGAATTTTCTCAATATTTAGAATCCTTCTTCTCGGGATCTTGATTTGAAACAAAATTATGACTTTCTTATGAGATAAACTACCAAATTAAATGTGTTATGACACCAGCTTTTATGATTTCTTTCATTTGTCATATTAAAAGAAAATTAAGATACAGATTTGTACTAATTTTTGTCTCTCATTTTTTAAATTTCTTAGAATATTGATAGAATATTATTCTTACCACAAGCAATAGATTTGCTTTTAACATTAGAAAGATCAATTGGGGTTACTTTGACTACTATGTCGAATAGGGAAATCATAATTGTTATTTATCACGTACATAGTTTTGTGATATTTTATATATGAATATAATATTCAGGCCTTGTGTCGATGCTTAAAATGCTTATAAACCCACATTTAAATGGAATAGAGTTGATAAAGACTATATCTTTTAAAGACTATAGTACCCCACGTTTACTCAAATATTATTTTCAAGTAATTATATTTTATTCTTGCTGACTATTACATTTAATCTTCAAATCTTTGTTTAAACAGATTTTAATAATTTAATAATTATTCTTAAAAAATATGAAAAAAATACAGTAAAATATATTAGGTACATTAGGAAATTTTATTGTCTAAACATTTATATTCAGCTATTGTGTATTTAGCATAGCTTAAAAAAAAAAAAAAAAAAAAAAAAAAAAAAAAAAAAAAAAAAAAGTGAACTCATGCAAGAATTTTGCACTGCAATCTAAACTTTTTATTTATAGATTTAAACTTCTAATGAAACAAAACCATAGTGGTACAGATGTCATGGATGCACCGGGGTTTCTTTTTGGCACCAAAATGGTGATTTTTTGCTTGGTGTGGTAACCTGGTGACTTTTGCATCATATGACAACATGGTATTTTATAACAAAATGAAATGTGTATGTAAATAAATTTAAAATAATTACTAAATAAAATTAAATACACGTGTATTAAAAATAATGTGTTTTAAATAAAACTGTGTAATAATAAAATTAAATGTGCGTGTTTTAAAATAAAATTATAATACAATTTTATAGGCCGTCTAACAATTATTCGAAAATGAGATTTTCTTCCCAAAATAGCACCACAAAAAATTTTTAAGCAACCCTGGAGCGTCTGCGATATCTATTCCATAAGATTAGTCAAGCCAGAATATCAACTCATTCCATCAAACTTACAAAAAAGCATGCGCGAGAAAAACAAAATAATCGTAAACTGCATTAGATGACATCATTCGCTTAAAAAAGGTACAACATGGACAATCTATGGTATTTTTTTCTCCTAAACATTGAAATTCGAATTTTGCTTTTTTATCATAAATATAAAATAAACATGTGCAGAGATGTCACACTTTATAAAAATATAAATAGTATAAAAAAGATAATCATTGTGAGTGTGATATACTCCGGAATTTAATTTTTGTGGCAAGACAATTTGAAGAAAACCTATCGTTTCATTTATGAAAACAATGCCAATTTAATTTTTAATTAACAGCAATTTTTAATCAAGAAAGATGTTTTAGGAAAATGTAAGTGTATATGTCAGAAGCTGCTTTTAAAACCTTTTGAATGATACTTCATTCATTGTTCTGCGCTTCGTAAATTCATAGAAAAAGGGATGTTGACAACAGAAATAATATATATGATTGCCATGGATCACCACTTTGTTAAATTTACTTGTGATCATGCTTAAATTAAACTTAGGAAGTTTTAATGGTCATACAATATTAAATTTGGGGCCACTTAATCAGACATTTTTCAAGACAAACAAATATTAACACAGCTTTATAACTGTTACTTATAAATATAAAATGTTGTATTTGATATTTAATTATTTAAAGGGAGTGGAGAAAAATTTAACTTGATAATGGCAATGAAAAAAAGTAATATGAAATCGTAAATAACTGCTAAACTCCACAGTACATAATACAATTAACACATAAGGTTTAAAAACTACATGATGATTTAAAATTTGATAAAAAAAAAATATTAACACTTGCTTAATATTCTTGACTTGTAGTTCTTGGCGCAGTACAGACAATATTCAAAACAAAAAGCATAAAAGCAAATATGGTGCTCATAATTTGCTTTATGCCACACAAATGTAGGAATGCTGTTAACAGCTAAATTATACTCTTAAAACTGTGTCTCTGATATAAAAGGTACATTTGGAATGTTTGCGCCCCTGAATATTCAGAGACACATTTGCCTTTGAGATTAAGAGGCACATTGTGCCTTTCAATTTATATGATAGTGCTTCTTATGTAAAAATATATTCTGTGCCTCTAAAGATGGTGGTACATGTTTTTATTGTACATCTCATTTCCAATATAACCCAAGTCAATAAATTAATACTTATACAGGGTGTCCCTCTTAATTATTTTTTTTTTCTTTTATGACAAAACTAACAGAATTAGGATACTTTGAATTTTATGAATATTCAGTGTTTACAGGTTCTAAAAACAAAGACTCTTGTATAGAAAAATACTGAAAATTAAAAGAATAGAAAAAGTCAGTAGGATTTTGCCGTAAAGGAAAGAATTTTGTTTTTACTTGTAAAGAAATGAAGGAAAATTTTCTACATATAACTCTAGAATGCAAGGAGCACACAAAAAATTTAAATTTTTAATGTTTAAAAAAAAAAAAAAGAAGTATTTAATAAAAGTAAAGTTTTTAATATGATAAAGAACATTTTGAAACATTTTTGCAATTAGAAATATACTTTTAAAGCTGCTTAAGAACTTGGTATGGGATAACAATAAGAGAAACAGCTTGAATAAAAGAAATTAGACATATAAATAACAAAAGTAAAAAATCTTATGATATACATTTATTTTCACAACTTTACATTTATAAAACTTTTTTTTCTTTTAGATTACAAATTAATGTTTTCCAGTTTAAGATTTAATCAAAAAATAAGTTTAAGAGGTTATATCTTAACATCTTATTTTTACTCTTCTATCATAAAAAATCCCTTTATATCAACCATCTACTTAAATTAAATAATTTTCATACCTCATTTTATTAACTCTCTCTCTCTCTTTCAGTTGGAAATATTCATTATATGGCGTGTAAATAAATACATTTTATAATTATACATTTACAGTAAACTCTGTCTACCGCAGAAAGATTTTCAAGTCCCAGTGAATTTATAGACGTAGAGTAAACTTTGCTGAAGGTAAAATAATATGACGGAAAATGTTCTTAGTCCTAATTAATTTCACATTAGACAGAAGAGAAGGTTACAGTATTTAATACTATTTCTCCCGTCGTCAAATGATAACTTACAAAGTTTTGATTTGTTTATTTTATACATAATTTTTAAAGCTAAGAAGCATAAAAATAATTCATCAACATATTAAAAATGATTTGTGGTTGATTTAATCTAAAAAAAAGGGTGGGGGGGGGGGATATAAAACATAACAGTGAATTGGTGTATCAGTGGTCACATTTAATAAATTTGTGCTGGATGTCAAATAGTTTATATATATATATATATATATATACTCCCAGCATTTAATGTTTATTTTACCATTTTGTCCCATGTTTTCTTTTATCCTTCAAAAATTATATCAAAAGAGAGAACATAAAAATTATTGTCATTACTGATGCCTAAGAGCTTAAATACTTTAAAAGAAATAAAACACAATAGATGGGAAAATAAAAATATAAGACATATAAATAAAATATAATTTATTAAATTTACTGTAGATGCAATAAAATTTTAAATGCAATATAAAATCTAATAAAATAGTTGCACAGTCTAATTAAAAATTATATACAATTGGTCAAAACAGACGGCCATTTCAAAAAACTTGGAACAGGTCTCTTCTGTTGAGAAGTAGTATATTCACCCTAGGGAGAAATTTATAAGAAAATAATTAATATTTAATACTTGATCATATCTACAAATTCACACAAATTCTAATACCTGTTTTTAAAAAAATTCTATTACTAGAGTAAATTCCTGACTAAAATGTGTTCAGGTTGAGAGTCAAACTTGAAACCTTTCACTTAAATTGACAACGCTCTGCCTATTGAGCTACCTGGACAGACAACTGTTGGCAATAACATCTGTTCTGAATTCAACAGAATAAACTACAGGTAATGGAACTTAATTAAAAATGGATGCTAACATAATCGCCAATCAGGTTATCTAAGTGAAATGTGTCTGCTGGCTATCGGCCCAGGTAGCTCAACACAGACAATTTATCCAAAGGTCTTGATTTCGACTCTCGGCCTGGACGTATTTTCACTCAGTTGGAAAAATGTCAATTCATATAATATTTTTATCAATCAGTTTGAGTTAAAAATTAGAGCCGTACCGAGTACTCTGTATATACTCTGTACTCGGCCAATTCCGAGTAGTTGCAAGAATTTCATTTTTTAAGCATATTTGAAGACAAATTAATTTATATGTGATCTATAAAAAGGTATTTGAATATAAATGTATAATATATGCCCTAATTCATAAAACTATTTACTCGGTACATAAAAATTTATCTATAAAACATAGCAAAAGGTAAGAACCCCCCCCCCCCCCCCTGCAAAATTAATGTAAATTAAAGTTTAGTTTATATTTAAAAAAAAGAAAAAAGTCATTTTTAAAACTGTAGGAAAAGACTGATTTTGGATAAAGAAGCAGTGTGCAGAAACAGAAAATACAATAAATGCAATTAAAAAAAATAATACCGTATATACTCGTGTATAAGTCGACCCCCCCCCCCCCCAATTCTTACGCAAAATTTTGGAAAAAATTGAATTTTCGTGTAAAAGTCTAATCACATTTCTGGCAGTATGTTCAAAAATGATTTGTAATCCAGGATTTAAAGAAAAACCATTCATTAAATTAGTATTAGTATTTTTTTTTTTTTTTTTTTACGTTTCTAATCAGACTTTTTTTTTTTTTTTTTTTTTTTTTTAATTCAACATTTTAAAATTGTATAATTATGTATAACTAAAGAAGCTTAAACTATTTTGAAAGCTATTCACATCAATTTAATGATTACTTACTTTTTTTTTCTTCTTAATCTATTCAAGCCTTATTTACAAGGTAAACAACTTCTTAAACTGCTAAAATATAGTACTTCTTTGTATTGTAGGACTTTTAGGAGAGAAATCTAGTAGCATTCTCAAGTTGAACTCTTTTTGAAAAGGTGATTAAAATGTTGAAAGGAATGCCCCTGTATTGAAGGGAATTCTATCCCAAGAGAAAATGAGTGCAGAACAATTACAGAAGCATTATTGTTGAGCTTTTTTTTTTATCAATCACCATTGTCTGCTTTTATCTGTCTCTCCAACCTAGACCCATATGTGATTAATTAAAAGACTTGCACATTCACCAACTATCTGCGAAAAACATATGACTCCGGTATTTCACTCCGCTATTTTTTTTTTTTTTCTACTTACTCGTGTATAAGTCGACCCGCCATTTTCAGCTCCCAAATTTTGTCTAAAATTCTTCGACTTATACATGAGTATATACGGTAATTAAATTTGCTGTATGACAAATTATGGTACAAAAACACTACAATCTTTCTACATTTTCAGGAGATAGGGCATTTCTTTTATTGATGTAAATTTGGCCTGCACTGCAAAAAATAATTGTTGATTTTACAGTATTAAAACTGGCACCCCAGCTGCCAGTATTATACCATAAAATTAACAGTATTAAACAGTAAAATAAGCAGTAATACGCTGCCGTGCAAGTAGTAATACGTTACCGCGCATGCACGATAGTGTATTACTGCTTGCACGGCAGCGTATTACTGCTTAGCTGGGATGCCAGTTTTATACTGTAAAACAACAATTTTTTTTTGCAGTGTGCTTCAGAAAAAATGGGTTCACTGCGAGCACTTATAAAATAGCATTTTAGCTGTACATTACAAACACACACAAAAGAGAAAAGAAAAGAAACTGTAAAGCCCCGCCCCCTTTTTTGATGTTTTCGTGTTATAGCGGCCTCCACAATTACAATTATGCCAAGGTTTCAGCTCTGATTTCGCCAAGATCATCGAAAAGCTTATATATGCATCATATATACACATATTATTCCAAACACCCATTATACGTCATTACATACATATTATTTACGTTTTATATGCCATATATATACATCCTATACAACTTATGCACATGTTATATGTATACATCATATATGTGTTATATATGACTAATAACTTGGCCATATACATCACAAAAGTAATGATTTAACGTAAAAATATATCATATTATGTCATACATGCTTTAAATTTGGCGATAAATCTTGGTCGCTTGGCGATTCATCCTCAGGGGCTGCTATTACACAAAAGTACCCAATTTTTTTAATCAAAAGAAAATAAGCTACTTTTAAAAAATATGAAACTTTTGCATTATTCAAAGGTATTGTTACAGCAAGCAAAAACCATTTTTGATAGACAGATTTCAGGTATCAAAATGACAAATGGGTAAAGTTGTGTTGAATAATCAGTTTTAATTTCATATTGGTTAATTGAACTTTTTATATATCAATTCTTTTTATATATATAAATTTTAAATAATGTTACTGTTTTAAAATTTTTGAATATACAAAAATTGTCTTTAAAAGGTCCACAATAAATAAAATTTCAAAAATTGAAGTTAATTTTATAAAATATGATTAAATTATATGCTCAAGATGCATGTTTATAAATAGGTATATATATATAAACACACACACACACACATAGAAGTGTTACCACTAAGCACACTTCATGTTCGAATCAGTGATTCTTTCTGAAACACAATTACTCGGTATTCACTCGGTACGCGGCCAAAGCACTACTCGGTACACCACTATTAAAAATAATAATATATAATAATGTATTGATATTGTTTTTGATGTATTATTGTTAGAAAATACATATTACAGCTTGATTTGAACCTTTAAGAAAAGTATCCAATTTCCATGAACTTCCATTAACATAAACATGTGAGCTAATTTAATAAGTAACAATCGAGAAACGTTGAAAAGTCAATTTTAATTTTGCAATACTAGGTTTTTCTTTAGGTTATGTATGTTACTTTATTTACCATTAATTTAATCTTTATAAATTTGATAATTTATAAGCTATTGTAATACAATTTGATTACTTTAAACTTAATTTTTTTTATTTATTATTTAGTTCAGGGTTGGTAAGTTTGTGCTGCAGGTGGAAAAAACTGCGGTAAAAACCGTCCTGGCAAAAAATCATAAATTAAAAAAATTATAAATGCATGTTTTATTTCTTTTACTTATCTTAAATTAACAATCACAGAATAGTAGTACAATGCATTATGATGGTAACTTAATATACTCTAAATAACTGAGAAATTATTAATTTCACCATAAAAAAAAAAAAAAAAATTAATTGAAAAAAAGCTATTGTTAGTCTGATTTTTATGCTGCAATAAATTAACAATATTGCAAAATCTACAGAAATTATAAACACTTCTAGTTTTAAAATAAGATGTATCAACCTATCAATCAGCATAATGCAATAATTCAGAGATGCAAAATATAAGCAATAGTAGTGAGTACATGTATTAATATATTGTGTTCAAATAAGTGAAATCTTAAATTTCTTTTAAAAAATTAAATATTTTAATAACATAAGAAATTACACATTCAACATTAAGCGGCACTTTCATCACCATCATCATCATTACAAAATAATTATTTTTTCAGCATTCCATACCAAAAAACAAGTTCGGAAACATTACTTATTGTCAACCTATTTCGAATTTTTGAGTGGACAAAAGAGAAGTTGGAAAATATTCTGTCGATTGCAGCACTACTGGCTGGGCATTATAGGTGCATCCCAAATTTGGGTTTCCAAAATTTGGAAGGAGTCACTGGCTTCTAAACCCAAAAAATCCAGTGGCCACAATTGTAAAACAAACGCATAAAAACAATAGTGTTTAAATGGGTTTAAAAAAAAAAAAAAACTCAGGAATTTAAAGTGTAAAGTAATTTATTTAATATAAATACATGTACAACAAAACTTGAATATTAATTAAATCTTAAATCATGTACAGTCAGTCAGAAGATAAAGTTGGGCAAGATACGGTTTAAAAAAAAAAATGTATAAGCTAAGCAATCATGATAGCGAGGAATATCAGAAAAACAATATTCTTATTTTGATTTTGCCAGACAAAAGTACATATGAAAGAAAATCTGAATTTGTAAGATTATTTCGCACTATAAAAATCAAAACACACTTCAAACATTTATTTATATATGCATATATATATATATATATATATATATGCATATATATATATATATATATATGCATATATATATATATATTTAAATCACAGTCTATGTAATTTATAGTGCCTAATTAGAATTATGAAGGTAGTGTCATGCAATGTAGCAACATGTAATATGTCACATATAACAATGCTAAACAAATATTTAACACAGACATATGCAAATCAATTTAAAAATACCATTGTTATTGCACTTCATGTAGCTCTTTCTGGCTGCATCAGTTTCTTGATTATGCAAAGAATTAAATATGCAGTCCCTCTTGAATTTCCTTCTCCATGAATGAAGCAACTTATATCCAGCTGAAAAAGATTAAATAATTTATCATTAGTTTTTAAAATAGTAAAGACACATGCTGAGCTATAAAGCCACAGAAAAAAACGCAATCTAATTTATGTTAAAATCTAATCCCTTATCTAATTTATGTTTATAAAAAAAAAAAAAGAGGTTGTGTAAAGCTAAAGTGGCCATTATTCAATGACTGATCATAAGTTACCTAGATTTTTAATTTCTAAATGTTTGTTTTTGTACATATGCAACACAAATGTTCTCTGAGTAATTAAATGAATTATAATATGAAACCAATATAATTAAACATTCTTTAAATCAATAACTTAAAAGAAGATGGTTTGTTATTTTCAATATTTACATATCTAATATCTTCAATTTTATTATGTTAAATTCAGTTCAATCATTTAGAACAATGTTTATGTTAAATTTTATTTTTATAAATTATAAAAAAGTCCCTGCACCCCTTCTTTTTTGAGCATGTTATTTCACGTTTGTAGCTGTAAGCCTAGCCTTAATCCTTAGTTTGTAGAATGTGCATTTGCAAGCAAAGAACAGGTAGCCTTTTTTCGGTACTTTTCGGTTAGCCGGGCACCAGTCATACATATACATGTATATATACACACACATATATATATATATATATATACACACTTATATGTATGAAAATATATTATATATATACTTATATATTTATTTATTTATATATATATATATATATATATACACTTATATGTATGAAAATATATTATATATATACTTACATATATATTTATTTATTTATATATGTACATAAATCATTGGCACCCGGCTAACCGAAAATATATGTATATACACACACACACACATATATATATATATATATATATATATATATATATATATATATATATATATATATATACACACTTATATGTATGAAAATATATTATATATATACTTACATATTTATTTATATATATATATATATACACTTATATGTATGAAAATATATTATATATATACTTACATATATATTTATTTATTTATATATGTACATAAATCATTGGCACCCGGCTAACCGAAAAGTACCATTTTTTCTTTGTTTGGATTCTATTAAGCTGTACCTGCAATGGTAGGTGGGAAAGCTTAAAAAACCAATATAACAAGTTAATTTATACAGCTCATGGAGTTGCATTCCAGTTTCCAGTCCATGCAGTTCAGCATCAATTGTGCGATATTTTCCAATTTTGGATTTATCCACTCCTAATTGCAAAACAAACTTGAAGAACAGAAAGCATCCAAACTAGTGTTTTGCTACAACATGTTGTTCCATAGAAAAAAAGACTTAGAATGAGACTAACATTAAAACAATATAAAAATCTGAATATTATTTATATAGGGTAATTTTATACAATAAATTATGCAAATATTTTCACAATGTACTTTCATTTTTAAAAATTAAAGTATTTAATAGTAGTTAGAAAGGGTCTATTTATATAAATCAATTCCATTCCCTCTAATCTCCAAAGTTTGGGATTAAAAGTCATGTAAATTATACAATTTTGAAGATTATTGTTAATTATTTGTTATTATTTCTCTTTTGCATATGTGTTACATTTAAATACACAAATCAAAATACACATTGACCAATGATTAGTTTTTATTTTATGAAACATTGATGTATTAGTTGTATATTTCAGTAATTTAGATTTCTGTTTGGAAATTGTATCTAGCAAGTAATGAAAAATATGACATTCCTTGTTCAGAAATGAAAGACTGCTTCGATAAAATTGAATACAGTAGACTCCCTAAAATCTGCACATCATTACAAATGAAAACAATGAAACTTACAGTTGAGATGTAGGGAAAAAATTCAGGATTTTTTAAATGATTATATCATTCCATGTACATTTTAATATGTAATTCTTATTAATTGGCTGAACATGCTTTCTCATCAAGGAAGTATAACTTTATTTCTGAAAAAAAAATTCAAGACAGTGCTGTTCTCAGTGGTGATTGTGATCTTTTTACCAAATAAATTAATGTATTAATCGAGAACTTTTGGATATTAAGTTTGCCTAAGCATGAAATAAAACTTTTATTTTATGATTTTTATGTAAATTATTAGTGTAACTTTATCAGGCAAGTTTCATTGAATAATTAAAAGAAAAAAAATCTCATCGTTATTATGCCTATTTTTAGTTATGTATTATTGTGTACTTGACCTTTACCTTTAAAATTTTAATCATGTTTTAAATTTTCTTACTTTACTTAATTATTTTAATATTTTACTTTATTGTAAGCATTCATTATAATTTACAGTGCATTATTACATTCAAATGACTGTTTAAAAAATGTAAACAAAACAGTGACCAGAAATCCGCAAAATTCTAAAATCTGCACAATCTTTGGTTTCAAGTTATGCAGATTTGAGGGAATCTACTGTACTATATATATTTTTAAACTGTTGATTTAATTATCGTTTAATTTATGGTTCCAGGAGAAGCAAGGATTAAACTGAAATTTTCATTGAATTAATGTTTAAAGAAATAGCAGTAACTTTCTGTAAAAAATGGTTTAAAAAATGTTTCTTGCTGCCTTTTTTGTTTCAATATCTTTACTTTCAATTTTATTGTTTACATTTGAATATATATTTGATTTTTTATTTTAATTATATTAAAACAAATATATTATTCCAAGAAATTCTTATATTTATGAATCTTAAGATATGTTTAGTTTTGAAATTTTAAATAATAACAGGCTATAATAATTACGTTTACCAAATATTATTTGTTTCTTATTATGCTAAATAAAAAATGAGCACCCATTGCTGAAAAAAAGCAATGAACATTTTAATTTAGTTTTCAAAAACACATTTGTGCAACAAGACTTTTTATTTGTCACAGCAAATAAAATAGTAACTTGACCACTTTCTGTTTTTCAGCAACATCATTCGAGCCAAAACCAATCAGATTATTTGAAAACAAACTAGAGCAAATATCAGAGTTTCTCCCAGACAGTTTCAGAAGGGTGCTGCACCCTGCCTGCCCTTTTCTTTACAAAATAGCACCCTTCTTGCCCCTCATAAAATAATTAGCACCCTCCTTGGAAAGAACTAGATCTTTCGAAAGGCCTAGCGCATTTAAAAAAAAAAAAAAAAAAAAAAAAAAAAAAAATTATGGTGTTTTTAAAGAAGTTATTTTAGTTCAAAATAATACCTTTTAACAATTAAAAAAAAGTGCCTTTAAGAATCCAAAAAGTGCCCTTAAGAATAAAATAGTGCCCTTTTCTCACCAGCAGCACCCTGCCTTTTTTTAAACCTGGGGGAAACTCTGCAAATATTAGGGGAGACTGGTACACAGTGGACCACTTTTTCAGTTAATTTTTTTTCTTCTCTGTAACAGGTAAACTGATCTGCATGAAAATATTTTTGAATATTCTTTAAACCTTTATACATTCAGCATAATTTTCTCAAAACGTAGTTTTCAATACATTTTTAATTTTTTTTTTTATATGCACCCATAAAGCGGACCGCCCACCCACCGGGGCACAGTGGACCGCTGTTAGGTATTATCTGAAATACAATATAAATCTATTTTTCATTAATCTAATTCTTTTTTATTTCCCCTTTGCCCGCAAAATAACATAATAATAATATAAATTTACAAGTAACATTTTGAAACAAAAACAAGAATAATTATATTTTGAAAATAATAACAGATTAATACAGGAACAATTGCAATTTAGTTGAAGTTATTACTTAAGTACAAAAAAAATCAGCACACATTAAAATTTGCAAATGAAATTCCAAAATACTTATGATTATGAGTAAGATTGAGCATGGAATTTTCCTGAAATACTTTTGGGTGAGGGAGCAACATTATAATATCCTTGACATCAACAGCAGATTCATCTACAGTTTCGGGGAAAATAAACTGATTTCCATTCAATTTGCATCTCATTTGCATTGAATTTTACTTGAATATAATTATCACCAATTAGACTACAGTTATATTTATCAAAGACAGTAAATACAAAACAAAATATTTCTTACTATGTTAAATAAATTGTTATTTTTATTTGTTTACTTTATTTTACAGTTAAATAGAAAATAAGCAATTATTAAATATTTTGAACATTCTGCATTACAGGAGCAGAGTGGATTGTGGACCACTATGCCCCAGGAGTGGGTGGTACATTGTGCCTCATATTGAAGTTCAATAAATAATCATATTAATATTTGTTTATAGCTTTCTTTTAAACATATTAACTTTAAAGTTAAATAAAAAAGAAGTATCTGAGCTTTGCAAAAAGGCTGTTTTACCTTATTTATCTACAACCTTTAATTACTAAAAAAATAAAATATGATAATGAAAAATTTTATTTTTAGAAGCTCAGAACAACCCATCAGGATAAAATATTTCAATCTGAGCTAAACATATTTTCTGAAGGCCATAAATAATCAGTGCAGTGCTGTTGTCTATTAGGATAGAAGAGAAGCTTAAATTTTTTTTTAATAAATAAATAATTAGGGGGTAGTCCACTGTGTCCATAGGTCTAGTGTGTACCGGTCTCCCCTACACTAAATATGCAATACTTAGATAAGCTTCAATTAAATTGTAACAAGTAAACAAATTTTATTACAATTAAATAACCTTTAAAGATTTATGTTGCGATTAAATAAGAATTTTGTTAGATATTAAACAGATACATTTTATTTCTTAAAAAAATGGCAGTTCTCTGACCGTTATAGTACACAAGTACTATTTTATGTTCCACAAAATATCATCATGGTGATCCGCAGAACTAAAAATTATAAATTTACTGGTCTGTGAGATTCCAAAGGTTGGCGACCACTGATTTTAGATGACTGATTATTACAATAAAAAATTTAAATTTTGTGTGCTGCTGAAGGGGGGGGGAGGGGAGGGGGTAGATTTTCTTAAAAAAAAAAAAAAAAAAAAACAGACATCTGCAGAAGTGCGAAAGATTCAGAGCTCTTAACCTGAAAGGTATGTGTAGTGATAGTTTGCTACAAAAAATAGTTTTTCTCAACCACTGACCATAAGAAATAATGACAATCTGTGGCCAGGACAGGTCTTAAATGTTTGCTTATTCACCTCCGACCAAAAAAAAAAAAAAAAAAAAAAAAAAAAAATAATAATAATAATAATAATAATTTTAATTAAATTTATAGTAGCAATGAAACTAGTAAATCTGCAGATCAGTGGCCTCGAACGTTAATTCTACAATTTTTTTAAAAATTATTTTACTTATTATTTAAAAAATTCAATCCGCAGAAAAATTTCTTTTATATTTGTAATACTAATTACAACAAATAATATATCAAGTAGTTTCGGGGAATTTAACTGTTAAAAATAGTGGGAATTATACGAATCTATGTAAAACTATTCCAAAACTTTTTTTGTTCAGATTTTTTTTGTTATCACCCCCCCCCCCCCCCCCCACTCTCTCTCAATTTGACAACTGTAATTCCCTGATATTTAGTATTTTAAAACATCTATCTAAAATAATTAAAATACTGATATTGTGATAATCATTGATATCATAATTGGTAAATTTACTTTAATATAACTATTTTTTTTATTAGAATGTTTTCATTAAATTCTGGTACTAAATACAGTCATAAAAACAATTATATTTATTTTCTTTTTTGTGGGGTGTCAATTACTGGAATTTTGATATTTTTCTGTTATTTACAATTAAAGTTCGATTCATATTTTTTCTGTTATTTACAATTAAATTTTTATTTATAATAATAATGTACATTGGTCTTAAAACTTTAAAAATAAATTTTGTAAATGGCCGTGAGTATATAAAATTCAGTTACCAAAACAAACACATCCAAATTTTGAAAGAAAATATAGAATATATAAATTTATTAAGTGAAGCTAGCTCTTAGCATGTTCATTAAGATTTTCCCTGAAAAACAGTGGAACTTCGGAACATCCCCCCCTACCTCCCCATTCCCGGCGGCAAATTCACAATCACTCAACGTCCTACGCACTTGACGCCAAACGGTTTGGCGAGAAAATGAACTGTAGCACGCATTCGCGTGTCTTATATGAATTGGCAAACGGTTGAAACTATACTTCGGCATTTCGACCGCGCATTTCTTGTTTGTGAACATATGCATTATTTAATGTTTTATAACTTTACCTTTCTTAAAATGATCACAATAAATAGATGACAGTTTATTATATTTACTTTAATTACTTCTTGAGGAAATGCTAAGATAAGTGTTTTGTTGCTGATTGATAATAGGGTAAATGTGACATGACAGTAATGGACCCTTCCCCCTCAAAGTTTTTGCTTTATAAAAAATATCCAATAAAAATTCATCTTTTTTTTTTTTTTTTTTTTTTAAGAACTCTTCCTTGCATAATGTGGTATTGCAAACGACGGCGATTCGATAAACAAAAATTTACCCGATCTTATATTATCGCCATTCAGAACACGTGAAAATAATATATTTCATCAAAAGATAAGTGAAAATCATATAAAACTCAACTACCTTTTATTCATTTTGCTTTTGTGCCATTAAAAAAACCATTCGACACACGACACACCTCAAAGTTATAGCCGCTCAAAATACATTTCTGTAAGAGGGAGGAAAATTGTATCTGTTTTCATTTAATCAGTGTATGGTGCTGCCATCTGTTATTACATTAGATGAACCAATTCGAGACTCAAACCCAGGGATAGAGAATAATATTCAATATATCTTATTGAATATTAAATACATCTTATTGAATATTAAATATATCTTATTGAATATACAATATATCTTATTGAATTACTCAAGCATAAAATATTGCTTCACAATTCCACTGTCTTTCAGTGAAATTTTTACTGAACAAGCTAAGAGATGGTTTTACTTAATTCATTTATATCTTCGTTGTTTTCTTAAAAAATTGCATGTTTTTTTTTTTCTCAGTAATAGAAAACTAGATTTTTTTATACTTATGGTCATTTACAAAATTTCTTTTATTTTTAAGATTTTAAGACTTTTAAGATGTAGTATCTATTACTGGAATGCTCAATTAGGTTTCTTCTCTAATCTAACAAATTTATTTAAATATATACATGTATACTTAATTAGGATGAATTTGAAAAGTAAAATCCTAATGATCCTAATTATTTTATTGAATTTGGTGTTATTGCAGTGCTGTATTATCCCTTTAGAATGTATGTCATTCTATCAATGCTTAACAAACTGTATAAGATTTTTTTTTTTTTGGGGGGGGGGGGGGGAGTGTTGAGGGGCGAATAATTTAAAAGTGAAAAAGCGTTTAACTAAATATAATAAATAAGTATCCGTGTTTATTCGAGATTAAATAAAGTAGTATAAAAGGTAAAGAATGTAAATAACATCATCTATTATAAAATGTATTTTTACTTCTTTCTAAGCTTATTTTATAAAAACAATTATTGTTTATTTAATGTAACTGTTTACAAAACATAAATGATTCATTTTTATGAGCTTAGTACCCTAAGCTACTAAGTAATTACTTCAGTAGTTACTGAATCTTGGTAATATCTTTAAAAAATGAAAGCTTTCATTTATTTTTAAAGCATTTTAATGCTGACGATGAAACTCGAGGTAAAAAGGTAGGAGGAATGCTGTAGGATGTACAATTATAATAAAACATCTATCTATTCAATGGCACTAGTACGATTTTGAGTTTGCCGGCCAAATGCAACGCATGTGCGAAGTTCGTTTTCTCGCCAAAGCGCTTGGCGACAGAGGTTGGCGACAAGTGCGTAGGACGTTGAGTGATTGTGAATTTGCTTCCCGGCGACACTTTAAAAAAAAAAAAAGTAGGTTTATTTGATGAGTTGACAAAGTTGTTTGGGTGAAAGTTTCAAGTTTACAAAAAAAAAATTAACCTACAAGAATAATCAAGAAAATGAATTACCGTCCACTTTCTCAAATAAGCATTTGTATAATTCACAAACATCTATGATCCACAGTTTATGTTGCAGAATAAATAAAGACGTCTTTTTCAAAACTCGCCTTATCCAAAATCATAAAAATTGTGTTTTCCCTAAAAGTCTGGTAATCAAGGGCCCGCCCGCTTAGGACTTACATATAGGGGAAGCCCGACGTCACACAGGGGGGGGGGGGGGGGAGATATAACAAATTATTTGAAAACAATATATATATTATAAACAATATTATTTGAAAAGTATTTGATTAAGGAAAAAAAATAATCAGCCACATAATTTGTGGGCCCAGGGCCGAGGCCCGTGCATTAATCAGGCCCTTAAAATACTCTATATTTTGCATAAAAAATATTAAGAAAATGACAACTTACTTAATATTTAAGTTTCTTCCTGAAATGGCGACTAGTAACTTGCAACAGCGTCCTTTCCTTCACGTTATCGCATTTGTTTCTGCCTCGTTTCTTCATTTCCCGCCTGTCACGTGTGAGAATATTTATCATTGCGCATGCGTTTGGAATTTACGTCATCCGTTATTCCGGAGAACAGTATCTTCACACAGCACTGTGAAACGTTTCACCGGCGATGTGTGTTTTTAAATAATCAGAAGGGGTTACTCCAGAATTTGTGTAATGTTACACAGATAAACCATGGTAAACTTACACAAATGTTTTACAGTGTAGGAGAAAGTAATAATAGAGAAAAGGGACACTTTTAACATTCTCTGTTTCAGGGAGATTCCACCGTTACGTGTGTGACTTTTAAAGAGTGTTTTTTTTTTTTTTTTTTTTTTTTTTTTTTTTTTTTTTTTTTTTGCAAATTGAGACAAATTTGGAAGTGAAATTATTCAGATGACATTTTACTTTTTTTTATTGCTATTACAGGACACATACAAAATCATTTTTGTAGTGACACCTTTAGTCTGAAGTAATAACAATTTTTTTTTTTTTTTAAATAGTAAAGTCGTTGTTACGTGTGTGACTCAGAAAAATCACACACGTATACTGTAAAATATCTGTGTATTGTTCCTGACGTTTACTGTGCAACATTCCTGAGTTTTCTTGGATTATTCCAGCTGATCCGAGAATACCGAGAAATATGGTGTAACATCTTCCACAATGCTGCGTAACTTTTCGGAATACTTGAAAAAGAGGAATTGACTGATCAACTGTGAAACTTTCCATATGTTTTGTGTGTAACATTCCTTAGTTTTCTCAGTTATACTTTTGAACTTTTGTGTAACTTTTCGGAATTATTATAAAAGAGTGATTGGTGATCTGTGTAACGTTCCATATGTTTTGTGTGTAACTGATTTGTCTAAGTTTCCTGGCATATCTTTGGTGAAATTCCTGGGAAAACCTGTGGCAGAATAGCTGCCACAAGTTTTCTGAGGAACTTTACACCAAATTTTTTACAGTGTAACAACGACTTTACTATTTTTTAAAAAAATGTTATTACTTTAGACTAAAGGTGTCACTACAAAAATGATTCTGTATGTGTTCTGCAACAGCAATAAAAAAAAAGTAAAACGTTATCTAAATAATTTCACTTCCAAATTTGACTCCATTTGCAAAAAAAAAAAAAAAAAAAAAAAAAAAAAAAAAAAAAAAAAAAACACTGTCTAAAAGTGACACGGGTAACGGTGGAATCGCACTTCATATAAAATGTGCAGCCCAGTAAAAAATCTGAAACGAAATTTCACCTTCAAATAAGAAGATATCTAAGTAAACAATTTGGAAAAAGCATAACAAAGTTTCGATAAATGTAAATAACCATTCAGTTTCTAAAGATGAAACATTTCTAAAGTACAAACTGCAGTTAAAGTATTGAAGTATAAATGAAAATACGTTTGTAATTAACGTTCCAGTAAAAACGCGATTAAGTACTTTTCAACTGAATCCGACAAAAATAGTTAGAAAATGCAAATATAGAATCCCATTTGGTGATGACATTTCACGTTGTGGGTGGGTTTAGATCTTTGACGGAAAGATTAACGCGTTCGGGTGTGGCGTCCTATTAATAGGACGTGTCATTTCATTGACTATCATTTTGTCTTAATGACTATTTTTGTTATTATCTTCAAATAGTATATATATCTATACATTTATTATGACATCATTTATGTTTCAGAATTTAGTGATGATAACAGTTTGCTTAAATATCTTCTCATCTTTGGCGTTTCTTTTATTTCAAACGTGCGATTCCCTCTTTAAATGTAAAACAGGGCTGCTTTTTCGAACGAATAATTTATATTAAAACATGAACAAGACTGAAAAATCATGCGTCAAGCATAGATTAGGAAACACTTTCCAACACAGCCAGAAAACTCTGAAACGAAATTTCACCGTCAAATAAGAAGATATCTAAGTAAACAATTTGGAAAAAGCATAACACATTTTAAAACCCAATTTAAGCTACCACACTGAAAAAAATGGGTACTCAAAATTGAGTAAAAAGTACTCAATTTTGAATACGTCACATACTCAAAATAGCTCCGATCCAAATGTACTCAAAATTAAGAAACACATGTACTCATTTTTGATCCCATGGATGTATTCAAATATGAACTGCTATGTACTCATTTTTGATCCCATGGATGTATTCAAATTTAGAAATTTTTATGTCGTTAAAATAAAATTTATAGGATAAAAAAAAAAGTTACTTTGCGAAGACAACCTTATAAGGGACACATACATTTCTGCTCATTTTTTTTTTCATTTCTGCGTGAGTTTATAGTAATTAACCAACCATTGCCATGAGAGGAATCGAACCCGTGATGTCCTGTGTACTAACCTGACGACTCAGACCAACGCGCCATGATTGGTCACGCCACCTTCTCAAATGTTGTTAGTTATTTTATGATGCAAAAACTTGGTTTCATCTGTAGATGGATTTTTTCAGTTCCAATGTTTTTAAGATTTTCTTTTCATAATTTTCAATATTTTGCTGTATGATTTGGTGCCTTAAAACAGATAAATTTTAATTTATTATGTATTATATGCGTAAAACATTGCATTTAGAATACTGATTGCTTCTTTTTGCAACAGTACCAACATTTTCTTTATTCGAACATATACTTTTTAAAAATTATTTGCCTGATTATCTATTTATCAATTCTAATAAAAACAACAATTATCTTAATCAGACGTGTTTATTACATGCTATTAAAATATTTTTTTTAATGTCGTATTTTAAAAAAAAATATGTAAATAAATTTTTTTATAATAAATTAAATTATTATATTTCAGCTATGCTGAGAGCTTCTGCGTACGGTTGTGTTAAACTAAATTGTCAAAAAAAATTATTTTTAGAGACAAATTTGAAATTAATGACCTTGGGATAGGTAGGTTTAAATCTGGACTTATTTATTTAATTTAAATTAAATTAATTTAATTTATAAAAATATAAGCTATAGAAATAAATTTAAAACGTTATAAAGTTAAAAACGTTATTTTTATAAAAGTAAAGAAAAAATATTAACTAATTTAATAAATTTAAGGAAAAAATTATAAACTTTGTAAAATTATAATTTATAAAATAATAATTTTTTAGTGTAATTCAAAAATTTGTAAGCCAAATCAGTTTAGTTTAATACCAATTTGCATAGCTATAATTTGCAGATATTATGTTATGAAACTTTTAAATAACACAATATTGCCTCACGTTAAAAAAGTTAAAATAAATTTTTAAAAAATTAGTGGAAAAAAAATCATAATTTTGAAGTACTATCAAGAAAAAAAAAAAGTAGATGTGGAAATGTGAGAGAAAAAAAAAAGTAGTAAATGGGTTGTAGTGGATCCACTTTGATGAAAATCCCGAACAACGCAGATCCACTTTTCATTTCTCTTATTCTTCGCTTTTCCTTCAAATAATAGCTTTTTAGGCTCCGAAATTTCGTCATTACACATTCTGAAATATGCAAGTATGTTGGGTTTGATCATATGTTCATTTTTGATCCAAAAGTACTCATTTCGATATGAGTACATGAACTTACTCATTTTTGAGAATGCACATGTTCATTTTTGATCCAAAAATACTCATTTCGAAATGAGTACGTGGACTTACTCATTTTGGAGTATTTCATTTTTTTCAGTGCATCTATATACAAAAAGGATTAGAATTATTTTGCGAATATCTGTATGCTAGAAATATATTTGCATTAAAACAGGGCTTAAATTGCGCCGGAGCCCTGCTCCGGTACTTCTCTGCTTTTAATAAATATTTAAATATTGGTTGGAATTCACCGGAGCCCAGCTTTTGCATTCTCGCAAGAGAGCGAAAAATGAATTTGCTTTCAGTTCGATTTTCTTTTGTGACACTGGAATATTTTTTAATTGGATCTTTTTTTTTTTTTAATTTAAATATCTAACCGAAAAGAATATTTTCTGTTTTAAGTCAACGAGCATCAGCTTGAGCCCTCTTTTTTTTTTTAAAAAAAAGTTTTTAATCTTCTATTGCAGACGAGTACAAAATAACGTTAGTAAATTTTCTATTTATTTTTGACCAGAACACTATCCATCCTAAGGCTCTGCTCTGCACATTTACGAAGTCACTTTCATTTGTAAGTAGATATAATTGCTACGTAATGTTATTCTTACAGTAAGCAATTGAGCAGTTCTCCTTTTTCTATAAAAGCATCGAATCTTTCCGATCACGGTGTCAAATGTTTAATTTTATCTGATTTTCAAGGACTCATCACGAAAGACTGTTATACGGAAGACATCGATTATAGTTTAAAATATGCACTTTTTATTAGGAAATTGAAAAACTTTGTTCGATTCTTCAGCCTATCTTATCTCACTTATAATGAAATCCGAAGGCAAGAAAGTGTCTGTAACCAATCCGGGCTGGACCACTCTGGTCTGCGAGTCGACAGTAGTTAAACGCCATGTTAGGCTTACTGAAAAACATATACTAACAAATGACCACTAAATGATAATTTCTTCTACTTGAAATAATATCTGTTCAGCATATTTTCGTACAAAACATGTATATTATATCCAGTTATAATGTTTTAAGTTTTAAATTAAAAATAACAGATTAAACATAGCATTACCTGATGTAAACAAACAAATACTGTTGCCATTCAGAATCATAAATCCCATATCTGGAAAAATGAATGAATGACTGTTTGAACGTTTCATTAAAATATCCGATTATGCTCTTAAAATATTTTTAAAAGCATATTAAAGTTTTTAAATATATTAAAGGATGTCTTTAATTTATTTCTGTAAGCTTCCTGTAAGTACTTTTTCAGAAATAGCCGTGATAGCTTTTATATCTTCTGAATTGACGAAGTTATGAATTTTTTTCTTCTAACCCCCCCCCCCCCCCTTCCTCCTTGGGGCCATTTTTAATGACATCAAAAATCTGTCATACATAAATTTTCGGCCCTTTTCCTAGAAGTAATAATAACTTTAAACGGTATTTGATACGTATCATAATTAAGAAATTATAGGGGTTTTTCTGTTTTCACAAAAAGCCCCCCCCCCCCCCCCGTGTTGGTTCGATTTTGCCCAGTAACGAACTTGAGCGAGATTTTATGCCCCTTGATATTATGTATTAGTTTGGAAGAGGTTTGTGCAGAATTATTGAAGTTATCGTGTCCATAAAAAAGTGATATAGATAGATAGATAAAGTTTTGAACTGGGGGTGGTTTTGTGTTCTAGTGGTCATGATCGGCGTAGATCTGCAAAAATTTTTCAAAATTTCCAACTTAGGTGAGAATGTAATAGGTAGAATTTCTTACGAAATCTACCTAAAAAATAAAACAAGGAGAGTACAAAAGCTAGAAAAATAAAATAATTTTGTGTGTTAAAAAAACTGACAACTCCCCCCCCCCCTCCACCCCCCCCCCCCCCCCCCCAAAAAAAAAAAAAAAAAAAAAAAAAAATCGACCGACATTTTCAAATTTCAGAAAATGTCTAAGCTGATTTATAGCTAAAGGGGTACTTAAAATATACCGACTGATAAACAGAAAAAAAAAAAATATTTTTTTTCATACTATAGTAAAAATAAAAATTAGTAGCTTCTTGATTAAAATTCACAAAGTCATTGATTATCAGGCTTAAACTACTATTTGAAAATGGCACATAAAATGCACAAAAATTTTAATCAAAAACTTCTTTTTTAAGTATATATTTTTTACTGTGCATATTAGATGCATCATTGTATCAACGACCTTTTTTTTTTTTAACAATAAAATAGAAACAGTGTATCTGAAGTAGTATGCTCCGTGGAATCTAGAATTAAATAGAATGCTTAAAAGAGTCAAATTTTTTGTAAAATTTCAAGTCAAATTTTTATATTCTGAATTCAAATTAATAAATTTATCACAGTTATTTTAAAGAATAATAACATTAAGTGATCATAATAATTTATTTGAGGTAAATCTATAAAATATAATTAAAATTAATTTTGATATGATTAAAAAACACGTATTTTTAAACATTTCTTCCTCACTTGAAATGATATTCTTCTGACGACATGCTCAATAACATTTTTGTCTCATCTACTGACCAACGAGATGAATTCAAACACAAATCCATACTTAATAATAATTAAAAAAAAATATATGGGAAAATTATAATAATAATAAATAAACAATGGTAAATAAACGTAATAAAACAATTAATGCAAATAACAGGAGAATTATCGCTAGGAGCACTAACGTAAAACGTGCAACGTGCTGTTGATTAGGGCTGGATTATTTATCAATATATCGATCAAATATTGATATTTCTTAGTTATCGCAATAACAATATCTAACCTCTGACACTGACAATATATCCCAATAATGATAGCTAAGCTAAGCTCTGACTCTACCGATATATCCAAAAAACATTTTTTTTTTTTTTACTTCAAACCACGAGAAAAGAGCCGACTATTCCGTATAATATCCTCTTCAACCCATTCTTTTCGCCCGATCCATGCATTTAGATATTCACTGCTCTACTTTATTCCAATCAGAACATCCCCTCCAACGATTATCTTTTGATTATTTCGCTTTCGTTAATATCCCCAAATAAAAATTATCCCAATATATCCCAATAGGAATACATACATTCTCTTATTTTGCCCACGTTCGTTACTGTCCCCTCAAACCGCAAATTAAACTCTTTGTTCGTAACTGAATAATACAGCTTTCGTCTATGTTTTAGTTTCGCTGCTGCCATTCGTCCAGAGTTCGTTGCAATAGGTTAAGGTATTGATATGTGATGGCCAATAAAATACGAGCTAGAGTATCTGTTGGTTATTATCGAGTCGATAGTTTTGCGCTACTTAAGTGCTCGTTGAGATTATTTTTTCGGCCAATATTATCGGTAGCGCCTTGATATTAAAAGGAATGTATGGTGTCGTGTAGATTGTAATGCTGAATATTGATTTTGTTTGTTTGTTTGTTTTAATTTAATTTTGTTAGCCAATAACTTATTTTTATCATTTGCAATTTATTTTATTTTGAATTCAATGGTACTTTGAAATAAAAAAACAGGTTTAAATATCAAACCTAGTATTTTGCATAATAAAGCAAACTTTTATGGTACGTTTTTAGCTCACAGGCTATCAAAGCCTGACTGCTAATGTGCCCGCCGGTTCTGTATGTACGTATGTATGTATGTATGTTTGTACGTAACGCGATAACTCTTGATAGAACTAACCGTTTTGCTTCAAATTTTGTTTATAGGTTCATTGTGATAAGGCGCTTCCCTGATTAGTTTTGGGGGGTCATTGGTTAAGTATAACGGGGAAAATTGGGCTAATCCCCCCCCCCCTTAATTTGGATAGATGGGTTTTTCATGCACAATTATCCGATTTTCTCCAAATTTTGTATATAGGCTCATTGTCATAATGCGCTTCCCTGATTAGTTTTGGGCGGTTCATTGGTTAAGTATAAAGAGAGGGAACGGAGGTTAACCCCCCTAAATTTAGATAAATGGATTTTCCATGCAGAATTATCCGATTTTCTTCAAATTTTGTATGTAGGTTCATTGTAATAAGGCGCTTCCCTGATTAGTTTTGGAGGTTAAGTATAAAGGGGGAAAGGGGGGGCTAATCCCCCCTTAATTTAGATAAATGTGTTTTTCATGCAGAATTATCCGATTTTCTTTAAATTTTGTATATAGAGTCATTGTGATAAATCGCTTTCCTTATTAGTTTTGGGTGTTCTTTGGTTAAGTATAAAGGGGGTAAAGGTGAGTGGTTTAATCCTCCCACCTTAATTTAGATAAATGAGATTTTCATGCAGAATTATTAGATTTTATTAAAATTTTGTATATAGGCTTATTGTGATAAGGCGCTTCCCTGATTAGTTTTGGGGTTCTGTGGTTAAGTATAAAGGAGGATATGGGAAGCTAACTCCCCCCCCCCCTTAATTTAGAAAAATGAGTTTTTCATACAGAATTATCCGATTTGCTTCAAATTTTGTATATATGTGGTCGCGGGAGTTCTCATCTGAACTTTAGACTGCAAACACAAGCAAATACTTTATTGGGGCTTGTGAAGTTGAATGATGCCTCGCGAACAATATAAATTTTGATGAGTGCAGTATTTTTTTTACAGCGTGAGAACGAAGTAGACAGAATGAGTCGAGATGCAGACTGAGTAAGACGGACTCGGGAGATGCTCTTAAATCTCCGGCGACGGCCAGCCTTTACGAGCTGAGCTGAGAAATGGTATCGGCAAACGGCCTTTAGGAGCTTACGAGTTTTCATGATTGTTCTAATTATTTTTTAACTTGTAATTTATTATTTAGTAGATATAATTTATTATTAACTAGATATTTGTAAATATTTGATATAATCCAGAAAATTAAACAGTGTAAGATTTCAACAAAAATCTGCCTTGGACTTATTAATACCCATTTAGACAACCGGCCATAACAAATATCTACAAAATGGGAGGCACGGCCTGGATCAACGGAATCTATGCGAACTGGATCTACATGATTTGTGAGTGATCTGAATGATCGGGATCTACGTGAATTTCGAATAAAGAAGCAAAAAGATTTGTGCATCAAGTTCCTGTGAGATGTTCACGTGTGTCTTCACGTAAAAGTGTTTTGTGCTTCCGAATTTTTTTTTTTCATCTGTGTATTACTACACATCCAAGTGTGTGTGAGTGGTTATTATGTGATATGTGCATCGTATCTGTGAGATGTGCGATCGTTTGTCGGTTAAGTTCAGTGATGAATCACTGATTAACAGATAAAGTCCTTTCGGTAAAGAAAGAGGGAAATGTTTCGAGTATCGGTGTAGAAAGTTTGACCCACTGACCGTCTGTGCAAGATAAGTGTCGTGTTTTCGCGGTGGCGGAAAGCGATTTTCTTTTTTTCTGGTGATATTTTTTTTCTTCTGCTTTTAGTGTACGCAAGAGGAAAATGTGTTGTTCGTTTATCAGCAAATAAGCGACCCAGAGTCAGAGCGCTCGAATGAAATAAAATATAAACGTCTGCCGTGCATATTTTTTTTTGCAGACTGGGAAAAGTGAAAAGTGAAACGATTAAAAGTTTTTTTTTTCTCTCTCTCTTTTTCTTCGTATAGATAGAGGAAGGTGTTATTTTTTTTTGCTTCTTCACATGAATAATGTTTGATTGAGTAATGTTTTTTTTCTAGAATAGAGTTAAGTAGTACAAAGATATATATATATATATATTTTGTATCTTGTTATTTTTATGGGAAAGGAAACAAAATATATATTCGATTTAGAATATTTAGAGAAAGTGTTTATAAAATTGTTGAATATTATTATATGTATAAATATATTTTATTTATCGGGTGAAGATATGAAAGTAAGTGTGTTTTTATAACTGTTACGTATTATTATATGTATTGATATATTTGATTTATCGGGTGAAAATACGTATATTATTGATTTATTTAATGATATATTTTATTTTTATGTGTTAATTAGTTTATGATAAAAATGGCACATTTAATAAGGTCAAAAAAGATCGATCTGATTACTGTGGCTGTCGAATTAGGTTTAAATCCACCAGAATCGACCAATAAAACTCAATTAACTGATTTAATTGTAAAATCCAAAGGGTATGATGAAGATTTAGTGAAAAATTTGTTAGAGGGAATTGTAAGTGAGCGTGAAGAAGCCGAAAGATTATTACAGCAAAAAGAAGCTGAGAATCGCGAGTTTGAATTAAAACGATTACAATTGGAAAATACACAAAAAGGCCAATTACATAACTCTGTACCTACAATCGCCGGAAAAGGTTCCGATGTTTTAAAATTGTTAAATAGGTACAATAACGAAGAGGAAATCAGTATATACTTAACCCTTTTCGAACGCCAGGCAAAGCGGTTAGAGATAGACAAACATGAATGGGTAACCTATCTTCTCGCATTATTACCTCTCGATATAGTTAATTTAATAAATCGCGAAAGTGAGGAACAGTCCAGCGACTACGACTATGTAAAAAAAATACTTTTAAGACGCTTTAGACTTACGCCGGAGCAATTTCGGCAAAAATTCTTCTTGCATAGAAAGCAAAATTCGGATTCGTGGAAAGATTTCTCGTTTGAACTCTCAAATTTCTTGGATAATTGGTTATCTGGCCTGCAAATATCGACGTACGAACAATTAAAAAATATTTTAATTATTGATCAAATCAGGAGAAAATTGTCTTTAGAAATGAAGGAACACTTTTGTGATGAATTACCCAAAATTACGAATATAGATGATTTGACAAATAAATTGGATGATTTTGAAACTGCCCGAATTAACTTACGGAAGGCTGAAATTAAGTCCCCAAATACGGAATTCCGAAAACGTCAAGGTTTTGAAAATAATAGAGCGTTCCATCGAAATGATGTTAGCCGCGTACCATATGAAAAAAATTACGCGAATGCCCCCCAAAAGAATTTAAATACAAAAATCCGTTGTTTTAATTGCAATGAATTTTCGCACCGTTGGAGGGATTGTCCCCGAAAAAAAGAAGGCCCAGTGTGCTGGAAGTGTAAAATTCCTGGCCACAGGTCTGACCAGTGTACAAACAATTCTCCTAAAAATGCAAATGCCGCCGTAAGCAACAGCTCTAATCCAGCAGATAAAATAATAAAGAGCGTGAGGATTTTAGGAAAAAATATAGATGCCTTGATAGACACAGGTAGCGACGTAAATATGGGGAATAACGATATTTATATTGCCCTGGGATGCCCTAAATTACATGAAAATGACTTGGTTTTGTCAGGTATTGGTGGAAACCAAATAACACCCATAGGATTTACGACCGTAAACATTGAAATAGATGGTTATACAGTAAATTCAGATTTATACATCGTAAAAAATTTGAATCATTCTATAATTTTAGGGAATACCTTTTTGAGACAATTAAATTTCAATATTTCGGAAAAAGGATTGGAAATTATGGGAAAACGGAAGTTAAAAGAAGTTAGGATAAATTACGTCACTGCTTTCCCACAAGAAACAGCCATGACGAAAATCAAACGCGTCAGCTATGTCACACCCAGATTTCATGCGATGTTGCGGTCAGAAAAGCAAAACAATCCCACGATAGGAAGTATGATTTCGACAGCTGAATTAGTGAGAAAGGAACAAACTAATCAAAATGAAACAGCTTTTAACTTTAGTGAAAAAGTAAACATGCAGTTAAGTACTGCAAAAAGTTGTTTATTAGAAAGTGAACCGTGTTCTATCCTACAGTCAGACTTAGCGAAAACCACAGATATTTATTTAGCTGAAACAGCCAATTCAATTAATTTTCAGGAAGTTGAGCTGAATCATATTACAAACAATGCTATTAAGAAAGAGTTAACGGAATTGATTACTAATTATAAGCCAAACAAGGTTAAGGACACAGAGTTAAAAGTAAATATAATATTAACTGATGATATTCCGATTGCGCAACGACCGCGTAGATTAGCGTATCCGGAGCAGGAGTTTGTGGACAAACAAGTACAGGAATGGTTGGAAACGGGAATTATAACGGAGAGTAACTCTAATTATGCATCTCCTATAGTGTTAGCGAAAAAGAAAAATAATTCTTGGAGACTTTGCGTAGACTATAGATTGCTAAATAAAAAAATAATTAGAGATAATTTTCCCTTGCTAAGAATAGAAGATGTTTTAGATAACATTGAGGATGCAAAGGTTTTCACAACTTTGGATTTAAAAAATGGTTTTTTTCATATAGACGTAGCAGAGGAGAGTAGGAAATATACAGCATTTGTCACGCATAACTCGCAGTACGAGTACTTAAAGCTCCCATTCGGATTATCGGTTGGACCACAACAGTTTCAAAGATATATTCAAGCTGTTTTTAAACAGTTAATTAAAGAAAAGGTAATATTAATTTACTTAGACGATGTCATAATACTTGCGGAAACTGAGGAAGAAGCCTTGGTAAAACTGAAACGCGTCCTAGAAGTTGCATCGGATTACGGACTTGAATTTAATTTTGCAAAATGTCAATTTCTTAAACGGAAAATTGAATTTTTAAGCTATATTATCGAAAACGGAACTACTAGACCCTCGGAAGCCAAAACTTTGGCAGTAAAGAAATTTCCTGAACCCCGCACCCTTAAACAACTACACAGTTTTCTGGGTCTAACTTCTTATTTCAGAAAATACATCCCACATTATGCAACTATAGCGAGACCTTTAAGTGATTTATTAAAAGCGGGAAATAAATTTAAATTTGGAATACCCGAAAAGCAAGCTTTTGAAACTCTTAAAGAAAAATTAGTTAACCCCCCAGTATTGCATGTATTCCGACGAGGCGCTAGACTAGAATTGCACACCGATGCAAGCGCCATAGGTTTTGGTAGTGTCCTACTACAAGAAGATGAGAACAAAAACTTACATCCTATTCATTACATGAGCCGTAAAACTACACCTACTCAAGCAAAATTTTCGAGTTACGAATTAGAGACCCTTGCGGTAATAGAATCGGTCAAAAAATTTCGAAACTACTTATTAGGCACGAAATTTAAAATTGTGACAGATTGTTCCGCGTTTCAAAAGACTATGGACAAAAAAGACATTACGCCAAAAGTAGCAAGATGGGCGCTATTCTTACAAGAATTTGATTATGAAATAGTACATCGAGCGGGAAATCAAATGAAGCATGTCGACGCATTAAGCAGAAATACAGTATTGGTAGTAACACGTTATTATGACGAATTAACAGCAAAAATTAAATTAGCGCAACAAGAAGATGAACATATTCAAACCATCAAAAAATTAATAGAAAAAAGTGAAAGCTCGGAATATTTTAATCGAAACGACATACTGTATAAATATGAAAACGACAGGGAACTGTTAACGATTCCCTTAAATATGCAAAAAGAAATAATACGAAATGTTCATAATAGAGGTCATTATGCGGTAGCAAAAACCGAAACAATTCTAAAAGAAAACTATTTTATACCCCAGTTAAGAAAACAAATAGAAAACGTCATTGCGAATTGCGTAGAGTGCATTTTATGTAATAAAAAGCAAGGAAAAGGAGAAGGTTTATTGAACCCAATTCCAAAACAAAATATCCCCCTTGAGACTTATCACATTGATCATATTGGACCAATGCCATCCACTCACAAAAATTATAATCATATTTTTACCGTCGTAGATGCTTTCACAAAATTTGTCTGGTTATACCCAGTTAAAACTACTGCTGCCGTAGAAGTTATAGATAAGTTAAAATTACAACACAACATTTTCGGAAACCCGTCCCGAATAATAACCGACAAAGGACCCGCGTTTACATCCGACGATTTTGAAGCATATTGTAACGAACAAAAAATACAACATGTCCCAATAACGACAGGTGTTCCAAGAGGAAATGGCCAGATAGAACGGATGCATAGAATCCTGATACCAATATTAGCGAAACTTAGCATAGATGACCCCACTAAATGGTACAAATATGTAGCATCGGTACAGCGAATTATAAACAGCACTATATCTAGAAGCACAAAATTTTCACCATTTGAGCTTCTAACCGGAGTGAGATTGCGACATAAAAACGATTTGCAAATAAAAGAGTTGTTAGACGAAGAACATGTAAATTCAATTATGTCAGAGAGAAATTTCAATAGGGAAATTGCAAAAGAGAACATTTTAAAAATACAGCAAGAGAATCGCAAAACCTTTAATAAAAAAAGAAAAACGGCATACACTTATAAACTCGGTGATTTAGTAGCTATACAAAAAACACAATTTGGTACAGGCATGAAGTTGAGACCTAAATTTCTCGGTCCCTATGAAATCACCAAAGTGAAAGGAAAGGATCGATACAACGTAAAGAAAATTGGCTACCATGATGGTCCAAACATTACATCGAGTGCTGCCGACTTTATGAAACGATGGACAAATTGGACAGATTGATATTTTGAAACAATATTCTTTTTACTTTTATTGAACATTATGAGTGAACTCTGAACTTTAAGCAATTTTCAACGTTATAACAAGTTTTGTTGTGTTATTTTCATTTTTTATATTTTAGGAAACACTGTATGTTTCAATATTTACTATTGTTTATTGTTTTGTTTGTATATATATATATATTGTGTGTATTTGATAACTTTATATTTTAGTCGACTGGTTCTATACCTAGTGAAATTAGTAGATAATGACTGTGAGGACACAGCACAGTCAGGACGGCCGAGTTGTGGTCGCGGGAGTTCTCATCTGAACTTTAGACTGCAAACACAAGCAAATACTTTATTGGGGCTTGTGAAGTTGAATGATGCCTCGCGAACAATATAAATTTTGATGAGTGCAGTATTTTTTTTACAGCGTGAGAACGAAGTAGACAGAATGAGTCGAGATGCAGACTGAGTAAGACGGACTCGGGAGATGCTCTTAAATCTCCGGCGACGGCCAGCCTTTACGAGCTGAGCTGAGAAATGGTATCGGCAAACGGCCTTTAGGAGCTTACGAGTTTTCATGATTGTTCTAATTATTTTTTAACTTGTACATATTTGTAAATATTTGATATAATCCAGAAAATTAAACAGTGTAAGATTTCAACAAAAATCTGCCTTGGACTTATTAATACCCATTTAGACAACCGGCCATAACAAATATCTACATATATGTTCATTGTAATTAGAGGCTTCCCTGATTAGTTTTAGGGGTTCATTGGTTAACTATAAGGGGGTGAATAGGGGGATGATCCCCCTTATTATATTGTCGATTTATTTATCGACAGGCTATTTTTTCGAGGGGCTTATCTCAAATTCTTTGAAATAAAAGTATAACATACAAATAGTGTGGATAGCCTGTGAGCTCAATGCCCTCAGTTTAACTGCGCAGTTTTCTTTTTATTTATTCTTCTTTTCTTAGTTTCTTTGCTTTTCTCTTATATATAAATATGTATATATATATATATATATATATATATATATGATTCGTTGCTTTCTATATCTGTTGGTATTTAAATTGCTCGTACATTTGTCTTTCGAAATTAGCAATATTTCTATCCCCACACATTTTAAGGTAGTTATCGCAATATATCGTCAATATCGATATTAACTCGATGATATATCGCGATATTAAATTTTTGTTATCGTCCAGCCCTACTGTTGATAAGCAGTTATTCCGGTGAAGTGGCGCTGTTTGTTTGTTTACCCGCGCTGCCTCATGGGTAAAAGCCGGATTACTGACCTAATCCCTTGCAGGTCTGATTTCGGGGGAAAAATAACCTAGGTTAGTTTCACCTTCAAGCCGGTTTGTGCATTGGAAATGGTGTAGGGGGTAAAAAGACCGTTCATAGGGGTGTTGGAAAAGGCATTGGAAACGCGGCTTTAGAGAGGCTTTTTTTGCGGGAGTGGATCAAGACAGCGGATATTTGGAGCTCATCGATTACGTTTGTTCTTTTGTCGCCATCTACTGGCGAATTATATAGACATATTCTATTTTTTATATTATTTGTTATTATTATTATAGATTCATTCATTGTTGCTTTCCTATTTTACATTTTTCTCAGTTTTTAAAAATAATTATCGTTCGTTACTTACCCCCTTAACAGTTTTTTTTTTTTTTTTTTTTTGACACTATAAACTAAAAATATCCTGATTTAAATCTGAGTTTCTCCTATTTTAAAAAAATTCCTAAAGAAAACTACATGAAATTTTTATCATTAAAAATCATAATTTTATTCCATAAGTAAATTGCAACTATTAATTGCTCTATTATGGCTTAAAATTACTTTTTTCACATTATTTTATTAAATTACAATTGTTTTTCCATCTCAAAGTTAAATTCAAGTATTATATTAAAATTAGAATTTTATATGCATTAATAAAACAGAAAATGTTTTTATATATTTCTTATATTTTAATTGCATTTAAAAAATACATATTTTATTTATAATGGAAACATAATGAAAAATATTAAATGGATTAAAAGGTGAAAGTTGAAAAAAAATATCACAATTTGGATTTTTCATAGTTAATGAATATAATTTGTAAATATATTCATAAACTATGAAAAATTCAAATTGTGATATTTTTTTTCAACTTTCACCTTTTAATCTATTTAATTTTTTTTCATTATGTTTCCATTATAAATAGAATGAGTATTCTTTAAAGGTAATTCAGAAATATAAAGAAAATAAGGAGTCTATATATTCCTTATATTTTTTTTATATTACATTTAAAAAATACGTATTTTATTTATCATAAAAACATACTGAAAAAAAAATGGATTAAAAGGTGAAAGTTGAAAAAAAAAATAAGTTTTACAATTTGGATTTTTTAATATATGGAAATATATATTTACAATAATAATAATAATAATTTTCATTCTATTTCCTTTTATATAAATTTATATAATTTAAACTTATAGCAGTTTATAAATAAATCTTGAATTTTTTTCTTTATTTTTTTTTCTTAATATGCCTAATTTAAAGAAAACTGTATTAAATTATTATCATAAAAATTTTTTTTTATTCCATAACTATATTATTAATTACAACTATTAATTACATTAGTATGGCTGAAAATTATTTTACACATTACAAAATTTAATAATTGTTATTTAATATTTTAATTACATTTGAAAAGAAATATTCATTTTTATTTACAATGCAAGCAAAATTTAAGTGGATATAAGCTAAATTTTAAAAAATTGAAAACACTAAATTAAAATTTTATGAAAAAAAAAATAATAATTTTCATGTAATTTACATTGAATAAAATGTTATAGTTATATGGCTTTTTTTTAAATAAATGATCCTAAAATAATACAATTTCGAGAGAAGGGTTCTTAATATCAATTGCCAATAGATGGCGCTACAATAATATTTAAAAAATATGTATAATCGATGATAGAAAGGACGTGTAATCGATGACGATTAGCTCCAAATATCCGCTGTCTTGATCCACTCCTTTTTTTTTTGCGATGATCTATCAGCAATTACATTTCGTTCCGAAGTACTTTTCTGGCGCCATCTATTGGCAATAAATATAAACGAAGGAGGTTTCTGTTGTTTTTTATTTGATAATTGATAGTTGATATTTTATGTAACATAATAATAAAGTTGTAAAATAATATAAAATGCATGTAAGCATATTTTTAAACTAAGAAAAATTCAGGGTGTATTGATTTATTTTAAAATCAACTTTTAAAAGCTTCAGCTTAATATAATTTCTTTCTTAAAAATTTAACTTGGTTAAATCAAATTTTAATCGCCTAGCTTATATCCAATTACATCTGAAATTTTGCTTGCATTGTAAAATGAATATTTCTTATGAAACACAATTAAAATATAAGGAATATATAGTACCGTATACCACGTATGTTAATTATATCAATGCAGATCAAATTTTGATTTTTAACATAGTAACATTTAAACCTAACTTTGTAGTGAAAAAAAATAATTATAATTTAATAAGAGAATGTGAAAAGATATTTTTCAGCTATACTAATGCATTTAATAATTTCAATTTACTTATGAAATAAAATAAGAAGATTTTTAATGATCAAAATTTATTATAGATTTTTCAGGCATATTTTTAAAATAAGACAAAATCAGGTTTTACTTTGATGAATACTTTTAAAAGTTAAAGTTATATAATCTACTTTCATCGTTGTATTTCTTTTAACTATTTCTTCATTACTGGAAAACTTTGTTTTTTCTGTCATTTTAAATGGGATATTTTCCTACTGTGAATTAAGAAGCTAATATCCATAAACATGCAATTTTCTGTCTCTTTTTATGTCTTTCTGCTATGTAGTTGTTTCTTCACGACTGGAAAACTTTGTTCTTCAATAAATATTAAAATTCAACTCTATTATGCTATTAACTTAGACAATTTAAAACGAACAAAATGTTAATGTTTTGTGCAATCGTTAAACCATTTCAGAATTTGCATTTAATTTTTCTTATGTAACCAAACAATGAGCTGTAAGTCAAGTTCTTTAGAAACTCATTAATATATATATATATTTTAAAAAACCTTTCGCACATGGATTATTTTTTAAATATTTTTGAACGTTTTGTCCAATTGTTGAACTATTTCAGATATTGAATATTGAGTAAAAGAAAATATCCTCATCATTTGTATTTGTAGAAATCATTTGCCATTCTTAAAATGTACTTTTCTACAATACAAACCTTTCAATAACAAAATCTTCATGCTGTTTGTTTGTATGAAGTCTTATGAAAATGAAACGCAGATCAACATTACGTCATTTTTGACGGGAGTTATATACTAATAAATATTAATTTTTGAAAATTTAATTCATTTTTTCACAAAAATGCATAACTGCGAACTATTCTTTTTAACATTTTCCAACCTAGTTGAAAATTGTTTATGACTTCGGTTTGTCTGGCCGTCTGCCGTATGGCCGTCTGTCCGTGCTCAAACTCCCGTAAATAGGCTCGGATTGCCCTGCAATTTTTATATGTTATTGTCGTTATCTATAGCATGTTTCCTATTTCAACTGAAGTGTGAGCACTTATAGTTTTTTTTACAGGGACACTCAAAAGAATTCCGTTACATGACGGCCTATGGGGAAAAATCATTTGCGGTTTATTTTAATGATGTTACACAATTTCAAACACATTGTAATTGATATATATCACTAAGGTGCATTACAAGAAGCTTAATATGGAATAGGGTGTGCAACTTATAGTTACTTTACAGGGACAGTTAAAAGAATTCCGTTACATTATGTCTATGGAGAAAAATCGTTTGCGGTTTAATTAAATACTGTTTCATTATTTTAAACGCATTGAAATTTATATAGATCACTAAGGTGCATTACAAGAGACTTACTACAAAATAGTGTACGTATAGCAGTCATCGTTCATTGACAGAGACACACAAAAGACTTCTCTACTGTCTGTTAACAATCATTCCTGATGGAAGTGCGTTTTCAGTTGCTGAACGCAATTTAAAATTTAACTCCCCTTTTGTCTATTACTTGGTGTGTATAAATTCTGTATTTCATATACAGGGCAGCACAAAAGTTCGCGAACACATTTCCGTTTATTGACAGAAACTCCAGAAGGAGAATTTTAAACTGTGCTACGCGTTTCCTAACTAAACTAAAATTCAGTATCCTATGTAGTATATATACAAATCTTTGAATGAAATACAGGGTCATGAAAAATTGAAGCGTGTGGAAAATAGGATTCCAAATATCTCGGTAACTCATTATCCGATCGACTTCATTTTTTATGCAAAATTTGTTTTTTTATTGTTTCGTATATTCTCTCCTTAAAATAAACAATTTCAAAATTTTTATATACCTTTTATCAGAACGCATATTTCGAGAGTCCGAAAAAAAGAGTTCCGGATCATCGAGGTGACTGAAATTCAATAAGCTTCTTCCCATTATTACATACTAAGTACACACCAAATTTCAAGTCTCTATCTCAATTTGTTCGGGAGATAGAGCGTTTACAGACAGACAAACGGACGGCATTTTTTTTTTACTAAAAATGTTTTTCGGTATCTCCAGTGTCTGAAACGTGAAAATCCATCATTTTTTTTTTCGATTTTCAAAACGATTACAAGACTTACCCTATACTTACGTATGATGGGTAAGTAATAAATTATAGCATGCATAAAAAACTGATATTGCATCCAAACAGTATTATTAAAAATTTTTGTTAAAATTTCTTCCGTAACCCTACTATTGGGTTGTTCGGAAAGTTCCTTCCGTTTGGGAAAACCATTTCGTACCGAAAAATTCTTCCTGTTAATTATGAGACATTACATATCGGAATTAAAGTCTGATAATTAAATGATAAAAATTTTCCCGGACGAACCAACTTTCCCAAACAGAAAGAACCATCCGAACAACCCAATAATAGTATTAACTTTGTTATATTATTTTGTAAACTACTTATGTTATCTTACAATTTTCATTACTCTTTGTTAAATGTGCTGTGGCTCGCCTGACGTCACAAACTCTACAGGCCTGCGGGTCGTTTGAAAAAAAAAAAAAACAAACCTGACGGCTCGGCCTACAGGCACAGGTAGATTTCGAAGACGCAGGGCGCCTATTTGTTGGGAAGAAATGAGTTTTTGCCATGATGAGGCAGTTGGGACCGCCCACTTCGAAATCTAACTTCTTTGCAGGTGGAGCCGGCAGAGATTTTTTTAATTTTTAATTTTTAATTTTTTTTTTTTTTTGCTATAAGGGTTAGTCCTATAAAAAACTTGTCAATACTAAAGTTTTAGATAATATTAAAAGGATTTATAATAAATTTAAGCGGATTTGATATCTTGTGAATGGACGAAGTTATGAATTTTTTTTTCTTCTAAAATACTCTCCCCCCCCCCCTCTTGGGGCCATTTTTAATGATATCAAAAATCTGTTACATATAAATTTTCGGCCCTTTTCCTAGAAGTAATAATAACTTTAAACGGATTCGATACGCATCATAATTAAGACGTTATGGGATTTTTTCTGTTTTCACAAAAAGCCCCCCATTTCTTCCCCCCTTGGTTCGATTTTGTCCATGAACGAACTTGACCGAGATTTTATGCCTCTTGATTTTATGTATCCGTTTGGAAGAGATTTGTGCAGAATTATGGGAGTTATCGTGTCCATAAAAAAGTGACATAGATAGATAGATAAATAGATAAAGTTTTGAACTGGGGGTGGTTTTGGGTCTGGGAGTCATGATCGGGTTGGGTTGGGTTGATTATTGACGGCCAATTATCTGCACTTGGGATATAGGCCGGGGGGGGTGCCCTTCGTGGGGGTCTTTCTAAGAGAACCTAACCCGTATTTACGCATGGATAAATCCATGGCTCGAAGAAAACCACGAAAACTCCGAACGATTAGGCCGACGGGCGCGATTGGGATCGAACCCAGCACCTCCCGTCTACCAGCTTCGAGAGCAGAACCTCTCAGCCACTGGTGGGGCGAGTCATGGTCGGTGTAGATCTGCAAAAATTCACACTTAGGGGAGAATGTAACAGGTAGTATTTCTTACGAAATCTACCTTAAAAGGTAGAGTAAGGCTGGTCTAACACAAAACATTTTAAGTTGTATTTTTATAAATAAGTTAAATGCACGTAAGACATTTTATTGTAAAATCTATGAATTATACAAAGAAATACAGTGAAACCTGTGAAGACGGAATTGTTATGGACCGGTAAAAAATTCTGTTTATAGATTATTCCTTATTGGCAAGTGGGATTGTATGGTATTTCTTCCGTCACGCGTCGGTACCATGGGTTTTTTCGTTATAGACAGGTTCCGTTCTCAGAAGTTTTATATTTAGTTTGAAAATCCGACTTAGATACGATTTTTTATCCATTGTTTTCAATTCAGCTTTCAATGTAATTAATTATATTCGAATTATTCAATATTTCGAACTAATCAAATTCGAAATGAAGAAGAATCTACACCGTTTTATTTTAATACTAGTATATAACCCCGTCAAAAATGACGGATTGTTGATCTGCGTTTCATTTTCATAAGACTTCATACAAACAAACAGCATGAAGATTTATTATTGAAAGGTTTGTATTGTAGAAAAATACATTTTAAAAGGAAAAATGATTTCTACAAATAAAAATAATGAGGATGTATATATATATATATATATATATATATATATATATATATATATTACTCAGTATTAAATTTCTGAAATAGTTCAACGATTTGACAAAACATTCAAATTAAATATTAACAAATAATCCATGTGCGAAAGTTTTTGTAAAAAAGTGTTTAAACAGCTTGACTCATCATATAACTCATTGTTTGATTACATAAGAATAAAATTAAATGGAAATTACGCTGTACTATGCATTTCTTATATTTTAATTACGTTTGATAAGAAAGAATCATTTTACAGTATATGACCCATTATCCGGAAATCCAAAATCCGGAAAGACCCGAAGTCCGGAAAGAAAAATTCGGAAATTTTCTAAATTTGTAAATTTTTACTAAAATTTTAGATTTTCTGAAATTTTTCGAAAATTTTACTGATTCCTAATTTTTTTTCAGTCCATTGTGTTTCAATGTTTAATCACTAAAATATTGTTACTTCGGTGGCGGGTGAACACGGTACCCCCCCCCCCCCCTTCTCTTCCCGAAATTAAAAACAAATAATTTTTCTCTCAAATTTTAGTTTAAAATTAATTTATATTACGATTCGTTAGAAACAAAAAATAGTTATGTATTTATTTCATTAGTTGTGATTCTGTTCAAGTTTTCCTAAAAATTTAAGGCATTCGATTTCGAAAATTTAAGTCTTCAGTCCAAAATTTCGAACATAAATATTTTTGGAATTTTGAACGATACTCGCCGAAAAAAATCAATTATGTCTATCGTTCGCAGAAAAAATAGACAATTTCTTCAAAGGATTGCGGAAACAACGTGAATTTCGTCAAAGGATCGAAAAAAAAAAAACGCCAAATTTCATTGCAGGATTGCAAAAAAAAAAAGAAAAAAACACTAATTTTGTTAACAAATTGCAGAAAAACGCGATTTCCGTCAAAAGCTTACGAAGAAGACACAAATTTCTTCCAAGGATTCCGAAAAAATGTAAAATTTCATCAAGGGATCACAAAAACAAAATTGGTTAAAGGATCGCAAAAAAAAAACTTCGAATTTCGTCAAATAATCGCGGAAAACCGTGAATTTCTTCAAAGTCTAGAGAAAAAACACAAATTTCTTCAAAGCACTGCGAAAAAATTTCTAATTTCGTTAAGGGATCGCGAAAAAAGTGAAATTTCGTTAAAGGATCGAACAAAAAACCCCACTAATTTCGTCAATCTCAGAAAAAACTCTAATTTTGTCAAAGGATCGTGAATAAAAGGCAAATTTCGTCAAAGAATAGCAAAAAACGCAAATTTCCTCAAAGGATCGCAAAAAGAAAACGCAAATTTCTTCAAAGGACTACGAAAAAATGAAATTTCGTCAAAGGATCGTAGAAGAAAAACGCAAATTTTGTCAAAGAACAGCAGAAAAAAATGCAAATTTTGTCAAAGAATCACGAAAAAAAGCATGAATTTTGTCAAATAATCGTGAACTTCTGGAGGTAGTTTTTGCGCTGTTATATGCGGACAGACGGACGGACGGATGAGACGACGACTCTAGCTGCTACGTATTTATATAATTACGAACGCACCTAAAAATGAAGTCAACTGAATTCGAATCCGACCCGCAAAACTAAATAAATAAACATATAGAACCCGACCCGATTCGCACAAAAATTTCTGTTTAGCCTAAGCCGATGCAAGAAACATACAGGCATTGGTTCAAAAGTTATTTAAAAAAACCCTTTCTGAATTAAGTATCACCACTCTGCATTCTAATAAATACATAATTTTTCTTAGCTTATTACTTTTGAATAAACAGGTACAATCACTTATAATTTTCTATATCAATCCCCTGGAGACATATATCAACATTAATTCTAGTAAATTTTCTATTTAAACCGTAGGGAAATATTTAGCTATTATACTTTTCTGTGTCATACTGTATGCATACTGTATGCTTATTAATAAACTAATCATCCATTTTTTACGAGCAAAATTTTATATTTTTTGAGGCATGCGTAGCATAATTATATTTTTCGGTCCGCACTTTTAGGATCTCTTAATTGGATAAAGAAAAAGATATTCATTAATCATAAATTTCTTTTATTAAATGTTCTAACTCTTTTTACTTTTCTGTTATTTCAGAATTTTTTTAATATTTTCTTGATTGGATTAAATTTTTTCTTAGAATAGAGTTTTATTTAACGCTTGCTTTTTTTCCTTTTCGACGATAAAAAATATTCTTAACAAACCACAGTTAATGACAATTCAATTATAGATGTGATTTTTTTTTTAATTCCATTACACAAAGCATTTTTTTTATTTTTCGTAAGTCATTAATTATCTTTTAATAAGAGCTGTTTCTAATGAATAACTTCTAAAACCGGATAAGAAGAATCGTAAGGAACCAGATAAATCTTTTTTAGCTTTCGCTTAGAATCCTGCATCCTGCATCCGGTTGAGTTATCCTGTTTTACCCGACACAACTAGCGATTCACACAACTAGCGATTCACTTCGTTTTTTTTTTTTTTTTTTTTTTTTTTTTTTCGGTGCGGGTTGTATTTGGGTCGGATTGACTTTAAGTGTTTCGTTTTCGGGTTTGTGTTTTGATTCTTTCGGGTCGTGTTAGGGTTAACCCAACTTTTCAAAGAATGCCCCGAATATTTTTTTAATAGAAAAAAACTATATATTTGAATAATAATGAGTGTATATGTGTTCATTTTTATACAAAAACGATAAAATTTATATTAGAAATGTAATTGTAAACTACTTCTCTATTATAATTCCATATATTAAAATATTAATTTTCTTTCACTTCGGATTCGGGTTGATTTTCGGACTCGGCTCGGATACAACCCGACCCATGCAAAACTCTTCTTCCGTCTTAGCTAGTAATCCAGTAAAAAAGGGAACCTGTCTATAACAGAATTCCGTCTTACACGAAAAAAAATTGGGATCCTGGCAAAAAATACGTATATACAATTTTGTTTGTTTAAACCTGCTAAGAAAAAACATGGCTAAAACGGATTTTTTCAGTTCCATTTCGGATTCGTCTTACCAGGTTTTATTATATACTCTAGAACTAGACTCACTGCTAGCCGACAAATGGGGTCGTCAGTTTTTATCACTTGCGCATTTGAATGTTCTAACTTGCTTTCATGTACATCCTACAGTACACTTTGTCTAGCATAGAAATATTTTCAACTTCCAGCAAATCCATAGAAATACAGTAAACTCCATCAGGCAGAATATTGTATACGACGGAAATTTCCACAGTCCCTATCGACTCCGCCTTACACGAGTTTCCTCTATTTACTTATATGAGCATGTGCAGAACAGCATTTAACACATTATCCAATATGTTATATAGTAAAATCTGCTAATGCACATAATTGGGACTCAGGTTTTCGATTTATTTAATTATATAATTAAGAAAATTAGGTAATTAAAATATTTTTTTTCCAATGCATTCCATGGGTAATAAAAATTGTCAGACTAAAAATACATATGGAATTGGATAGGCCATTCTTTAACTCCCATATGATGGCCTAATTTAAGAAATAAATAATAAATAACGAATAGTAGGATAAAAAATAAATAAGGAAAGTCGATTTTTTAAGTGTTCTTATGTAGGTAACTTTTTGAAAGCTATATATTTTCATAAGAATTATATTCGGTAATATTTTATTTTATTTACAAAGTTTCGTTTTTAAGTTAATTTTTTTTAAATTTTTGGTTGAAAGTAGTTAAAGATTTAGATAAAATAAACTTAAAATATACTGTTGGTTTGATTTACAAACTATTAATTTACATATTACATTATATTATCTCGACTGGCCTCGACATGGCAGCCAACAATCAGATTCACATATGATAGATAACAATACTCAGTTAAAAAGCGGAATTATAACAATGACTTTCTGGTTGCAGCAAAGATGATTTAGAAGTTTTTCAACTATATTATTCGTTAACAATGCTATTAACAAATGCCTGATTAATAAGAGAGTACACTAAGTTAAAAATTATTTTTATAATACAAACGCTTTGTTGCAACGAAGACGCTTCAAAAGTTGTTCAACAATGATAACTGTTAACAATACTATCAAATAATGTTCATTTTAATACCTAAATAAAAAATTCCCAAAAATCCATAACGTTTGCAATATCACTTTTCTTAAATCCTTTTCGAAGCACGTCATAAAATGAACCTAATAGCTAAATTAAGCAATTTACCCAATAAAAAGTCAGTCATTAATTATCTCCATCAGAAAAATTACAGCTCCATAACACCACTCGGTAGCGGAGGTTTCGGAGATGTATTCGCCGCCATCTCTCCACAGCAAATAAGCGTAGCTCTGAAGGTGATTCCACACAGAAAATCCTGGGAATTGGAAGAAAAGATATGGCCTACGCTGCGTCATCCCCACATTCTTCCGACGATCAAAATCATCGAGGCAAAACGTCTTCATTGCAAAATGTATGTAACACCCAGGCACCCATCGACCCTTAATCGAGTTGTTCAAAGCTTCGATTTCAAGAGCGACAGAAACGGACTGCGTAGGATGAAAAGATGGTTCGCTGAAATACTGTCAGCATTGAATTACCTCCATTCGTCAAATTACTGTCATTTGGACATAAAAGGAGACAACATTTTGATATCTATGGAGGATTCGGCCGTATTGTGTGATTTTTCGGGTATGAATGTCACTGGACAACATCTTACAAGGCACGTCGCCCCCATGCAGTTGCGACCACCTGAAGCCTTTAGTCTTGGTATAAAGGAAGTCGAAGGGGCACGATTCGACATGTGGTGTTACGGATTGTTCGCTTTAAATGAGATGACAGACTATTACTTCATGCGGCGAACGGGTGACGTCCGCAGAGCCTGGAACTGGCAATCAAAAGTGAAGCTCGTTTTGAAGGAAATATTGCAAGAAGTGCGTTTTAATGATGAGTTTGATAAAACATTTGCATATATATTTGTGTCGGAGGAAGACAAAATGAATGCTTTTGACTTTGTGAAATCGTTTTTGAAGGATGATTCTGAAGAACGGCCAACTGCGGCAGAAGCTCTGAGACATCCGTTCTTGAAAGAGATTGTAAAAGATAGTGCCAAAGACTTTTTCGATCTGGGAAGTATTGCGGACTCAACAGGTCTTTTCGAGAGCCAGGAAGCATCCGCCGAGTTGGAAAGCAAAAGCAGCAATGACAAAAGATTTGCAGCTGCAGGATCTGATGCATCACTCGTAGTTTCAGCTCGAAGCCCTGAAGGCGCAAGTACCGGTCTCGTGAATAAACAGATAAGGGAAAAAGTAGTAGAACTTATGCATGAAGATAGTAGTACAGAACTAAGCAGCGACGTCCCTGAAGATAGTCCACTTGTTACAGATTTTGAAGAACAAAACGCTGATGTTACTCCTTATCCTCCTTATGCATGGCATGTTCCTGCGAGATGTGAAAGCGAAAACTTGGCCACTGTGCCTATAGTCACACAAAGTCGTCTCGATTTCAACGAACTTCTAATGATAAAGGGTTATTGCGGTAAGAAGAAACAGCAAATTCTTGGAACGAAAAAGTGGTTCAAAAGGAAGTTTGATAAAGTTTTCCAAAAGAAAGAACAAAAGTACACTATACTCCATGATGATTAGTAACAACAATACAAGATACAAAAAAAAAATTTGCAGTAGTCACTGTTTTATATTCGAAATTGTATAAATTTTTTATTTGGCGGTTATAAAAATATATGAGAGACATGCCTTGTTTTTTTTCTTTTCCTGTATTTTATATTATATAATATTTTTTCTGTATTGAATCGGATATCTTTGATTTATTTATATTAGCTCAAAGATTATCCACTTTATTTTATGTCAAAGAACCCCCCCCCCCAAAAAAAAAAAAAAAAAATAAATAAATAAATAAATAAATAAGTAAATAAATTACAGTGGTAATGGCGGATAACGCAAAAAATAGAACTTAAAATGAAAACAGAAAAACAAAACTCTCAACTTTTCGTTTACAAAGAAATACTCGTGTAAAAGTCTATTCCCATAAAAGGAAGGAAAATTCTATAAACTTAGTAATTGATGGATAATATGTCTCCATTATCTCCGCCCACTCCTAATAACATCTTGCGATTTCGCATGCGTCCATCCTTTTATTTTGTTGTTCTTTTCTTTCTAGTAATTATAGAAATATCTAGAAAAAAAAACGTCAATCGTATCGGGCGACTTCTGGTTTCGACGATTTCATTTAAAACCCATTTAAAAGCAGGTCATCATTTTAGCGTTCGACTGGTCAGTTGTATTTTATTGATGTTACCTCATTTCAAACATAATGAGATATGTTTGATATAATGAGATATATTTCACTAAGGTGGACTACAGCATACTTTCTCAGGTGTATTGAATTAGGGGAGAAGGCGATTTGAAAATGTTTCAGGAACAACAACAATGGATAATCTTTTGTCTTTGTAACTCTCCCACATTTTTAAAAAGTCGGTGTCACTGACCGGATAACAGCGTACTTCTCGCGATGCAATCCCTTTACACACAAAGTATATAAAGTAAGTCTGTTAAATATTTCGCTAAAATGCATCTTGATTATTGTTAAAATTATGAACAAAGTTCAGGATTATCAGCTTGGAGTGAGACATTCCGCTTTTTTGATTGAATAAGATCGCTTTAGCAGCCTCGACTATAATGGACTTTATGCGAGGCTAACAAAAAAGAAAGGCTACCGCGATGCTTTACTCGTATCTTTTTTTACAGACCGCGGGAGTCACGTGATGCTCGAATGCATCAATGCAGGTGTGCGAAAAGAGCATCACGTCACTCTAGCGGTCTGTAAAAAAAAAATATGCACGTGACGTCACAGCTTCAAAATTAGCGCTATTTTGCAATCGCAAATACCCTCAGCAGACGAATTTTATCCTCGAACCGCGTTACGTGCATAAAGTAAAAACGAATTTTTTACAAATTTAGCGAATGTTCTCGCTTATACTGAATGACATTTTGAATTTATATTACAACCTATTAAGTATCTTACTGCTACTATAATGAATTTCGTCGCGTTTTTTTTTAATACATAAATATCAATAATGCTAATACTCCATAAGAGCGCTATGCTAAATATTTAAATGTAAATACCGCCAGCAGACGATATTTAGTCTCGATCTCGACATCTTATTGCTAAGCCATAATTTTCATATTTTCTTCAATCTATTAATGTGTCTGGGCGTAAATTCTTTAACTAAATTATAAATTTGTTAGTGTTATACCCAGGGCTTAATTTGCGCCGGAGCTCACCTGCATTTTTCTCCATTTTTAGTAAAAATTTAAATATTGGATAAAATTAACCGGAGCTCATAAACACTGCGCTCCGGAGCCCAGTGCTATAACACTTCCGAAAAACAAATCCTAAAAATGACAGTTTCCTTTCTTTTCCATATCCAATCTTTTGCCTTCTTTTGTATCAAAACACTTATAAGTGACATAATGTGTCGCTCACGTAAGAGATGGAGATGAAACGGGCTCGATTTTTATATCCGTCTTTGTGTTTGGGCAGACTCGAGCTCCATCTGTCTTCCATTCAAAATTTTATGTATTTCCATTTCAAATCATTTTAATGCTATTTTGATCAGAATAAAGAGTCAACAGAAATAGTCTTTTTCTATTCTACGTGGCTGCGAACTATTCATTTTATTTTGTGTTCACACTCTTTCCGAATCATAATCCTGAGCTTATTGAATCGTAGAATTCTGCGATTCATTAACATTAAGATTAGCTGAAGGTTTCTATTTAGAAGTATAATAACTAAAAAGTGGAATAGTGGATAGCTAAGTATATACGCAGATATAGATGTATTTAAAATTTTTATTTTGCTCAATAAAAAACAATGCTCTAAATTTTTAAAATAATGTATGAAATATAAATAGGCAGATTGGAGTGACGGCGGAGGGGGGTACGCTACGGGTGTTAGTACTTCAGAATATTAGGGCTCCGGTACTTTTTTTGTTAGAAATTAAACCCTGGTTATACCAGATAGCAATCTAGTAAATCATAGTTTACTTATTTAGCAGAAAGCTTCTACGCTTGCACATGCTTTTTTGTTTACTCTCAAAACATTCCCTGACTCTATTCCAGCATTAATTAATTCTTTAGCAGCACAGTGGAGTATTTCACGCAAAATCCTGGCCAATATTAATTTTCACGTGGTTTAAAGTTAAAACCATTTTTGTTGACTTGCTATTAGTAAATACACTTATTTAATGTTATAGATGCATAAATGTATGCATTTATTTAAATAAATAAATATATAATACAATGTTTATTTAATTGTTTATTGCTTATAAGAGGAAATTAATTGTTGATAGGTTTGTGTTATTTGCAATTAATGTTTCATTCAATGCTGATGATTTTACTACACATAAATGTGTAATTATTTATGAAAACCAACGCATAGTTACTATAATATATATATTACTTGCATTTAGCATTTACCAAAGTTGAGTCTCTATAGTATAGAGATGTGCTGGTTTTTGAGTGGTTTTAACAAGTTTGCAGTCCTCCTAAAAAAAAAAAAAAAAACCTTGATATCTAAAAATGGCAACACTATGCAGAACATTTTTTTTTTAAATTTGCTTTCAAAACTATAACTAATAGGATTATATTTCCAAAATGGTCTGACAAACCCCGACACAGCTTTAAAAAGCTTTGAATATATTAGATAATATATTTCAATAAATTAGATCTAAAAAGGTTTAATATTACTACATTTTGAATTTAAATTATTTTTCGTTATATGAAAAGTAAAATTAGTTAAATGCCCATGTCATATTTAAACACAATAACAATGCCGAAACATAACTAAAAGGTCAGTCTAAGTCTTCTCACAAAGAACTTTCACTTCAACTGAGGCTAGGAAGGATCCGCTTGACATGATTCTGAAATACACATAGATCGATGCACCAGTTAGTCAGCTATTATAAAATATGCTTTCTACAATTGTTGAGCAAATTTTAATTTCTGCCTTTTTGGCCAGGATTTTGCATCCAATACTGCACTGTGAGCCGGTTCAAAGCTCTTCCTTCCTTTCGGTCCAAAGCTTTAATCCAAACCGAACGTAAACCAAAATAAAATCATGAAAGTCTTAAAAAATAAAGTCAACCACATTCGAATCCGACCCGCAAACCTAAATAGATAAATATACAGAACCCGACCCGATTTCGACCCCAATCACAAACATTACACTTCAGCCTAAGCCGATGCAAGAAACAGAAAGAGATTGGTTCAAAAGTTATTTAGAAAAAACTTTCTGAAGTAAGTATTACTACCTTGCCTTCTAATAAATACTTAATTTTTCTTCGCTTAGGGGCTGTACTTATATAACGTCATCACTTTAGTGGGGAGGGTTTTTCTGACACAGGATATCGTAAGATATCTCTAGGGAGAGGGTGGGTAACTGTGTATCCGAATTTGTTTGTTTGTTTCTGTAAATGAACGATAAATGTTATACACAGCCTATTCCATAGTAAGCTTCACGTAGTGCACCTCAGTGATGTATATCCATTTTAATATGTTTGAAATAGTGTAACATCATTAAAATACACTACAAACAATTTATCCCCATAGACCATAATGTAACGGAATTCTTTTGAGTGCCCCTGTAAATGAACGATAAATGTTATGCTCACCCTATTCTACAGTAGACATCTCGAGTGCATTTCGTGATGTATATCGATTTGATGTATAACGATTTATGATGTATATCGATTTGAAATAGTGTAACATCATTAAAATACTCTGCCAACAATTTTCTCCCCCATAGACCATAATGTAATGGAATTCTTTTGAGTGCCCCTGTAAACGAACTTTAAATGCTACACACTCCATTTTTAATACAGAACATGTTATGGTAAACCTCAAACACATGCCAATCCGGGTCAGAGCACGGACAGACAGACAGACGGCAAGAGAAACCGAATTCATAAACCTTTTTCAACTATATAAGAACACACATTTTATCAGACAATTAAATGCACTAAACCAACATGAGTGAAAAATTGACCTGGTCCAGGACTCGAACCAGGGACCTTCAGCGTACCGTGCTGATGCTCTGCCACTAAGCCAGCCAGAGCCCGGCAACTTCTCACACTTATTCATGTTGGAAACTATGTTTCGAAAATGTTAAAAAAAATTATGAATGACATAAATATTGATTTAAAAGGAAGTAAATAAATTTCTTTAAAAGCAATAAATAAATAAATAAATAAATAAATAAATAAACTTTTTAAATAAAAAATGTTTGGTTGGGGAAGGGGGATAAAAGTTCAATTAAGTCATCTGGTATAATGAAATGAATAAATAAATAAACAAACAACAACAAAAAAATATCTCTTCCTATCAGAAGGCCGTGGTATAATATTTACCTATCGTAAAAACGTAACCTTATGAAAAATAATTACTTCTCTTCGACTGTTGTTTCGAGATTTATTGACGATCATCGAAATCGGAATTGCTTTTTAATGAAATACACTCCATAGAAGAAATTGGAGCAGTGCCAGAAGATGAGAAAAAGAGGAGAAGGGGGGGGGGGGGGGAAGGTTGTCAGTTATTCCGTAACTTTGTTTCGTTTTTGTCAAATTTCATTGATGGTCCGGGTAATGAAAGAAGAATGTCAAAGGTTGTTGTGGTAACAATAGATTTATGTGTCAGAAGTGTCTTCGTTTCATTTTCCTGAATAGAACGAAAGTGTTGTATAATGTTTTGGTTGAATTGAAGATAAAAGGGGTGTTATTTGTTTGCGTGTATTTTTTATATGTAAGAGAAACTTCTGGTTGTATGGAATACAATTTACATTTGGGGCAATACAAGGGCTTAATTTGCGCCGGAGCCCACGGGAGCTCATCTCCAGTACTTGTCTGTTTTTAATAAAAATGTAAATATTGGCCAGAATTCACTGGAGCTCTTAAACACTGCGCTCCGGAGCCCAGTGCAACAAAGCTACCAAAAACTAATCCTAACTTACCCTTTCCTTTCCCTCCCATCTCCAATCTTTTGCCTTCTTTTGTATCAAAATACTTATAAGTAACGTAAAATGTATCGCTCACGCAAGAGATGGAGATGAAACGGGTATGATTTTTATATCAGTTTTCGCTTTTGGGCAGGCTCGAGCTCCATCTGTCTTCAATTCAAAATTTTATTTATTTCCATTTCAAATCCTTTTAATGCTATTTTGATCAGAATAAAGAGCCAACAGAAATAGTCTTTTTCTATTCTGCATAGCTCCGAATTAATCATTTTTGTATTAACACTACTTCCGAATCCTAATCCTGAGCTTATTGAATCGCAGAATTCTGCGATTCATGAACATTAAGATTAGGCAAAGGTTTCTATTTGGAAGTAATAACTAAAAGTGGAATAGTGGATAGCTAAGTATGCACAGATACATGCATTTAACATTTTTATTTTGCTAAATAAAAAAACAATGCTTTACATTTTGAAAATAATGTATGAAATATAAATAGGTGGATTGGAGTGACGGTAGAGGGGAGGGGGAGGGGGGTATGCTATGGGTGTTAGTACTGCAGAATATTAGGGCTCCGGTACTTTTTTTCTTAGAAATTAAGCCCTGAGCAATACGACACCCCGATATTGTTTAAAACGCGAAAACTGAATACAATTACAAACTTTATCTATCTGAGAAGAGCTTTTATAGACAAAAAAAATATTTTACGAAATTTCAACACGTGCAAGTAAATAATAATACTAATAATAAACTTATTTTGAGGTAGTCGAGAAATAGGGAATAGGGGCTTAAAAATGAAGAAATCGAAGAAAATTCGGCAGAAAAAAAACAGATGTAATGGTATCAAGAGAGCATGATCAAAATATAATATCCAGGTAGTCAGCCACAATATACTTCAGTTCCTACATCAGATTTGCACACATCACAAATAGAAGGGTCTGTCTTGGCGCATCATAGAGCATTTTGAGATATTGACATTCCATGTAAACCGACACCGCCGGTTTGGGAAAAAATGACTCTATGTTTATGGGGGTGAATCGCGAACTAAAAAAAGAGTATTACATCCTAAACTGTTAGTATTCCGGTATACATTATGCCTCATTTCAATGTAAAAATATTATTTCTAATAATGAATCAGAAATATTGAAAAATAATCGCCTGATACTTTCCAAAGACGAAAAACAAATATTGATTCCCACAACGCGCCCTGACTCCGACCGACGAACTGCGCGTTCTAGGGAGCATTCTAGAAACGTTTATAAGTAGTTTGTGATATTGCCGTGTAGTGGCGGTGTTTACTAAACAGAATCCTTAGTATTCCAAATTATGCGACTATTGCATAATACTCGAAGTTCCTCTATATTATATATGTTTTTATAGATGTTTAAAAAAGTGTTTAAAATCAGAAATGATGCCTTCATTCAAATATAAAATTGTCATTAAATGGACAAATTAACAAGGCAGGGCCATGCAACCAAAAACAAAATTTGAAACCGCCTTCTCATTTTCCTTTTGAATAAGAAAGACAAGTTCACTGAGAAATATTTATTTGTTTAATAATATATATCATTATTCAGTTTTATCCGTATTTTTTTAAAAGACATCAAAAAATAATGCTCTATCTGAATTTAAAAAATGTAAAATTTTCGAAAAACATAAAAAACTTTTTTTAATAGTTAAAAAAATCATGCTTCAAGCATAGATTACGTAACACTTTCGAACACTTCCAAAATACTTTTAAAAAATCTTTGCCGTCCGGCGACACCACACTGGTGTCGTACGTAAATTAACTTAATTTTAATCCTTAAAGGCTACATTGGCACCAGAATTTTGGAATGAAAAATTCCCTATCAAGCGCACGAAAAAAAGATTTGACTTAATTTCGAATAAATTTATTTCTAAATTCTGGTGTCAATCCATCATTTCAACATTTTACGAATAGAAGTATTTTTATGAGACATGCGGACGACAACTGACCTCAAAGTAAACAATTTGGAAAACGCATTACATATTTAAAAATCCAATTTCAAGTATTACAACAATATTCGGAAAAATATCCGAATTATTTTGTTTAGCTCTGTTGCTCTGTATATAATAAACAGATATGTATATGCCATACATAGAATTCTAAAATTTAGTTCAGTTAGGAAACGCATAGCACAGTTGAAAATTGTCCTCCAGCAATTTCCGGCAATAAACGGAAATGTACGCGAGATGTTTTGTGCTTCTCTGTATATGATATATACATACCAAGTAATTGGCCAAAAATGAGTTAAATTTAAAAACGCGAACCGCAACTTAAAACGCACTTCCAGCTATTATTATTAACAAGCAGTACTTTAACTGAATACTTTTGTGTGTCCCTGTAAATGAACGATGTATGCTTTCCACACAATATTTTATAGTAAACCTCGTGTAATGCACCTCAGTGATACATACAAATTTCAGTTTGAAATATTGAAACATCGTTTTAAAAAAAACCTCAAACGATTTTTCCCCATAGATGTTTTCATTAATGTATATAACGGAACTCTTTTCAGTATCCCTGTAAAGGAACTATAAGTGCTATACACACCCTATACTATATTAACCCTCTTGTTGTGCACTTCATAATTATATATCAATTTCGCCATGTTTTAAATGACGTAGCATCATCAAAATGCACTTGAAACGATTATTTCCCATTGACTGTAATGTAACGGAATTCTTTTGAGTGTCCCTGTAAGCAACTATAAGTGCTACACACTTCATTTTCAATAGCGAACATACCATATTTAACTTAAATAACGTATATCAATTGCATGACAATTCGAGGAAATTTACGCGAGTTAGAGTACGGACAGACAGACAGACAAACCGAATTCATATTTTTATTAACACTTTTCAACTAATGTTGGAATGTGTTAAAAATTGAAGCTTACGGAAAATCTGATTTCTCCTAATAAAAAGTTTTGTTACAAATGCATTTTCCTAATTTTATGCGTAAAATATTACATATTTAAAATTTATCCATGTTAAATAAAAAATAAAAAAACTTTTAGAATAATACAGGGTGTTTATAAAGTCCTGGACCCATTTTGATGTTTAATAACTCATAAAATAATAAAGATAGATTAAAATTAATAACATAAATGGTTAGATAGACTCAAAAAGTTTCCTGACCCTTGTCAATGAACTTCCACGTGTGCCCCCTTCGTCGCACGGAGAATATCAAGTCGATAGTCAATTTCACGACAGGTAGCGGCAGGCATGTCGGCATCCACAGAGGCTATTGCGGTTGTCATTCTGGCTTTTAAGTCATCAATGTTCGACACTCTCCTCCTGTAAACATTGTCCTTTACAAATCCCCAAAGGAAAAAGTCCAGCGGCGTTATATCAGGTGATCTGGGTGGCCAAGGAATTGGACCTCCTCGCCCAATCCATCTTCCTGGAAAATGGTCATTCAAAGAAATACGAACGATGGTACGCCAATGAGGTGGGTGGTGCACCATCTTGTTGCAAAAAGACACGTGGCTGAAGCTCTTCTAGTTGTGGAAATACGGCCAACATGTCTAAGTATACGACAACAAGATGGTGCACCACCTCATTTCTTGGTATAATTTAACATTATGGTGTATAACGTATATTTGATTGTTATAATACATATTTTATAAATTCCATTACTACGGTTTGAAAGCAAATTTTGATTAGTACATATTGTTTATTACATCGCTCAGTCTATTAAATTATATAAATGCTAGCTTAATGAAATAAATTATAAGACTCTGTTCTTATTATTAACCCACTAAGCGTTTTGCCCGTATTTTTCCGTTTCCCAAAAACAACTGAAATCGGTTCTAGACAAAAATATTTTTAACAAAATTGTATTTTAAGATAGTATATGTAAAATAAAGAGATATGAAGTGTATTTTAGAAACAAACGGGGAAAGAAAAATTAAATTATTTTAAGTTTTACAAATATTTTTATGAAAATGAAGGTTTTGTCCGTTCGTAATTATATAAATACGTTAGCCGTCGTCTGGTCCGTCCGTTTGTCAGCACATAACAGCACAAAAACTACCCAACCGAATGGTTTGAAATTTAATATATAGAATCGCTGCAGAATTTTGTGGAGTCGTTTCAAATTTTATGAAAATCGAATCGAAACTATTTTGCCAACTTAAAATTTACTTATTTTATTACGGAAATTAACCCTATCATAATAAAATACGATACATTCATTTTTTCAGTGAAATAATAACGATTTTTTTTGTACATTGTCTTGTATTGGATAGTTGCGCATAGTATCATTTTAACGTAACAGAATAGTAATGATTTGTTTGTAAAAGTGTTTTGAAACTTAATTTCAGAAAATAAAATTAATATCTATAACATTGAATTTATACATGCAAGAGTTAATAAAATAATATTAATTTTACAGTTAATGTTAATGCTGTTATTTTATCATATTTATTTACCAATAATTTTTATACTATTCATTATTGTAATAAGATATGCATTTATTTCGCAAGAACTTGGCCATTTTAATTTAATACCAACTTTATATTATGAAAGTTACATTAGTTTGCGGAAAACGGATTAAAAAAATAAAATAAATATAAGCGCATAAATTCCTTTTCAGCCGTTTTAGAAGAGGAGTCATTTCTAATTAATTAAGTGAATAAGCCTCTAATGAATCACTTACGACATAAATAAACTCTTAGTTAAAGGTTAGACAGTTATTCTCGGAAAGACGTTTCATTCAATTTCAATTTTATTAATTCGAAAATTACACCGTATTTATTAAGTTTAATTAATAACTTTCCGGCGAAACTCTGAAAAAGAAAAAGAGTAATAGAAATACACTATTGAAATGCAATATTAATGTTAATTTGAATAAACATAAAAATATATTCGAATAAAATAAACTTTTTTTTTGTCAGTGAGGAAGTTATATCTGTTTACTGCAAAAATTAGACGAAATCGGATACAATGTACACAAGAACGAAAAATCATACGTCAAGCATAGATTATGTAACACTTTCCAACACTTCCAAAATAATTTTACAAATCTTTACCGTCTAAATAAAGTAAAAGAGGATAGCTAAGTAAACATTTGGAAAACGCATAACATATTTAAAACCACGATTTCAGGAACGACGAACACTATTCTGAAAAATATAAGAATTATTCTGTGCAGCCCTGTATAGAATCTACAGATTTGAATATATACTACATAGAATGCTAAATTTTAGTTCACTTAGGAGACGCGTAGAACTGTTTAAGATTTCCCGCCTGGAATTTCCGTCAAAAAACGGAAATGTTCTTCAGAACTTCTGTGCTGCCCTGTATAAGATACATACATTTTATATACACCAAGTAATAGACAAAAAAAATTTAAAACTGCGTTCAGCAACTGAAAAAGCACTTCCAGCAATTATCGTTAATAGACAGTACCGAATTCTTCTGTGTGTTCCTGTCAATGAATGGTGAATGCTGGACACACCCTATTCTGTAGTAAGCCTCTTGTAATGCACCTTAGTGATATGTATCGATTTTAATATGTTTGAAATAAGTGAAACATTATTAAAATAAACCGCTAACAATTTCCCCCCATAAACCGTCATGTAACGGAATTCTTTTGAGTGTCACCGTAAAGGGTATAAGTGCCATGCACCTCTTCTAGTGCACCTCAGAGATTTTTCTCAATTTCAATATGTTTGAAATTGTGTAACATTATTAAAATAAACTGCAAGTGATTTTTCCCCAACGGAATTTTTTTTAGTGTCCCGGTAAAAAAAAACTATAAGTTCTACACATTTGATTTTTAGTATCGAACATACCATAGTAAACCTCAATAATCTATATCAATTGCATGACAATCCTAATAGATTTACGCGAGTTAGAGCACGGACGGGCAGACAGATAAACCGAATTCATAAACACTTTTGGAAAGTGTTAAAAAAAGGTCAAAATTTGAAGAAGATTGCTCGAGGTTTGTGCGAGGGATCATGATCTGAGATAATCACGTTTAAAAATTCAAGTTATGATTTATGTACGATTCGAACAAAGTGAATTAAAGTGGCGTTACTTTTTTAATTTTTATCGGATCGACTAAGAAATGCAACTGAATATTCTTTACTAATTGTAGCATCAGAAAATGAAATTTCAAAAAATGCATTTTTTGAAAGTTTGCAGGTAAGTATAACCCGTTAACAGCATCTGTTCAAAAATGTATTACGCATAGAAGTATGCGACATGACGGTCATTTAAAAATTCATAAAAAAAAGGCTTATTAACCCTAATTATTTTAGCATATAAATAAAATCTGCAGTTTTTTTATTCTTATATTTTTCAAATCTAATACCCTCATTTGTTTTAGTAAATAAAAAAAAAAAAAAAAAAAAAAAAAAAAAAACAACACAATTCCAAAACTCTCTTCTTTGTAAAAACATTCGCAATTGAAGGGTAATATTTAAAAGATTATGTGTCTGAAAATTTATAACTAAAAATAACTGCGGCTGTACGAGAAAAGCGGATTATATACCATGAACCATTCTAACAATATCTGTTTCGCATGAAATGCGCAGTCTTAGAAAAATGCAAATAACCATTCAATTTCTAAAGATAAACCATTTAGTAAATTACAAATCGAAGTACGAATTAAGTAAAATGAATGCGTCTGTAAATTAACGATTCATCATACTAATGCTTTTAAGTACTTTTAAACTGATTCCGACGAGGATATATAGTTAGAAAATGTAAATATAGAATCGTATTTCGTGATGGTGTTTAATGCTTGGGTGGTATTCGATTTTTGATAGAAGATTTATTTAGAGTTAATAAAAGTCTGTTAATAATGTTTCGTTCATTCTGAGTATTTTTAGAAAATATTTATCGCTATTTATAAGGAAGATTAGTGTTTGAACAGAGGCCGACAAAAATCTGCGTTAAGGTGCACTTTTTAGCTCACAGGCTATCAAAGCCAGAGAGAGCTAACGTGCCCGCCCGTTCCGTAAGTACGTATGTATGTACGTAACGCGATAACTCTTGATAGAAATAACCGTTTTGCTTCAAACTTTGTATACATGTTCATTGTGATAAGGCGCTTTCCTGATTAGTTTTAGGGGTTCATTGGTTAACTATAAAGGGGGAACGGGGGATATCCTTCCTTAATATATTGTCGATTTTTTTATTTATATTTCAAATTCTTTGAAATACGAGTATAATATACAATTAGTATGAACAGCCTGTGAGCTTAATGCCCTCAATTTAACTGGGTAGTTTTCTTTTTTACTTAATTATAAATATTTTTATTCCCCACTCTTTTTTTTTTTACTTTTTCCAACATCGTTGAAAAGGGTTTATGACTTTGGTTTGTCTAGCCTAATGTGCAAGATTCATTCCCGTTTATAGTTAGTAATTGCTGGAAGTGAGTTTTAAGTTGCCTATTGCGTTTTTTACCTGAATAAAATTTTTGCTTAATATCTACTGTGTGTAAGTCTTTAGATAATATACAGGGCTGTATAAAGGATTCCTAGTGCATTTCCATCGATTGGCGAAAATGGCTAAATGTGAATTTCAAAACTGAACTAAATTTTATCATGCTATGTTTTATGTAACATATCTATAGCTCATATACAGGCAGGGTTTGTAAATATCATGATATTTTCGAATATACAAAAAATATCCGATATTTTCAAAATAGTCAATTTATTGATGATTATAAATATTTTCAGAGTTAATATAAATTAGACAATAAAACATATGTCATTTAGCTTGAAAACTTAATAAAATAATATATTCTAAATGTCTTTTTCTATTTTGTTTTCACTTACTTAACAAAATTGAAGATAAACTCATTGAAAACAGACACAATTTGCTTTTTACACTCACAAAAAACGAACTTATTAAGATTTAGTAATTAAGTTTTAAGAAAATTTTATGTTTTATACAACAAAATAATTTGTTTTCATTGAAAAATTTGAACATAAATATAGTATAAGCTTGGTCTGCTTAACTGAAACAAATCAAAACAAGAAAAAATTATTTCTAATGAAGCTGATAGTTTATCTTTTAGTGGCTTTTCTGAGTAAATATTGTCCCACATAATTATTGATTCTACATTTAAAAATTCAGCTTCAAACATAAAAGTTTGGAAAAGTTTGTTTGTTATTTTGGCTGGGGGAGAGGGGGGGGGGGGCTAAAAAAGCCACGATAAGAGCAAAAATTCTTTATCTACAGAACGACACAGCCAATAACGATTAAAGAATTCCTTTGAACTTGTTTTGACTGAAAATATCAAAAATATTATGCGCAATATTTTGAAAATAAATATCAAATAATGTGAAAATATCAAACTTCATGATATTTTGAAAATAAATATCGGCTATATATCATGATATAGATCAAGATATATATCCACTGATATATATATATCACCGAACCCTGTATACAGGGCTACACAAAATATTTGGACTACGTTTTTGACTATGGGATGTTATTGCTAAAACTGGATTTTTAAATTTGTTATATGTTTTCTAAACTATTTACTTACACATCTTCTTTCGTCAGAGTTTTCTGGATGTGATGGAAAGTGTTTCGTAATCTATGCTTGACGCATGATTTTTCGTTCTTGCTTTTACAGTGTATAGAGATAAAATGTATCTGTTTGCATTTCGCATTTAAGTAAATAGGATACACTTTTTGGGAAAATAAATTTCAATTCAAACGCAAAAGACAGTATTATTTCAGACTTATTTAGTCTTTAAAAACCTCTTAGCAAAATCGACATTGTTCAATAGGAAAATGGGATGTTTTTCGTCTTTATGGATTAAAGCCAAATTTCATTTCTTCTTTCAATAGCGAAGACAGTTCGTGAAAGAGAAATTCAGTGTTTGTATAATCGTAAATCTCCCAATAACAATTGGAAGTGGATAAAATTATTATTTTTTATTTGTTAGTTATTGTGCTGTCCTCAAAAAAAAACCCATTTTTTCATATTTTCTTTATATAAAATTTAATGAAGAATTTGTAAACATTGAACATGGCTAAATAATTATAGCTTGTTCTGACTAAGATTTTAATGTTGAGCATGTTCCATTTTATCACTTTATTACAAAATGCAAGCCAACTATACGAGAATTAAAAAAAAAAAAAAAAAAAAAAAAACACTTTTACAAAAAATGACCTATGTTACCTGAAAACAACCCACACCTGACATAATCAGCTGAAAATGAAGCCTTTTATGACATATTAATGTGGTTTAACATAAAAAAATACATAAATTTATGTAGATCATTCTAAAATTCTATTATAAAAATAAAATCTGTAAAAATAAAGCTCGTGTTTTGCCAAAATTCGACAATTGTTAATTTAAAATATTTTAAAACTAAATAAGCACTCCTTAGGTATTTTTTAACTATTTTTATTTTTTTAAATGGTGCATAAAAACAAAAAAAAACAAAAAATGACTTTAGTAAAATATTTGGTGTATTACTAGGGTGGGGTTGTTTAAGAAACATTTCAGTGTTTTTGTTTTTTTTAAGAGGACAGCACAATAACATTTTTAAGATATTAATTTCCTAATCCATTCTCTACAATAACAAAAAAGGAACATTCTTTTGATATCACCTTTGCGAGGGACGGGAGTTTTTCAAGTACTCAGTGGCACTGTTATCTTAAACAAAACTAATTTACTCCATATCTGCACTATTTAATAGGATACATGATACATAAAATAACAATGTATCCAATATATACTTAGAGAAACTAACACGGCAAGAGATTGGGGGGAGGGGGGGGGGATTCCACTTCACACAGGATTCAGTTTTATTATTATTGTTGTTGTTGTTGTAATTGCGTGATATTCTTTTCTCAAAGATTATGAATTTATTTTGTTTAAAGCAAGATTTCGTTATAAGCAGGTTATATACATTATTATTATAATTGCATGGCATTCTTTCCGCCAAGACCATGAATGTTTTCTTTTAAGGCGAGATTTCGTTATACACAGGTTTCGTTTTCATAGATTATTCTCTCTATACATATACAGTGACCTCTCACTTATACGACTTTCAGGGGACCGTAGAAAAAAGTCGTATAACTGAGAGAGTCGTATAAGTGAGAGACCGTCTTATTATACAAGTTTCAAACTTTATATGCATTAATTATTTTACCTATATTAAAAACGATAAGTTTCGAGTACTAAGAACATATTTTAACAAAATTTATGAACTATATTAAAAAATGAAACGTAAAATATATTTTTTAAAAGTTCGCAAAATTATTCACTTACCACTATGTTTATTTTAAAGATTTACAGATCAGATTTTCTAAAAAAAAATGAAGTGATATTAGTTTGTCTCTGCCATCAACGAAAAGAGAAAATATATTTTAAAGTCTAATAAAGCTTTTAAGCTATTTTGGGAATAATCATTTTGATAGACATAATTATTTAATGTATTTAAGGTGGAACTTGTTTTTGAAAAATTTACACCAGCAATAATATTGCTTTCATCTTCGTCACCCTCCTCGCTCAAGTCTTCCTTAATGATATCCTCCAAGATTTCTTCAGCAGTTCTCAGTTCTGATAGAAGTTTTCATTCCATTCTACATAATATTTGAAATTAATATCTCTTCGCCCATAAACATTTCCTCCCAGTCTTCGTCATTAAAGGACTCCCATATGCTTTCAAAATTGGGTTCATTAGTTGAACTAACAGTTTGGACTTGTGAAAAACAACATTTCCTAAAACATTTCTTAATTGTCTGCGATGTCACATTTTTCCAGGTGGTCATTTGACTTTTGTTAAATGGCAGGCACAAGGGAATTCCATACAATCACCCTACTGCCATAGATTTCATCGTTAATAACACACGAAGGTAGATAAGAAATTTTATTCATTATTGATAAGCACTTTAACAATAGTGAAAGGATAAAGCAAAGAAAACGTGAATGATTGGTACTTTAAAGATTATAAAAATGAATTCTTAAGTGAGAAATGTAAAATCGCCTGAACCGTTTAAAGCGTCGTATAAGTGAGAGAAGCAGTCGTATAACTGAGAGAAGTTTAGCATTATTTCCCATAAAGCGTGGACGGGACCAAGAGAATTCGGTGTATAACTGAGAGAGTCGTATAACTGAGAGTCGTATAAGTGAGAGGTCACTGTATATTAAAACCTGTGTAACATAATTGCTAGGGACCGGGAAAATTCCAATTTTGACAGTTTTTCGTTTTAGCAGGCAAACTGTACAGTACTCCTTCCATCGTGACCATAAAAAGTATCCGTTATCGATAGGTTTAACTGCATTTAACAAAAGCTTTTTTCAATTCCTACTATTAGTTCACACTCTCCCTATATATATTTATATATCTTGTTCAAATTTCCAATGGTTAATCAAATACTTTTTATTCATCCATTTTTTTAAACTTGTAGTGGATGACACTGGATGTTAATACAGTTTTTTCAAATATTAATTCATTCATTAAATTTAATTAATTAATTTTAGTTTTATAGGGGAGAAAAAAATTTCTCTTACATAAAATATTTAGCATATAAATTTAGGAATAAATAGCGTCAGTGGCGAAGCGTGTAGATCGCTGGAAAAAAATTTCTTTTTGACCTAAGTAGGAATTGACTTTATTTATTTATTTATTTATTTTTTATTACTTGTTTATCCCTTCAATAGATAATGCTAATTTAGAAAAGTATTTAAAAAAAATCATTTATTCTACAAAACTTTAATAAAAGTTTGACATCATGATAATGCTAAAAAAGCAAAACAATATAGATTTTCATTTATTGATTTCTTTTTTTAAAAAAATGCAGATAAAATGTATCTCTCTTTGCCTTTCACATTTAATCAAATAGGAGAAACTTTTCAACAAAATGAAATCCATTTCAAGGGCAAAGATATTTATTTGTCAGACACCAGCTCCTTAAAGCCCTCTATCACGACATTCAACAAAGTAGAATAAGCAAAAAGAGATGTTTTTCATCGGATAATGTCAATTTTATTTATTCTTTCAGAGAGCAGGAGACAATTCCTTAAAAAAGACATTCGATTTTTTTCGATTGTAAATCTCCTAATAACAATTGGAAGAAAATGAAATTATTATTTTTCGTGAGATACATTTTTAAAAGATCAATCTCATAACTCGTTCTGAACCATTTGATAAGATATTATATTTCACTTCACTTTTAACACTTTCCAGCATAGTTGAAAAGTGTTTATATTAAAATGTGTTGTTTTGATTAAATTTTTGTCTTAAACCAAAAATAATGAAACAAGTGGGGAATTGTACGTCAAACGTGACACATGAGGTGCGTTCCTACTATAACTCGTTTTATAAATATTCAGATCTTGGTGCAATAGCTGTTGCACTCACATGCAAAATTGCATGAATGCAAAATTTATTTTAAGTTTCATAATATAGATATTCATTTTATTTTCTGAAATTAAGTTTCAAAACACTTTTACAAACAAATCATTACAATTATATTACATTAAAATTAGACTATGCGCAAATATCCAATACAAGACAATGTAGAAAAAAAAAAACGTTATTATTTCACTGAAAAAATGAATTATATCGTCTGCTATTATGATAGGATTCATTTCCGCAGTAAAATAAGTACATTTTAAGTTGGCAACATATCTTTTTGTTGACATGGATTGAAAATCTCAATGGGAAACTGAAGCCTAGCTTTGAAAATTTTAGAACTTGAAATCTATTTTTATATAGACTCCTTTTCCTTTTAATATCTATTTCTCCGGAAACATCTATCTAAGAAGCTGTCGGAATATTTTGTATTATTGTTCTAAAATTGGGATAAACGACCCAATGCTATAAAAAAAAAAAAAAAAAAAAAAAAAAAAAAAACGAACCCGGTCGTTGAATGAGGAATACCTGTTTTGATTTTCCATTCATTTAAACGAAATAGAAAAAAAAATATACCTCCAACACACACACACGTTGATTAGCCAACAACCCTTGACATTAAATTATCCTTTAGCACTCCTCGACATTGAATAGGGTTGATACAAATTTATATATACTACTTCTTCCTTTTTTGGCACAGCGCCCGATTTAATTTACTTCTTTCTCATTAGCGTATTTCAATTACAATTTTATTTAAAATCACTTCAGAAGCTTGAAACCGTAATTCTATGAAAAAGGAAAATAACATTGGAAAGGAGGATAATTTGTTTTTCACAAAAAACTGTTTTTTTTTTCTTTTTTTAGGAAGTAGATTTGAAAATACAGAAGGAGATTTCATTTAGAATTACAAAATGAAATTTGGAATTTTTGTTTGTAAAGAATTTTCAGAGTCGCAATACAGGCGACAGATAGTTGTATTTGAACTTTGATAAAGAAATCTGCGATAAACGATATGCAAAGAATAGAGGTAAATTAAATTATAAATGACAGTATATTTACTACTAGTAAATAGTTTTCTTCCTAAAACTATTCCTGTCACTCCTACACCCCCTCCCCCCCCTCACCCTAACAACAATTGAATTGATATTTAATTAGTCTATTTTAGATTAACAACAAGATTGAATGGTTTCATTTAAAGTATATGATAAAAATTAAATATCATCTTTTACGCTTCTATACATACTTAAATTTAGAAAAAAATTCTAAACTGAAATGTTGAAATGTGCTTGTGTTTTTTATTAAGAAAAAACTACGGAATAAATGATTTTCACGATTTTTTTTTTTTTTTTTTCAGTTTGAAAAACATTTTTTTTTTTCAGATGCTTTCTCTTCTTGAGACATTATACTGAGAAAAAATACAAGGTGTTCATAAATTATTATCGGGGTGTCCTCATAACTTTTAATTTAAGAACAAGACGAAATATATAATTACATATCAGTAAAATACAACTCAAAATGTTATTAAATATTTATACGATGTATTACGTACCACGAAGGGCCAATCTAACTTTGTGGTCAAAATTCATTAACATTTTTTTGATAAATTTGGTAAAATTTTACTATGTATTACTATTTGATTATAATCATTATTTGATCAATAACATTTTGATTTGTAACTTTAACTTATAATAACTTATATAAATATAACTTTATGTTATTAAAAAAAACTTTTCGAGTTGTACTGTACGAATATGTAATAATATTTTTCGTCATGTTCTTACATCAAAAGTTATGAAGTAAGGGAATAATGACAATAATTTATGGACACACTGTACTGTAGTAGTGTTCCACAAAAACAAATGAATAAAGAAGTATTTTTCTGAAAGTATTTGGCAATAAAAACTGGGGCATACGTCTCCCTTCTTGTATTTTCTGCTACAGAAAAAAGAAAATGTAATTTAACAAATTACAACAACCAATGGGAAAATGTTCCGAAAACTTAAAAAAAAAAAAAAAAAAAAATCAAATTAATTAAAAATATTCATCGGAACCATCTACAAATAAACGCATTTTGCATTACTACAGTTGAAGAAATCCTGGCATCCTCTATCCTCGCAAAAATATTCGTTTGAACCATCATCGCCACAGTTATTGAAACGCATTTTCCATTACTATACCTTATCCCTAATATGTACCTTAATATTTTGTCGGGTCCTTCCTACAATAACTTTAACTCTTGTTTAGATGGATGTCAGAGCTAAAGGTATTTTGAGGAAATTAAAGTGGAAGACCACGTTTTTTTTTTTTTTTATATATATATAAGACGATTTCTCATCCGACGTCCATTTTTAAATTCGGTTTTTTTTCATATCTGATAGTTTGCATCTATCCCAGTGGCGTAGCCAAGGGGGAGGTCCAGGGGGTTCGGAACCCTCCCGAAGGAAGTACTGGTTTACTGAATCATGGATTCAGTGGTGGATTATTTCAGTGGATAATCATGGATAACAAAAACAGCAAAAGCTTCTAAGACGGAATCGCTAAGAACCTATGAACAATTTTGCTTTAGATAGGTGCCTGTCTTAGCAGGTATAATTTAAAGGTATGTCTTTCGTAGATCTGTGAAGGTTTTAAGTTTAAGACAGGTTTCCGTTTACAGAAGTGTAATTAATTGTACCTCTAAGGTATACTATCTCAATAAGATGTATTGTTCGTTTCGTCGCGATACTCAAACTCTTCCGTTTAAAACAAGATTCCGTTATCGAAAGGTTCGGCTTTTACAGGCTTTACTGTATTATGATGTGTGTTTGTAAGTACAATAAAACTTATTAAGACGCAATCGCTGCTGTGATAATCCCGTTTCAGACAGGTTTTCAGTCAATGTAATTGTATCAGGACCATGGAATGCTTTCTTTTAAGATTCCGTTTTTGCTTGTTTTATTATCCTTATAACATAAAAAGGTATGTTTATATAAATACAGCAACACTTGGGAAAACAGCGCACACCTATAACAGAATGCTGATTTTAACGGAAATATTCCTTGGTCCCATTTAAAAGAATACCATACAATTACACCTGCTAAGACGAAAACCTGTCTAAAACGAAATTTTTTACGACTCTCTGCGATTTTATCTTGGTAGGTTTTACTATATAGATAATCTGAAGGAAAATTCTGGACCCCCTCCGAAAAGAAATCCTGGCTACGCCACTGATTCTATCCTTTTTGTAACTTTAACATTTTTATAACGATTTTATGCATTTATACTGCCTATTCAAAGAAAAGTTCTTCTAAAGTTACAGAATTTCGTCAAAAATGCTTAAAAAAAAATAAAGTGGCGCCAAGAGGTCCATTCTCGACCGAAAACAACAACCATTTCCCAATGGTTAAAAAATTAAAAGCTACTTATTTTTACTTTGGGATACAAAATACATGTTTTGGATGGATTATTATTATATACTTTTTTAAATTACGCATAAATCATGTTACGCAAAACAGCGATTTCCTCATCTGTCACAAAACATATTTCGAAATATCCATTCTAATACTTATCTTCAATCCAAAGTTACGATAGAATCAATCCTCCATAGAGCTTATGTTCGTTATCGTGGGCAAATGAATTTCTTTTGAATTCTTATTTCCAAATATCACAAAAAAATATTTACAAATAATTATGCTTCTTTCGAAATCCATACTATTTTGTCGTTCGTTACAAAATATTTCCTTTTTCAATATCGTATACTGCTACAAAATCAAGTAATAAGAAACTTTCTAAAGGGATTACTAGAATAAATGCGAAATTGGCAGAATCTGTTTTGGAATAATAAGCGACAAAGTTGCTTATCACTTTAAATCGACCAAGAAAAAAAAAAGTGTCCTTTAGAATAAAAAATTCAAATTATCGGGAAAAAAAAAACTTATTTTCATTTGATGAGATTTTCAATGAGTTTATGAGTGTTTAATTAATATCTCGGCTAATTACCGATGAATTGAAAATTTTATGATTTGTCTTGTTACATTACAACTGCAAGTATTCAGCTGTAAGTACATAAAATTTCCAGTCTCAAACTTATACAGTTTTTGAGTACGAACTTTGCGACGGACAGATAGACAAAGAAGTGAAACGAAGAGGGTTTCGTGAAATAATAGATGTAGATTCGATTTATGGAAGATTCAGCATGAATCGCTGTTGTAAAAATTCACCTAACAAGCAATGTTTAAATTTTAACTTTCATTGTTAGTTTTATAGAACGAGTATTAATTTAGTTTTCTCTACCTGCAATATAGGTTTTCTGGATGCAAGCAAATCTCAAGTAAAAACTTTCCTCTTCAACAAACATGTTTTACTGACAAAACAGGATAATATACATTAAAGTTACTTTGTTACTCTTGCATGTATATAAATTCAGTTTCGCAGCTGAAAAAATTAAATTGAGAATGGATAGCATCTGAAAAAAAAATGTGTATTCCTGCTTGAGAAAACTAATGAATTCATTATAAAAACTATTCGCGGGAACGTTTCCGAAACGTTTCTTGTAAACGTACCACGTGTTTTACTGTACATTTTAGTTTTTAATTTTTTTTAAATTTCCATGCATAGAGGTATACTTATATATGTACTTATACATGCCTATGAATCCTTTTTTTAAATTATAATCTCGCATACATGCATTGTTTATTTCGTGATCTCCTTTTGAAAGGAAATATCTTCTTTTATACGAACTATGGAATCAATTATGACAATAATTCATTGCAACGGTTCATTAAGTGGAATGAATTAAGGCTTGAGAAGAGGACGCAAATATATTAAGGTAACTTCGGAAAATTAATCAATACAAAATTTCAAGAATTTCGTAAATGCTCCGTTTACAATTATTAGAGAAAGACGATCAGGTAAAAGTATACATCGAAAAATAGGAGGCCTCTTATTTGAATAATAAAATTACGAATTTTCATTTACGAAAACCTTTGTGAAAACTTTTAAGCCTCACCCCGCTGTATAAAAAAGACAAATGTTTCTTAATCATACCAAAATATAATATAGCAACTAACAGAAATATACAATAACCTCTTCCGAAAAGCGTTCTCTATCTTTAGAAACCAATCTGTTTTCGATAGTTAACCCCTTCAGGGGCAAAGTACTATTGGAGCTAAAATATTGAAATGATTGGTTGACACCAAGATTCATGAACGAATTTATTTTAAAATAAGTGAAAGCTTTCCTTTATGCACTTTATAAATTCAAAATTTGATTATAAAATTCTGGTGTCATTGTGGCATTTTAGAATTAAAAGTAAGTGGTATATATTACATACCGGCGCCCTTCAAGGGGTTAAACAAGCATTTATGAAAACAAAGTTTCTTTTGATGACACTCATTTTCGGAAACGTTTTCGGATAGATTTTATAATATATTATTAATCGGTTTTCTGAAACCGGAATATTGGTTTTTTGGATGCTACCCATTCTCGAGAAAACATTTTCATGTTCAACAAACATTATTTTACAGACAAACATGATAAGTTAACACCCTTAACATTAACATTAAAATTATTAATATTTTGTTGCTCTTGGATGTGTAAATTCAATTTACTTGAGAATGAATACCATCCGAAAAACCTATATTTCGAGTTGAGAAAACTAATGAATACACTATCACGAGAACGAAAAATCATGCGTCAAGCATAGATTATGTAACACTTTCCAACACTTCCAAAATATTTTTACAAATCTTTACCGTCTAATAAGGTGAAAATGGATAGCTGAGTAAATAACTTGGAAAACGCATAGCATATTTAAAAACCCAATTTCAAGAATTGCCAAATATCCGAACTCTTTTGTGTAGTATCCGAACTCTTTATATCTCTCATATAAATTTTATCTTTTAGGTTGAAAAATAAACATGTATATACTCCTTAATGTTTAACATATAGTTTTTTTCATTTGAACAAATATTTTAGACTTTTTTGAAAAATCGGGTCAATTTGAGCCCGACTAGCCAGAGTCAAATCCCAACACGAAACCGAAACAAGTAAAGTCAACCTGACCCACAACGAAAAGAAAAAAATAGTGTCAACCCAACCCGAGCCATGAACCGGATCGGTTTCAGGTTAAATCGGACTCTAGTGCACACTTATACTATGGCCAAGAATACGCAGATTCAGGGTCTTACAAATTTGGTAAAATTTGGTGGCAAGTAAAAAATATTTACCCCCCTCCCCTCATCGTAATCACGTGACATGCGAGCTGGCTAAAGCGGGAATCAAAGGCGTTTTCTGCGCAAGATATGGAAAATGCCTTTTAAACTTGGTTTATCCATTAAAAGTGAGAGAAAAGAGGAAGATACAGAGAAAAAATGTCGTTTGTGCTCATTTTTTAAGTAAATTTTTTTACCAAAAAAAAAAAAAAAAAAAAAAAAAAAACTCCATTTTAAATAACTTGGTCACCAGATAAACCCGTAGGTATCCACTAGCAACCGCTTTGTCAAGACCTGCGCAGATCTCTAACTTAAGTTTGTAATTGTTGCGAGAAAAAAATAGGTAAATGGGCGGAAAGAAATCAATTGTCTTTTAAATTTAATAACAGTCTCCTTTTAACGCAATTCTCATAACTACTCTATACAAATTTCCGTCTGCCTCCTCATTTTAATCATATCCAATTCACTCGTTTACGGTGAGGAATCTTTACGCCTGCCTTTTCCTTAAATGATTTCTCCTTAGAAACTAGATAGCTCGACAAATAAGTGTTTTTAATGATTTTGAAATTGAATCGCTCCTCTTTCCAGTTCTCGTTTTATTTCACTTCATTTATTGTGAATTTCGTGGGAAGTTTCTAAAGACATTGAAAAACATGATTAGGAAAAAAATATAAAAAAATCTTATTGCACGATTTTATATACGTGCCACGGTGATTAAAGTATCAGCACACCTTCGGAGGTGATTTTTTGAAATTTTCTCTTTATACCCCAATTTTTTCTAATGACATTTAAGTTAAAACTTTGAAAAATGTATAAACATTTTCGAAATGACACAGAAATAATTTTTTTAAAGGAAAAAATAGTCAAAATTATGTGAAAAACTGACATGTGTGCAAAACATAATAACTGAAAATCAAATCAATGCATTCAGATTTTGTAAATTGAAAACTAAAGATAATAACTTTCTCTAGGACATAGACTAGCCGCATTATAATAGCATCTCTATCGCAGAAGCTATGGCACTTGAAGTACTAATGTAATGAAAAATTCGTAAAGTTTCTTGCAACTTTTTAACTTATACCAAACCTTATATAAAACTAATTAATATATCATCATGATTCTAGTCTATTCCCTCAATAAACATTTGTAAAAAAAAAAAAAAAAAAAAAAAAAATATTCAAGGCATTTCATGCATAATTTTTTGCTATAAGATGTTTTGCGTACAGTAAAAATGTGAAAAACTTCATTTTGAGAAAAAGCTAAAAATAACTTTTAAAGGCGGTTTTTTCTATAAAAATAATTATTATTCTTTAAAGGTTTAATTATATACTCCATGTATTTTCTGGAGCATATAATCCGATTTCAATGCTAAATCTCGAAAAAGAAGAATGTAAACATACATTTCAGTTTACTGTCGGTTTGCAGAACGATATTTCTGGTTATAAAATTCTTCGGCAAGTTGCAATAGACGTAACTTTAAACGGCTGTAACTCGGGTTCTAATTCAGATACAAACACAATTAAAGCAGAACTCGATAGATAAAAGATCGGATTTTAATATTATTTCAAAAATGAAAAATAGATGTTTTCATCGAAAATGGCGTTTCAAATAGGTGTGCGGATACCTTAAGACAAATAAGTATTTTTTAAATCAACATTTATTTTAAAATTTCATCGAAATCTTACCTTTAAAGGGTATGTTTAAAAAAAAAGGGCACCTATTCTCCAAGTTTCATGATTTTAGGACCATTTTCTGACCAGCCCTTAATAGGGATGTTGAATATTTCGTTAAAATACACAATATTTTTGCTACTGGGGAAAATATACAGTGGCGGTCAAAAGTTTCCGGCCAGTTACGTAGTTTCTTTGATTTGTTGGCCAGAACGTTTCAGCGAAGAAGAAGCGCTATTGTTCCAAAAGTTGGGAATATGCAAATGACCTCTGACCACGTAATCATTTTTATTGGATACTGCAGACACTAGATGAAAAGGGGAGGAATTCGAAATTCGCGTGTGCAAAAGTTGCGGCAAAGTTGTCGATCGGAAAATCTACTGTGAACGATATTTAAAAAATATATAAAGATGGTCATGGCCTTCAGGACTTGCCACGGTCCGGGAGACCCCGGAAAATGACTATTCCTGTGGACAGAATTATCAGGTGAAAAGCAGTTGATGACCGGCACAAAAATGTCGCTGATTTTTCTTTCTTTCTTTCTTTCTTTTTATTATTATTATTATTATTTTGCTTTGAATTATGAAATCCCTTTGTATCGTTAAAAGTTTTCGCGTATGCTCTAAATGACTTTGTAACAACTCTCTCAAGACTATTCGCTTCAAATGAGGAGATGAAACCTAATTTAACGACAAAAAAAAAAAAAAAAAACGGTTTATTAAACCGCCTTAAAAAGAAGAAGAGCAGTAGAGTAACGAGTTTAATTTTACATTAAAGTATGGAATAAATTTGTGTGATGCTATAATATTATTAAAAACTTCTTAATAACATCATAAAATAAGGAATGCGGTAGGCCATTCGAATGAATTTTAGTTGGTTCCAAGCAAGAATAAGACGAGTTTTCGTTAAAATTCGACCCAGTTCGTTAAAATTCAAGTCCTACACTGATTTCACAATATTTCTAAAACAACCCATTTTTCTTGAAACACAATCCTTACTTAATATTACACAACTAAATAGACTCCGTGCATCACTTTATTCTAAGTAGACGAAAACACTACTCCTTTTTACCAATATTCACAGCTTAGCATAGTAATTCTGTTTTCCACGTGCGAAGTTCGGGGAAACCTCCACGACAGGCTTTGATCAAAGCTAGAATACCTTATCGGCTATATCATCAAGTTTCTTGCTGACACCACACTATGTATATAGCCACTACACAACCACAGTCACCTAATTAACATATATTTCCAAAATAACCGTGACAACCAATTCCATACGCACTTTACGAAAATTAAAAGGCCAGAATAGATTTCTCATTTCATGACAACACAATCGCACGCTTAATCACAAAAACTTACTCGTCCACTAGAGTATCCTTATAAAAGAGTAGCCAGGCATACTGCCACAAGTTCAATTCGCTTAGTTTAAATTTAAAAATTACACGAATTTCAAATTCCGAAGATTCAAATGGATAAGTAGTTAATACCTCCTCTTTTATGGTTTTCAAATCTTATTTTTCTGTTGTCATTTTCTATTTTCCACGCTTACGTTACAGTTTTTCCAACACTTTTTCTAAATCTTTCAATTTCATTCATCTTTCTCATTCATCTGTTTTTCCCCCCTCTTTTAATAAAGTAAAAGTTAAAAATAATATTATCAATAAAAAATAATACGAATTACAAATTTTCAAAAAAAATCGAGGGATGCAGTAAAAAAAAAACAGAAATTGCTGAAATAATAAAAGATAATATTTAATACAGAAAAAAATAATACGGAAAAGGAAAACACGGGGGATTAGAAATCATTTAAAATATGAAAAAAGCTTAAAATTGCAAATCCGCTAAAACATTTCCATGGTTGTTCTCCCAAGCGTTTTAAAAGAGTAAAAATTTTATTAAAATAAAAATATGTAAGCTTAAAAGGGATTACAATAAACATAAAGGGTTAAAAAATATACTTTAATAAACTGACCTACTAGTTGTAATGACATTTATAAGATCAATAATGACAAAATAAACTATTTTCGCAAAAAAAAAAAAAAAATTGAAATAAACAAACATCACTGGATAACAGGTAACAAGAAAACAGTGCATTAATAAAAATGATCGACTGATTCGATTTATCTTATTTTTAAATTTATGAAGCAACTCGCGCTATATTCTAGGTAATTCAAAGGAGATTGATTCATTGCATAGGATCTCGTTGCGCATATACAGGGTGACCCAATAAACCTCCCAATTTCAATATTCAATAATTGATTAACAACAATAAATTTGAAGATGAAATAAAGTGACACTTATAATCTGATAGCGCTTAAATTTTATATACTGTAATTTTATAAAACATTTCCGATTTTCGTCAACAGAAGACGCTGCAACGTCTCAAACATAAGAATGTTCAAATAAATTTCATGACTTTGTTGTTGGTGGTGGTGGTGGTGGGGAGATAAAATCTCTAAATAGAATAAAGAATAAAATTTGAGAGATTTTAAATGCAGTTATACACGTTAGTTTCAGCATTCTTAAAGTTTGAGTAGGTGCAGCGCCTTCTATTGACGAGAATTTGAACTGTTTTTGAAATTACAGTACATAAAATTGAAGAGTTGAAACATTTTTCATCTTCATATTTATTAGAGTTAATGAAGTATTCAATTTTCAAATCGAGACGTTTATTTCGGGTTCCTTTATGTTTATTGTAATCACTTTTAGCATATATAATTTTATTTTATTGATAATAAGCGATTTTTCATACATAATTCTATAAAAATTTTATATTGAATGCAGTGAGATAAGAATTATTTGAACCCTATGACAAAAACAAATCACTTTTCTGATGCACGTATTTTACGACCATGATAATATAAAAAGAATGAAAACTTACACACACACACACAGATGCAGCAACAAAAAGCAGCTCAAATTTTGTTCACTTACCTAGAAGGGAAAAGAAAAAGACAATTAAAAACTGTTACTAAATAAAATGCACATAAATAATCCAAAATAGAACACAATTTCAGAAATTTGAAATAGATTTTTTTAATAGCTCGTTTTTCTTTCCAGTCGTAAAAAACTACAGTAATTCTAAATTTCAAGCTTACGAAATACAAATTTACAATGAAAAAATCACGGTTTGAGATATACTATATATGTTCAATATACAGGGTGTCCCAAAAAGCTTTTATTCCTTAAATATTGATCATAGACATATATTATAAATGACAAAGCTATACGTAAACAAAGGTACAGAATTTTATGTAATCGATTCACATTTTTAGGGGATTAAAACTTGAAGAAATACAAAATTAAAATTTTTATACGCCCGCCCCACCCTCCGTACAAAACATTCCCCAGTGAGTAAAATGTGTCCCATACACTAATAAGGTCATGTGCAAAATTTCAGAAATTACCATAAATATCATTTATGATAAAAAGACGCAAAGATATGTGTGGTGAGGGTTTAATCATAAATTAATAAAGTATTTAAGATGGTTGTCGTGACATCACCGATCAAGAACTGGATCGAGTGCACAGAAGTGTTATCAGACGAATGTATTGGCAAGGATGGAAAACATGTTGAACAAGCTTTGTCATCTTTGCGTAAAATTATTATTTCTACACAGTACATAGATACTTTTGTACCAATAAATGGAACAGTTATTATTTATTTATGCAATCATTGTTTTCTTTCGTCATCTGGGTACGACCCCTGAAACGCGATCGCCCGATATGATTTTTCCCCTTTGCGAACTCATATCCAGGCATCGGAAAGTGGCTTAAGTCAACTTTTATGTATTTTCATAACTCTGCGTCTTTTCATGATAAAATTCTGAAATTTTGTACGTGACCGAATGGAGCACATTGGAAAAAAATTTGCATGGGGGCCGTATAAAAATTTAAATTTTGTACATGACCAAATAGGGCATATTAGAAAAATTTTTGTACGGGGGGCTGTACAAAAATTTAAATTTTGTATTTCTTCCAATTTAATCCTTTGCAAAATTTAATCTATTTCATAATAAAATTCTGTAAATAAAGTTTCAAAAGTCCTTAAAGCCACAAACAGTAACTTGAAAAGCGTGCCGTTACATTAAAAGGTAAATACGAAAGTTCCTGGAAATTTTCAAACACTTTTTTTTTAAATAAAAAAAAAAAAATCACTTGATTAATATTTACTACTGTTGGATCTTAAATCTGCATTTTATAAAACGTTGGACTTCTGTGCTTTAGTTTCGCACGCAAGTAATTTTCATCAGCTTTTATTAGATATAATTTTGAGTACAGACAGCAAAATCCAGTGAAAACGGAATTTTACGGGACCGGAAAAAGGTATAATTGTCTTAAAAGTTATAAATGTTTAGTACTCTTTTTGCCCCGACCATCAATGCCTTGTCCGTTTACGACACGATTTATAGACAGGTCACGTTGTACTGCATTTAAAAAATAAATTATATAGGAAATTTTTTTTACTAAAAACAAGCAACGAAGCATCATGTACATCATAAAACTTTCTTCTATATAAAACAAATCAATTCAATGATTTAAATAGTGCAAGAAATTACATCGATTTAGCAAATAGGTTTTTTTATACAATGTATAATCTACTAATGAAACACATGACACAACACAGAACTATATCTACAGTGGCTAATCACCGAAGAACAGAACTTAAAAACATAGATGTCACTTGCGACTGTAGAGTATATTTCCTGTGGTGCTGCCATCTAGTACTTACTTTCAGAAATAAAACACCACACAATGTATTCCCCTATTCAGGATGCTAAGCGTGAAGTTTCGTTGATACGTACCGCTTATTTCGAACAAATCATCGAATTTTGGCACCGTCCCTTAGATGACCGCAACTCAAATTAAATGGCAATCTATCCCTATCATGAAGATACTTAAGTGGATGTTTCGTTGAATTCTGCGCACATAAACTAGAGATATAAAATCCCATAAATGTAACAAATCATTAATTGGCGACATCCCCTATTGGGGGATTTTACAATAATAATAATAATAATAATAATAATAATAATAATAATAATAATCAGCACTCGTTTCTATAAGGATAGAACTTCATATGAAATTTCATTCTATTCGACGGAATAGTTCGGGAATTACAGCGCCTACAAAATTTGTGTCACATACAGACAGACAGGCACGCAGCTTCACAGACAGATATTTTCTAAAAAAATGTGTTCAGGTCGTAAAAATCTGTCAAAAACCGAAAGTAGAATTTTTTTACGAATCCAATACTTTTCTCTTGTATAGATAGAAGAAAGTAAAAACAGATTGAAACCTGTTTTTAAAAAAAATAATATTTCAAATAGAATAACGCCTATCTGTTAAATACAGTAAAACCTGAGAAAACGGAGTCTTACATATCGTGTCTTATACGTAAATATCTATTACGAGATATTCCACGGTCGGGGCATTTCTTCTAAGAGAAAAATGAACGAAAAATCATGCATCAAGCAATGGATTATGAAACACTTTCCAACATTTCCAGAATACTGTAACTTCACCGTTTAGTAAGGGGAAAGATGATGTCTAAGTAAACAAGGTCACGGTCAAACCAGGTGGGGAGGCCTACCTTTCGGCTTAAGCTCAAGTCAAATTAAACAATTTGGAAAACGCATGACACATTTGAAAACCTAACTTCAGCAATTAACATCATGAGTCGAAAAAATATCCGAATAATTTTATGCGTATACAGGTCGATGTAGGTTTTTTTTCTTGGGGCCCATTTTGTGAAAAATAAGTTATTTTTGTAAAATGTATCATATTTTTGTGAAATTTATTAAATTTTTGTGAAAAATAACTTTTTTAACAAAAGATTAAATTTAGCTACTCAAATTCAAACAAAACATTTAATAACAATTTTTTCTTTAAGGCCATTTGCTAAAGTTTTCCTTTTCGGTGAACTTGTTTTGTTTGCAAATTACACATTTTTAAACATAACAAAATAAAAATAATTAATAAAGAGTATTTTTTTTATGGAATGGAATTCTGTGAAGGGGCCTATTTTATTAAGAGTAATTTTGTGAAGGACCCTGTTTTATTAAAAGGAATTTTGTGAAGGGTCCTGTTTTGTTAAATGAATTTTTGTGTAGGGGCCCTAAATAGGCCCCAAAATTTTAATGGATCCACCCCTGATATATATACTACATAGTATGCAAACATTTGTTCCGTCAGGAAACGCGTAGCACAGTTGAAAAATCCCCTTGAGCAATTTCCATCCATGAACGGAAATGTTCTCGATCGACAAAGCTGTCCTGCGTATAGAACTATAGAACTTATACAAACCAAGTAATAGGCAAAAAGATAGACTTACAGAAATTATTGTTCATAGACAGCGAATTATTGTGTGTGTTCCTGTAAATGAACGATGAGTGCCATGCACCCATATTCCATAATGGACCTTTTGTAGTGCACCTCAGTGATATATATCAATTTGAATAGGTTTCAAATATACCGTAAACGATTTTCCTCCATAGAAAGTAATATAACGGAATTCTTTTGAGTGTGCCTGTAAAGAAACTATAAGTGCTCCACACGCCCACACTTCATTTTCAATACCGAACATACCATAGTAAACCTCTATAACATATATCCTATGCACGACAATCCGAGTCTATTGAGGCGAGTTAGAGCACGGACAAATAGACAGACAGACATCACACAGACAAACTGAATTCATAATCACCTTTCAACTATTTTGGAAAGTTAAATACTGACTAAAACGCAATTATTCTCCGCGGTACACCGTTTTAAAAGGTTTTACTGAAATCGATTTTTCATCTTAGTGAATAAGAACCATTCCCAAATAGAAATCCAGCGTTGAAAATGACAGTAATTTGAAAACCATTCTATTCAACATAGAGATTCAAGATGCGTTACCAAAATATGCATTTCAATTCACGGAGATACTCCTATTCAAAGACCCGTCAGTCTATTTAACTTGTATGAGTCATTTTGAAGAGCGGTAAATCCAACCTGGCTTATTAACTATTATCGCACGCACTAAAATTAGTAACGTGTAATACTCAATACGTCGATACATTGTTGCTTGTCTGCCTATAGATAGCTTCAAAGGGAAATGCTGCCAGAAATGTATGAAGGGTTTAATTCATGCCTGGTATGTGTATAGACAGGACTATAGAAATACATAGCGTATGTGACATGAGAGGAAAACAAAAGAAACTCAATATATATATATATTTCAATTCCTACTATTAGTTCACACCCTCTATATATCTTGTTTAAATTTTCAATCGTTAATAAAATATTTTCTATTCATCCACTCAAGTTCAAATACATTTTTTTAAAACTTGTAGTGGATGACACTGGATGTTAATACAGTTTTTTCAAATACTAATTCATTCATTAAATTTAATTAATTAATTTTAGTTTTATATGGGAGAAATTTTTTTCTCTTATGTAAGATATTTAGCAGGATATAAATTTAGGAATAAATACCGCCAATGGCGAAGCGTGTAGATCGCTGGAAAAAATTTATTTTTGACTACTAAGTAGGAATTGACTTTAAATGTTTTTTTATGTTACTTGTTTATAATAGGAAGAACACGTGTATATGTATTTATATTAGGTGCGTTCGTAATTATATAAATGCGTAGCACCTATAATCGTCGTCTGGTCCGTCCGTGTGTCCGCATATAACAGCGCAAAAACTATACCCAACCGAATGGTTTGAAATTTAATAGATAGAATCGTTGCAGAATTTTGTCGAGCCATTTCAAATTTTATGAACATCGAATCAGACCTTAAAAAAATATTGATAAACGTTATCTTCATTCTATTAAATTCTATCATGCTTAATTCATTCAATGATATCCCATGATAAGTAATGATTCTAGGTTGTAATGGTCCTATTTAAGGTGGAGTCCTATTATTTCCGTATGACTGAATTTAAAATTCGAATATGTATACTAAAATTGTTTAATTATATAACAATCCTATAATCTACCGACAGTTTTTTGGATAGATGTTTCCGGATAAATTAAATGAAAAACCATTAAAACCAGTTAAATGAAAAAGCATTATAACCTGATTACAGAAGATAGTCGCCATTCGTGATATCATCTTCATCATCTTTTTAAAACAGGATACATTACCAGGTTTTAAGAGGCTGTGAAATCAGAACGGCTGTTGGTGAGCGTAGCGAGCAGGGGGCAGAGCCCCCTAGTAGTTTAAAAAATATATTTCTTGAGTTCCATTTTTCAAAATATTTTCTTCTTCGGTGCGAAATCACACCAAACAAAATTTCAAATGTCGGGTTTTTTTTTTTAAACCATGCTTTCATTAATTTCCATTTTTCGTGAACAAAAGGAAATCTTTGATAAAAATAAAGATCACACTTCGATTCCGTATTAAATTTATGTTAGGAATCCTATGTTATATTTTATTATCACTCTACTGCCTACAAAGTTATACGCAATTAAAGTTACAGAATCCCAAATGGAAGTGCGATGGTACAGTGTACAATGGAATGTACAATGGTTGGACAACCATTGTACTACTCTTTAAAATAACACTTTAAACAACCGAAATCGAAAAAAATGCGATGTTAGATGTAGGCCTGGTCCTGCTGTTCAACACCGATCACGTGATCAACTTGGATATCTGAAACAATTGAATGGGGTTTCATTTTCTTTCCTTGAAGGTAAATATTTTATTGAATGTGTAATTTGAAATCAGTCGTTGTAGAATGTCGTGAATTTCTCAAGTCATAAGCAGATACATATGTTTAAGTTATACTCCGATATGAATTCTCGGTTCATTTTCGACTCATCATATAATTTACTTGTATGCACATCTATCCGAAATGAGCAGTATTCATCACTTGAAGCGATAACATAAACTAAAAGTCCGCGATGCCCATTATCTGTATCCTTTGCTGTTATATTAGTCACTTCTGAACCGGTGGATATGTTTTCAGTTATCTACACTTCAGTAGGTAAATCTAAAGGAGACTCTCAAGCTTTTTATTTGATTAAGACGACTGATATAAATTGTTTCTTGTATCTGTCTGTAATGTCAACACCCTTAAAGCATCTCTAGTCTCTCTTAGTCTTTGGTTACTGTTAGTGTCGGTAACTTTCAGATTTATTGATTGCTATAACATCAACAAAATGAGTCCCATCAGTTGCTGATACATTAATGGTTTTCTCATGCATATTTAATTTGTCCAAATCACAAATGATTCTTAATATACCATATATTGGATCCAATATAGATTACCATTCGAAGGTATTATTTTGTATTTTCACAGCGCTAACACTATGATTTTAACAACTGAAGTCGAAAAAATGTACATATGAAACGGTAGGTGATGATATAAACGGTGATGATGATAGGTTAGACATAGGTCTGGTTCTGACTTTTGTGTAAATTTTTGTTAATATGTAAATATTTTTAGAAAAACTTCAAATATTTGTAATTTTTTTTTGTTATTTTTTTTTTTTTTAGTTTTGTAAACTTTTTTTAACTTTTTTTTAAACTTTTTTTAAATTTGTAAAAACTTTTTTTTTAAATTTGTAAAAACTTTTTTTTAACTTTGTAGAAACTTTTTTTTTTAAATTTGTAAAAACTTTTTTTTTAAATTTGTAAAAACTTTTTTTTTTAAATTTGTAAAAACTTTTTTTTTTAACTTTTTTTAATTGTAAAAAACTTTTTTTTTTTAAATTTGTAAAAACTTTTTAATTTTTTATTTATAAAAACATTTTTTTTTTAATGAATTGTATATATTTTTCATTAATCTGATGTATAGTATTATCAAAAGTTGATTTTCATATGTATGTGTGTAAATTGGATATTCGTTGGTGAAAATGTTGTTTCGTTGAACAAGTTAAGGTATATCCCAAGTCTTATGTAAAGTAGAATTAGTTATTTACTATCATGTAGAAATTTCATGTTAAAAAGCATACAATATATTTTAATGATGAAATATGTTTTATAAAATAAACACAGATATGTATAGATAAAAAATTTATTATGGTCATTTAAACAATACATTATGAATATTATCTACATTTATATCAATTACAAAAGTCGTGAATAACAAAATTCTTTACAAATTTCACGTTTGGAGATCATGTGCCAACTCTACAATGTTGCGTGAGTAGTTTGGGTAAATGTTCTAAAACATAAGTTGAATAACTGAATAATTTAATTCGATGGTTAAAGAACATATCTTTTTTTCATCATGTAGAATCAATTTCTAGCTAAGGGATTAAACTTTGCAGTATTGAGTTCTATACATTCAATTTCTCGAAGCACCCAATCTGATCCCTGACTGTTAAATTCTTCAAACGACTGGTTAATTTTTGAATATCCTTCATCAATATGATTTGCAATAGTATTTTCAGTAAGGTCAACATAACAGTAACTTCTAAAATAAGATGTGATTGTTTCAATATCAACTTCACCTCTTTCACGCTGAAACGTGATTTTTGTGATCATATTCCATTTAATTGTTTTTTTTTCTCTCGTCTTAATTTGAAGTTTGTATTGTAACTCAGGTTTCAAATTATTTTCAAAAGTCATTAAGCAACATTCCTCATGTTTCTCAGGATGAAATGTTAGAGTTTTAAACACACCGAAAGCTGATGCTTGATGTCTTAACCTATTAAACTCTACACTAGGTAGTGGTATTTCACCTTTAACAGGAACAAGAGGTTTTTTTAGTATGGTGTATACGTAAATGATGATTTAAATTTGATTTTTGACAAAATTTTCGATTACAGTGATCACATGTATAATGTATGTTTTGGTGCACTTTCAAATGACGGTTCAACTTATCTTCATTCGAAAACAATTTCCCACATTCGTTACAAGGTAATTGTGGTCGATTGTGAATGAGCATATGGTTATTCAATCTACAACGATGATTGAAGATTTTTTCACACTTTTCACACTTAAACAATTTTTTACCTGAATGTGTTTTCATATGAGTTAAAAGAGCACATTTTCTAGTAAAAGATAACTTGCAAACTTCACATACAACAGGTGATACACTATCATACACCATCATATGTTTTTTTAATTCACGCTTTCTTGCAAACGATTTTTCACAATGCATACAAGTAAATGGTTTTTCATTGGTATGGGTCTGCATATGAGTTAAAAGAGCACATTTTCTAGTAAAGGATAATTTGCAAACTTCACATACAGCAGGTGATACACCATCATATGCTTTTTTAATACACGCTTTCTTGTAAATGATTTTCCACAATCCTCACAAGTAAATTGTTTTTCATTGGTATGGATCTGCATATGAGTTATTAGAGTACATTTTCTGGTAAAATATAATTTGCAAGCTTCACATACAACAGGTGATACACTATCATACGTCATCATATGCTTTTCTAATTCACGCTTTCTTTTAAACGATTTTTTACAATCTACACAAGTAAATGGTTTTTCATTGGTATGGGACTGCATATGAGTTATTAGAGCACATTTTCTATTAAAAGATAATTTGCAAACTTCACATACAGTAGGTGATACCCCACCATACGCCATCATATGCTTTTTTAATTCACATTTTCTTGTAAATGGTTTTCCACAATCCTCACAACTAAATGGTTTTTCATTGGTATGAATCTGCATATGTTCTTTTAAATTCCAGTTAGACGAAAAGTATTTGTCACAAATAGAACGCATCTGCAAGAGAAATGAATGTAAACAGTTACAATTCACTCTAATGTTACAGGTAAAAAAACAACATTTCTTAAAGAATTTAAAGAGGGTAAAATATTTTAATTTAAATTTACACTAATTATGTTTAACGTATGTATTCTAAATATTTCACATATAAGTACTCACATGTTTATTATTTTTAAATTTTGTATGTGTCAACGACGAATCATTCGGAATGTCCATTTCTGCAGTTTTCAGTTGTCCTGTTGTAATATCTACACAACAAAATATTTATATACTTAGAAAAGAAGTAATGGGTAAATGATTTTTATTGATTTTATAATAATATGTTAAAACTTACTTTATTCCTTTACGAAGCAACCGATTCCTCACTTGAATTAAAATCTGACAAATTATCAGAGCTGCACACAGTCACCCTTCCTCGAGAGCTTAACAGTGGGAATGAGAAACGCAGTGCTACTTATCGAATATTTATATTATCACCAATTGCATTGATTACGTGACAAAGCGCGCATGCGTACTTAAGTATATTTTTTCATTTAATAGTTGAAAATTTTATCTAATTTATGAAATATTTTCTAGTAAATTGTAGATTATTACATTTCAGATGCGATACAGATAATGGTAGTAGTTAAATATATAATTTGTAATTTTTTTAAAACTTTGTAAAAAATGGATACTTTTTGTAATTTTTTAAAAACTTTTGTAAGAACATTTTTTTGTGTAAAAACTTTTTTTTTAACTTTGTAAAAACAATTTTCTTTAACTTAAAACTTTTAATTTTTTAATTTAATTTTTAATTTTTGATTAATAGCTTTTCTGTTTGATATTTTTATATACTTACAATTTATTATTTTCATTTTTGTTTAACGTATGTATTCTAAATATTTAACATATAAGTACTCACATGTTTATTATTCTTTAACGCTGTATGTGTCAACGACGAATCATTCGAAATGTCCAATTCTGCAGTTTTCAGTTGTTTATACTATATATTTAATTTCTATGATGTTTCTATGGTAAAAATTATGTAGGATATATAGTTGATAAGTGATAGAATATAAATTTTACATGAGATTTGAATTTTTGAATAGGAAACACAGTTCAAATATTATTTTACCGGTGTTTATGTTCAAATATGTTTCTGTTTCTGTGATATAAAATAGTTTGAAATCACTGAAATGGTGCAAAAAATCGCAAAGTGCAAGCTGAAAATTAGATATTTATATATGTATATTTCTGAAAGAAATGGGTGAAATATCATTACATCATCTAAGATATGATAAAATAGGTATGTGTAGTATCTAAGTTCATGTTAAAATGTTGGCTGATATTTGATAGAACGTATCGATTTCATAAACTAGGCTATTTGCAATAAAATATGTTCAATTAAAATTAAAGTTTATATTCGTGCATACTCTATTAAAACTGGAAAATATAAAAAGGTTCGTGTATTCGTGTAGAAAAGAATGTTGTCTACTAAATTCAATATGTGTAAGCAGGGTAATTATTCTATAAGTTCACATGATTTCAGTTAAAAAGTTTAAGAAAATATAACTATAAGTGAATATTAATACTTAGAATATGAATTTAAGTGAAATTTTAGATAGTGATATTTCTGTGATAGAAAAGATTTAATCTTATCATGGGAAATATTGAAAGATAATTAATATAAAATCACTAATTATATATATAAAACTCATGAAAAAACGTGGTAAAGTCATTGGAAATGAGTAAAACTTACTATGTATAAGCTAAGATTATTTATTTATCATATAAATCCTTATTTTTTATATGAAAATTAGTGATATAAACAGGAGTTTATATAACTGCTATTAGATGTTCGCGTAAAAGTAATCTAAAGGTAAATACCTTTCACTATTTCTATGTATTAAAATCATTTAAGAGTTAAAATCATAGGTTTTAGCGTACAATCATATCGAAAGCTTGTGTAAAATTTATTAAAAATTCATAGTTTTTCATTAAAAATCAATATTTTCTTTTGTTTTGTATAATTATTATCAATCATTAAGAAGATGGAGGAGGGTAAACTTTATTAAATATAGTACATATCTATCTCCCAATAAGGATTTTTGTAAATATTAATAACGAATGGTATTTGCATCGCTTCAGAGTGAAACACGTGACCCTAAATGATCTTTTGTTATGCTCACCCTTTTCATAGAATGTGGGGTGGAATTATTATCCCCTCTCAGAAATGCAACGTTTTGGGAAAGAAGTTTGCGTATTGAGAATAAACAAACAACTGGTTTTTATTTAAATATAGTCCTTATTTCAAGTCGAAATGATGTAAAAAGATTATATTACATATGTCTAAACAGAATTAAATCAAGTATACACAGTAAAATTAGATAATTGGTTGTTAAAACTCCTATTATTGCACGAAAAATCAATTAATTAGGTATAAAATCATTTAAATTTTGAATATTTTCTATGCATTACGATTCAAAAACTAAAAAATATGTCTAATTTCCTCTTATAAGTTGATAACATCATCTTATAGTTGAAATATTCTTAAAAAATCAGCTTTATTCCTTAAAATTTGATACTTTTCCATTCTTTTGTTTAATTGTTAAAACTCATTAGGGTGTTCAGCATTCAAAATTAATATATTTGTTTAATCTTCAACTTATAAGTTGATATCCTCGTCTCATAGTTGAAAAATTCTTATGAAATCAGCTTTTTCGTTAAAATTTGATAATTTTCCATTGTTTTGTCTAATTACCAGTACTCATTAATGTGATTATTGTTCAAAAACTAAAATATAAGTTTAAATTTAGTTGATATCATCATCTTATAGTTGAAAAATTCTTAAGAAATCGATTTTATTCCTTAAAATTTATATTTTTCCATTGTTTCGCTTAATTAGTGATACTCATTCAGCTGTTTGTCATTCAAAATTAGTATATAAAATCAATATTCATCTTATAGTATGATAATCTTGTCCATTTAACCTCTTCTTAGAGTTCTTATTTTCACCCCTCGTGTTACAGTAGAAAATTATTTTTTTCCCGCCGGAGGATGGTGCCTCCGGCCGGTGGCACGGGAGGGGGGATGGGCTGCAGCTGCGTCGGATGCACGGTGCCTCAGTGCCTCCGGCTGTCCTCGAACTGTCCTTTTCCCGCTACTAGCCTCTTTAATAACAAGCTATGCGTTGCTGACGACTGGGTTTTTCGCTAATTGTTGCCACAAATTAATTTCGGAAAATGAAACATTTGAAGATACTAAAAAATAATAGCTCGAAAAGTATTTGTCAGAAAATTGTTAGACAAACTGGTAAAAAAATGTATTTTTCTTGATATAAATTTCAAATCTAATGATTATGCCGTTTTTCAAATATTGAATTTCAAAAGTTACCACATTTCACAATGGAGTACCATAGCGAAACCTTCATGCGTAAAAAGATAATGATAATTGCGACGTGTGCTGACGTGTATATTGGCTATTTCACGAGTCACAAATTATAGCAGCTTTATTATACTGTTAAAATATAAAAGTGAATTATGAAATGTCAATATTTTGTTGGATTAAAAGTTCGTTAAGAGAAATTGACCAGCGTAGCGGGCGTAGCTTGCTAGTATTTGAATATTTATAAAACTAGTTTTAGTACAAACGCAATTCATTTGTCACGTTTGACGTATAATTTGCAATTTGTTAAATGTTACTAACAATTTACAACTGCGTATTTTCGGTGTCGGGCTGGGACTCCAATGACACAATTTTTTTCGGGCTCGGGCTAGGAAAATGAAGCCCGAGTTCATCTCTAGCCTATGTATATTCCCAACTGGAAATGTCGCGCAGGGCAGATGTATGAATAATCGATTGCGTGTATGACAGGCTCTGACTCATATATAAAGAGAAAAATAGATACACATGGGCAAGAAGACAAAATAGTCACAGTTTCTCTTCAACAACGAGAAGAAGGTGTATCATTTTAATTTATCCGTGAGTTTGGATGAATAAACTAAGCATCTATTTGTTTCATTCTAAAGTTATTTTCATCTTGAAATAGGGATGATGCCAAATCGTGTACACACACGAGCGCACAAAAATAAAATAAAAATAAATAAATAAAAGTGAAAACTATTTTCAAGAGCAACTCTGTTTAATTCAACATAATGTATGAAACCGACTTAAGAAGGCGATTATACAATTTGACAATATTGGCATTTTATGTTTTTTAAGGTTTCGTTCATCTCACGAAACCCTATTACTCCCGCTTCGTTGTCTGTCCGTCACAGAGCTGGATCTCAGAAAGTATGTAACTTACAGTCATGAAATTTTGTATACTGATAGCTGAATACCTATTATGAAGCTCAAAATCCTAAAATTTGAAAAAATCGTATTATTTTAATAGAGAGAGATAAAAAACCAAAAATCTAACAGCCTTTTCCCATTAAATTTAAACATTTTTTGTTATAGCAGTTGCCAACCATTAAAAATACACAATAAAATTCTTTATACAATAATCAATTTTCTATTGAAAGAATTCCACGTGAAAAATGAAAATGAAATAAAAAGTTTCACCCATTGAAAAAAAGATTAATAGGACGTCCTATTGGTCATAAAACGGAAATTTTTAGATATTTCTCAATTATACAAGAAGTATATGAGTATGTGTAAATACAGAAAGCAGCTTAGTAGAACGTCATTAGAGAATTAAAATAAAACAAGAGGGCCCATGCGAAGATTTTGCACTGAAATCTAATATTTTTTAGGTACTTCTCTATTATCCCGTCGACCACTTTTCATAACAAAAAACTACCGCCAAACTGTACGATTAAACGCCAAAAATGCAGTCCCATTTACTTGATGCCAGAATCATTATGCTGGTTTGTTACGTCATCGAGTGGTTTTACATTCGACATTTGCGTGTATTTTTCATTATGCTTTACTTATTTAGTAGTTATTTTATTAATTAAAATAACAATTGTGTCCTTAAATTCTTATATTTTATTTATTTATTTATTTATTGATATTCCAATGGCAACGGTCTCCCGTTTATTTGGCGATAGTTTTTTGTTATGAAAAGTAGTCGACGGGATAATTACAGAAGTATCATTTTTTATCAATATGTAATATTTATTAGATGCAGGTTTAAACTTCTAAAGAAAAAGAAAGAATAAAAATATCTGCAAACAACATTTAGTTGTTAGTCAAGCCAGAATATCATCTAATTTATTCCATCAAAGTTAGACTAAAAACTGATCCAAAATTGCTAAAGGCACGCGCGAGAAAAAAAAAATAACAATCATATTTTGACTGCATTAGAGGATGACGTCATCCGCTTCGGGAAAACCATGGGACATAGAAATATAAATCTAAACATTTCAATTTCGCTTTTTAATCGTAAGTATAAAATAAACCCGTGCGGTGTTTTTTATAATAATTGCTATGAGCATCATATAATGTGGTATTTTATTTTTTTGGCAACAAAAATTTCAGGAAAACCTTTCATTTCTTTTATGAATAATTTTAAATTTTCAGCAAATTTTAATCAAAAACATGTTTTAACGAATTGTTAAGTGGTCTATGTCAGAAGCCGGTTCTAAAACCTTTCATATGGCATCTCATTCGTCGTTCTGCGTTTCATATTTTCTTAGAAAAAGGGATGTTGACAGGAGAAATAATATATATGATGATTAATCTGACGTCTAACATTTTGAAGGTCTCTATACAACATGTTTAATTTTGAAACTGATTTTTTTTTCTTTAAATATCGCATTTAGTCCACATGACAGATATTATCATGACAGATCTTAATAGCGGGTTTAGCCCGCTATCGGACCGGTTCAGATTTTCGAAAAACGAGAATAGAAAATCGGTGAATTTTTACTTTATAAAAAAATGACTTTTTTTTTTTTTTGGAAAATGAAATTTATTTGGATTTATTAAATGAAGAATAAAGTGTTTTGAAAGGAATATTAAACGAAACCCTTTGTGCGATCTTCGATCACAATTACTCACTTGTTTTTTTTTTTTTTTTTTGTTTTTTTTTTTAACCCGTGGGCGACACTTTGATTCAGCACCAGCGCACTTCCATTTGGGATTCTGTAACTTTAATTGCGTATAACTTTGTAGGCAGTAGAGTGATAATAAAATATAACATAGGATTCCTAACATAATTTAATACGGAATCGAAGTGTGATCTTTATTTTTATCAAACATTTCATTTTGTTCACGAAAAATAGAAATTAATGAAAGCAAGGTTTAAAAAAAAAAAAAAAAAAAAAAAAAACGCGACATTTGGAATTTTGTTCGGTGTGATTTCGCACCGAAGAAGAAAATATTTTGAAAAATGCAACTCAAGAAATATATTTTTTAAACTACTAGGGGGCTCTGCCCCCTGTTCGCTACGCTCCACCTGGTAATGTATCCTGTTTTAAAAAGACGATGATGATGATGATATCACGAACGGCGACTATCTTCTGAAATCAGGTTATAATGCTTTTTCATTTAACTGGTTATAATGGTTTTTCATTTAATTCATCTTTTTTATTTTTAATATTCATGTGTAAACACAATTTTTATGACGTAATTTTCTTTCTATATGAAAAATTTCTTTCGGGAATAACAGAAAAAGCGAGAAGTAATTTTTGCTCTTAAAAAGATGATCAGTAATAATTTTTCGTATGCTTAAAATTTCCTATACGTTTTAACTAAATTCTACTATGTCTAACTAAATATACTTTTTTTTTCATTACCGTCTTAAAATGTGGATTCAGACTGGAGAAAACCAGAATAATAGTGTTCGAGTTAGAAATTGTTTCATATTCATTCAATTTTGAAGTTAAAGCACAAAATAAGGTGACACGCAAGGTAGTCGTTTTGAACTAAAAAGAATTTACTCGGTATATTTTTAATTTAGGATCTTGCACACCATTTTTAAAACCCGCTTTCTTAAGAAGAGCAACTTTTTCCCTGCATTATTACATATGCATCTTTTACATGTTTATTGTGTGTGTACATGGATCGTACTTAAAGAATGATAGTGTTCTGTAATTTGGACAAATATGGGTTCTAAAAATTAGCCTATACCAGATATCAATACCCAGTTTAACAAATTACAGCAACAAAAAAAAAAAAGGGGGGGGGGAGGAATACAGAAGGTCGTTTACACTTTATGGAAACTATTTTCAAAGTTAATTTCTACGCGTAAATGCCATATTATTTGAAACAATTTGACTTTGTTGGATAGCCTTGGCTTTTCACTATAGCTCTGGATCAAAATTTCTATGACAACCTCTTGTAAAACTTTCCAAAGTCTTTTTCAAGGTTCGTGAATTCATTTAAACAATTCAAATGCAGTAAAAGTCCATTGATGAGGGGTAGGGGGACGTCAGGTGATTTTATATAATAATAATATACGTAAATTTCATAAATATAATAATATACATATATTTATAATTAATATTATACAGTCGAACCTCGTTAACACGAAATCGCTTAACGCGAAATTTCGCTTAACACGAAATAATTTTCAGGTCCCGTCAGATGAGTCTGAAAATCAATGTTAATTAATTCGTTTAACACGAAATAGAATTTCGGAAAATCCCGCTTAAGGCGAAATTTTTTTTTTTCTCTTCAAAGTCAAAACATGATTCCTTATGCAATGTTTTCGATATTTCAAACTTAAATGTCACATACTCATATTAAAAGTGGAATTTTCTCATGGTTTGAAAACGATTTAAAGAGAAAAAGGGTTTCAAAAAATTCTGAAATACTGAATTCCTGAATAATCCCTACTTTTCTTTGATCTCCGATATGCGCAAGTGTTCCCACATTAACCATATGAGCAATAAATTAGTCACAATGAAAGTTTGGGGAAGAAATTTCTTTTTTTGAAAGTGATTGTTCCATTACTCGGTTGACTGTATTGAAAGTAACATAAACTATAAACCGGGGGCCTGAATTTTCCTATCTGTGAGTGAAAGAAGTGACAAGTAATTCAGTAATTACGTAAAGTGCTGAAAAAAAAAACACAAAATGCGGCAGAGTATGGGATACCTACAATTTTTCTACAATTTTAAAGAATCGCGGAAAGATTGAAGCGGTTTATGCTGTGAGTTAATTCAAACCAGTAAGAAAACGAATGTGTAGAAGAAAGAATGAATAAATTGAAATTGCTCTCTTGCGGTGGATAAAAAAGGCAATAAGCCAGAACATTGTTTTAACTTTTGCAGTTTTACAAGATGAAGCAGAGGCTTTTGCTGATGCTCTCGGTGAGAGAGATTTCATATTTTCTAACTGATGACTGACAAGATTTAAATAGCCTCATAGACTTGTCTACAGAAAGATATGTAGCCAAAATCGGTAAATTCTTTCTTAGCCATTGTTTTTTCCGAGTACATTTGCATAGATGAAGATGTGCTGACTTCGGACGTGTGACGACAGACGACGAAATAATTGCTGAAAAATAAAGATGACAACATTGAAGTGTCAGACGAGGAGGAAGAAATTGACACAGAACGGAAAAGTTGAATCTACCGCAGCATTGAAAACTGTACAACGTTTCCTTATGGATCAAGAGGATACTTCTCGAGCTTTGGACAAATTATATTAGGTCCATACGTTCCTAAAAAAAGTACTCTACCAAAATTGAAGCCCAAGTCAATAACGGACTACTTAAAAATATGATTAGCATGTAAATAAAATTTTTATTGCCTAAAAATAAATAATTAATTTGTTAATGAAATTTACCATTTCTTATTAATTTATGATTTTTTGAGCAGGGATATATTTGTAGGTTAATTTATTTAGTTTTTATATCTAACATAGATGGCGCCACTATTATGACGGTTAACACGAAATTTCGGATAACACGAAAAAAATTCCCAGTCCCTTCAATTTCGTGTTAACGAGGTTCGACTGTATATGTGTGGAATTACGATTAGTAATGTATGATTTCCCCACAACAAAAAGATTCAAATATAAATATATACAATAATGTTTAATAAACAACTAAATATACAACTGAAGATTCAACATATGATTGTTACGGTTGGTTTTAACCAATATTTTTATCTACATTAAATCCCTTCAATCACTTTCTCAACATTTATTTAACAGCACTCTTTTTCTGTTTTTAATAAATAAATAGATAAATAAATAAAAGTAATTGTAATAATAATAATAATAATAAAACAGTTTTTTTTCTTCTTTCTTTTTCTTTTAAGGAAAGTAATTTCAACTTTTATAGTGTAACTTATGCGAAAAATAAATAGCAGGGAGGGAGGCATTTCAGTAAAGACCACACATATAGAATTGTGTAGACAGCCACACAGATTCCCATGCCTTGGATTAAGGAAATTGGTACCAATAAGTCTAGCCTTAAGTAAAAGAAAGAGAGACCATCCCGTAAGAAATTACGTTATCTGTGAAAGGACTATAGACGCAATTAAGCATTGTATTTTACAACCTGCAATAAATGCATTATTTGCCCCTATCGTCTGGATGGCGAGCATGTAAACATACGTTCATGTGAACCTTTTTAGCAGCCCGCAGTAAGAGAGGCAAGTTTGTTTTCCCACGAAACGGTGGGTAGGGAATGCTTTTATCGTGAAAGTCGGAAGATGGTAGTCTTCAAAAATAAATTAATAGGTCTGTGAGGCGGGTCACGACCTCCCTTCTCTAATGCTACTGAGATTTTTGCAGATGAAGCAACTGTAGTGAATTCAAAGAAATAAATGGTGTTTCGCAGGCAGCTGTAGTGAATTCAAAGAAGTAAATGGTGTTTCGCAGAGGGCTGTAGATAGTGTGGCCGCTGGGTGTGTTTTGGAAAAGGTTTTATGAATCTCCCTCCGATCATCGATGTAATTGTTCATGGGTTGACGGACTGCGTCAATGAGTTACTGGCATTAGTATCAGATTCCTACTAAATGCTTATTGCTGTAGACAGTGAGGCCGTTAGGAGTGTTTTGGAAAAAGAATTGTGAATCTCCCTCGGATCATCGATGTAATTGTTCACGGGTTGACGGACTGTGTCAATGAGTCAACAAACTTGAATTGAGGATCCTCTAGGAGGTGCCTGCAATTAGTATCAGATTCCTATTATATATTTGTAAGTAATATAACTTCCTAAGTCTGTTTCATTTTGCTTTTATTATTGATGTCAGATGTATGTATATCTAAAAAATATATTTTAAGCGTGTTCTTTCCACAAAATCAATAAGTTGCTTCTCTGTGCTATTAATCTTTGAAGAAATATGGTAATAATTTTTAAAATATGATGTTTAATTTAAAAATAATCAATGAGTAGTTTCAGTTTAATGGATCATCCATTATAAAGTGTTATTATGATTATTTTGAGAACTTAGTTGCTTTATAATTTTAATTGTTCAAATAAAGAAAATTTTGTTTATTCTCAAAAATGGTATGTTTTTCTTTGTACAATCTTTAAATAATTAATATTTTATATTCACAGTAAAACTATAAAAAAGGCTTAACCTTTCAGTGTATGAGAATGAAATTATGAAAATTCCAATTTTACTAAATTAAGACTTTTGAATTTCTTAAATTTAAATTCATAACCATTGTTTTAATGTACATTAATTAAGGTCTACTCAAAGTTATTCGATTGCATTTTTGATCTTGTTTTAGTGATGGATAAGTTAATAAGTGATGAACCAGTAATATTAAATTTAATTTCATAATTGATTAACTCAAGCCTTAATTCTCCTTTCTTTGGAATGTTGTCATCTAAAATAAACAATAAAATGCTTATTTTTAAGAAGTAAAAAGAAAAAAATATATATATATAAACTTATTGCAAAAATTAACCATTGAAACAGAAGTAACTGACCAAATGCAATGAAATTATTATCCCAAATAGCTATGTCAAATTACACATTATAAAACATAGTCCTAACAAATGAAGTATTTATTCAAAAAGTGAAACATAAGTAAAAAACACAAATGCAAGCTTATAATGTAATTTACTTTTTCAAGGGCTGGGAAACCACATTATAAGCAAAGAATGATTGTTTTCTGTAATTGTCACAAGCTTAAAGCCAAAATTTTGTGACAATTCCAAGCCCTAACAATCATTGGAAAGAAATTGAAAAAAAAAAAAAAAAGGATACCTTTGAAAATAGAACACTACAAATCAAACGGAAGAAAATAAATCCATTTATAAACAAATAAATACAAAGGAAGACAAAGAAAATCTATAATTACAACATCAATTTGTCCAGAATCCGAAGCCAAAAATGTTTTGTGCTAAGAACATGGTAAAGTGAATAAGTGAATTCAAACGTACAAGTTAAAATTACAGTTAATTTTCTAAAAGTAGCAGTTATTAATTTAACCATTGTGATTTTAACTATTTCTAATTTAAGATATAAAAATACAAATAAATAATATAAAAACTATAAATTCATTTACTAAAAATATTTTTTAACTTAAATAATTTTAATATATATATTATATTATTGGAATATTTAAAAATTTCACTTGTATTCCAAGTTTTCAGGTAAAAGAGAAAAAAAAATTGTGAAAATTTATATGGTGCTGCCATCTGGTTTTATAATAATGAACAATAACTAAAAAATAATACTAAAGAATAATAGTAATAGTTTTTTTTATAAATCATTATATGGTGCTGCCATCTAGTTAAAGATTAAAACAATATCTAAATAACTATTAATTATTTAGATTAAGTAAATTTTCCAGTATAAAATTATTTTATCTATTTATTTTTACATATGTCAACATTTAAATAATTTATATTTATTGTGTAATATCATTTTAACAAAACATAAATAAACCCATAAAATCTCAAATATTATTGTAGAAGTCAAATTAAATTTTCATTTTATAAATAATTATATGCAAGCTTAAAAGATTTACCAATATGACTACACGCACTTATTGGAACTAACATCTTGCAAAATATTATTAACCCTGAAAAATAAAATTAGATTTTCATTTTATAAATAACTATGCAAGTTTAAAAGAAATACCAAAATGTCTACACGCACTTAATGGAACTAACATCTTGCTAAATATTATTTACTCTGAAAAATAAAATTAGATTTCACACATTGATAGCTAAAAATAACCAAACATTTCCAATATGTTAACCTCACGTATTGGATCTAATATCTTGCAAAAAAATAAAATAAAATAAAAAAAAATAAAATAAAAAATAAAAACGCATTTAACTATATTGTTAAAAGTTCTCTACCTGGCAAGGAGAAAAAAAAAACCCAGTAAATCTCCAATATGGCAACGCACTTATTGGAACAATATTATATTTAAAGTTCTCTCCCTAGAAAAGGAAAAAAAAAAAATAGAATTTACTATTTAAATTTTTTAATTAATAAAAGATATTTAACCAAAATATTCCCACTCAGCTCTCACATAAAGGAATTCAGTCTTTAGCCAAATATATCAGTAATCAAAATGTAAGTGATTTAACAGATAGAATGCTCAATCATATAAACCCCAATGAAAGCAAAATTTATATTCGTAAAATTGACTTAACTAAATAAAAGGGATAGCCATATTCTACTGCATGTTGAAGAATAAGTTTTAAATTTTGAGTTTTAAAATTATTAGAACAAAGATTGTTTATTCTATGTGCAAAATTTAGTAAAATATTTACAAATACTGATTTATGTATACAAGACTTATAATTAGTAAATAAGTTAACTTTAAATGTGAAATCATTTCTTTTGTCATAAATGTCAAACAAAATTTTATTATCTTTAAGAATTATCTGAAGATCAAGAAAATTAGTTTCATTATTTACCATAAGGTTGAAACTATAATTTAAATTTTTATGATATTTTATTGGTAGTAAATAATTTGAATTATTATTAAAATAGAAGACAATTATATCATCTATATAACGGTACATTTTACAATTAGCAATATGTGAATTACGTTCATAATAATATAAATATAATTCTGCAAGAATTGAAGAAACAATGCCACCCTGTGGTAATCCACAGCATTGAATATATATAGCCTCATTAAAAACAATATAATTATGATGTAGAATAAATCTAGTTAAAGTTTTAAAGTAATTTAAAGAAATGTTATTTTTTAATTTTATGGAATCCTTGTATTCTTTGTATATAATAAATTGACAATCCTGAACATATCCTTGATATCAATATTATTAAATAAGTCATTAAAGTCAAACGTCTTCATGTAAGTTATGTTATTTAAATTTTTTATATTATTGACAAGTTGAAAACTATTTTTATGCTAAACAAATTATCTTTTAGTTTTGTAAGTTCAAACAATTTAGTGAGAATAGTTAATAGAAATTTACTTGCATTATTATTATACGTATTACAGCCTATAGTTACAGTTCTAAATTTTATAGGAGTTTTATGAAATTTAGGTATAACAACAATATATGGATAATTAAAGTTGTAATTTTTAATTTTTAGCAATTTATAATATTGAATATATATATACAGTTTCTTTTTTGTCACTATACGATCTTCGGTTAACCGATCTGATCTTGTTTAAAATCTCCATAATTATTCTGATTTTTGGTATCCTATCATATCATTTTATTAATTTTTCTCTTTCCACTTTTTGTCCTCATATTAGAGGAATTTCAGGTTTCCTTTAATTTTCCAAATTTTAATGATGTTTATATTTTGTTAATTTAATGTGTATGGAGATTTGAACTCAATCAGGGAGGAGTGGAGTTGGGTATTCTTCATGTATTACAGTGTACCATTTGATTTAGAAATCTGTTGCCCCTTACTACATTTAGTTTTATTTTAAAATGAAGATTTAAAAATTACTATGTTATATTAACTTATACGGATTCTTGAGTTTTGATAGTTTGGTAGATTTGATTTAAATTACTCCTCTTTTCATGGCAACAGATTTCAGTGGAGTTAATCAGGGTATACTTGTTTTTAAATTGTTTAATGAAGAGTGAGTTGTAAGTGATTCTTTTAAATTTTAAATTTAAGTTAATTGTTTAAGTAAGAACATCCAAAACCCCACATGATTAGATTATTTCTAAATAACAACGACAACTTCTCTTTTTTCAATAATACATTCTTCGAAAGCTTTTCTAAGGCTTGCGTGAAAAATCCAACCAACTGCTTTGGCTCAAATCTATGGAACCTCGTTCATGCTTGCGCGCTTTCATTCTTGTATATCGTGGCTTCATATTCGTGCTTGCCTTTATTGCAGCTCGATATTATTATTATTTCATTGAGTTCGGACAATTGTTGCTGTTACTTCTCATTGTTACGTTTCATTCCCACTTTTCTCCATATATATATATGTGTGTGTGTGTGTGTGTATACACTAGGGGGCTCAGCCCACTACTCGCTAACGCTCGCCCAGCCCCGTGAATTGCGAAGCAATTCACATTTAGACCGCTACGCGGTCCCAAGCAATTCTAGCTGGAATGAGTACTACCATAAATCATTTTAACATATGAAATTGACAATTTTTTTTTAAGTAATTGAAAGTAATTGTAAAAAAAGGTAATTGAAAACTTCGTTGAAAACACGATTAAAAATGCATTTATATTGGTACTACCAATGGGCATAAATCATTTAAATACTTGAAAAAAGGATCTTGGAAAAACAATTAGTTTAAAACTCATTGCTCCTATAACATAGTACAGCACAGCTTAAATTCATTAAAAAAAAAAAAAAAAAAAAAAAAAAAAAAGCTACGTGATAGGAAGATAGTTTATAGATATATATCATCAATCATTGTTTAAATTTCGTTCGACATATTACTGTTCTAATTGATTACAGATTTTTGAAAAAGAAATTATTTTTTATTTCGCCAAATCTAAATAACAATTGAGAATTCATTTGGAATTAACGATATTACTCATAATTAAAATGAGGAATCATCTCAAACGCTTTGGATTACTTTGAGTTTGTTTGCTCTCATAATGGCCGCTAGCTGGAAACCACGGTTGTTGCCAAAAAATAACATAGAAATTCAGACTTTTTTCCGCGCCACGTAAGAGAAATATATATATCGTAGAACATATTAATATTCCGTTAATAATTATAATATAAAAATGTATGTTTTTTTAAAAAGAAAACTGGAACTAATGCGGCAAAATCGAAGGTACATTTCACTGGCCCCTCCACCCCCGGACTTTTGAATTTCGTATTCACCAATCGTTTGTACTTCGTTAGTACCGGTAAGTACCGAGAGATTTTCGTTTGTACCGGCTCCGGTACCGAGTTATTCTAAATTCAAGGTGGAGGGGCCAGTGAAACGGGATTTCCCATAGTAAAAAAATGAAGTGTTTCAGAATTTGACGAAATTTTTTCAGTCGTTTGTACTACGTTAGTACCGGTAAGTACCGAGATATTTTCGTTTGTACCGGCTCCGGTACCGAGTTATTCTAAATTCAAGGTGGAGGGGCCAGTGAAACGGGAATTCCCATAGTAAAAAAATGAAGTGTTTCAGATTTTGACGAAAATTTGTCAGTCGTTTGTACTACGTTAGTACCGGTAAGTACCGAGATATTTTCGTTTGTACCGGCTCCGGTACCGAGTTATTCTAAATTCAAGGTGGAGGGGCCAATGAAACGGGATTTCCCATAGTAAAAAAATGAAGTGTTTCAGATTTTGACGAAAATTTGTCAGTCGTTTGTACTACGTTAGTACCGGTAAGTACCGAGATATTTTCGTTTGTACCGGCTCCGGTACCGAGTTATTCTAAATTCAAGGTGGAGGGGCCAGAGAAACGGGATTTCCCATAGTAAAAAAATGAAGTGTTTCAGATTTTGACGACAATTTGTCAGTCGTTTGTACTACGTTAGTACCGGTAAGTACCGAGATATTTTCGTTTGTACCGGCTTCGGTACCGAGTTATTCAATTTTTTAGTTTGAGGGACCATTTCACTGGCCCCTCCACCCCCGGACCTGGCAATTTCGCTATCACTAATCGTTTGTACTTCATTAGTACCGGTAAGTACCGATAGATTTTCGTTTGTACCGGCTCCGGTACCGAGTTATTCAATTTTTTAGTTTGAGGGACCATTTCACTGGCAACTCCACCCCCGGACCTGGCAATTTCGCTATCACCAATCGTTTGTACTTCGTTAGTACCGGTAAGTACCAAGACATTTTCGTTTGTACCGGCTCCGGTACCGCGTTATTATAATTTTTAGTTTGAGGGACCATTTCACTGGCCCCTCCACCCCCGGACATGGCGATTTTGCATTCACCAATCGTTTGTACTTCGTTAGTACCGGTAAGTACCCAGAGATTTTCGTTTGTACCGGATCCGGTGCCAATATATTCAAAATTTTAGGTAGAGGCACCATTTCACTAGCCCTTCCAGTCCTGGACCTGGAAATTTCGCATAACTGATAGTTTTTATTTCATTAGTACCGGTCAGTACCGAAATATTTTCGTTTGTACCGGCTTCGGTAGACAGTTATTCAAAGTTTATTTTGGAGGGACCATTTCACTAGCCCCTGCACCCCGTGACCTAGAAATTTCGCATGCACTAATCGTGTTTATTAGGGCATCACTGGGCATATATGTACCGAGAGATTTTCGTTTGTACCAGCTCCGGTACGGAGATATTTAAAATTTTAAGATTTAGAGGCCCTTTCACTGGCCACTCCACCCCCGAACCTGGAAATTTCGTATACACGAATAGTTTGTATTTCGTTAGTACTGTATGTACCGATAGATTTTCGATTGGATCGTCTCCGATACCGAGATATTCACTTTTTTAGGTGGCGGGACAATTTCACATTCCTCTCCACCCGCGGACCAGGAAAGTTCGTATACACCAATTGTTTGTACATCATTAGTACCGGTAAGTGCCAAGATATTTTGTTTTTATCGCTTTCGGTACCGTGTCATTTAAAATTCAAGGTGGAGGAGCTGGTGAAACGATAATTTATCGGTGTTGAAAAATAAAGAATTAACGATGTTGTTTAAATTTATTTTATTTTTTTTACTTTTATTCTTTACTAGCAAGCTACGCCCGCTGCCCTGGTCGGTTTCTATAAAATGAACCTTGAAGCAAACAAAATATATCGTTTAATTTGACCTTGTATTTGAAAGCAATCTGTATATTTACCTGGAATATCCTTCCACATTACTGAAAAATGACGTCATTCCGATATTATATTTTCTAATGGGCACTCAAAATTTTAGCTGGTAAGGACCAACTCTTTTATTTGGTCATTTACAGTTAGGGTTTGCTAAAGAATGATAAAACTATATGCAATATAATAAAACCATCACTAAAAATTATCGAACTAACAATGTAAACAAATTAACTAACAAAATCCATTCAGTAGAAGTTTTTATAAACGCTAATCCTTGATAATCGAGTTCATCTGATTATAGAACTTTTCCACATAATTCTAAAACTAACAGAACGATATGAAATATACTAAAATCATCCTTACAAATTGTCTACTTGACAATGCAAGTCGCAAAAAATACGCCCAGTAAAAACTTTCAAAACGGCTAATCTTTCGGAATCGGGTTCACCTGACTATAAAACCTTCACACATATTTGTTAACGCAGTAATACGCACTATAGTAATGCGTATTAGAGTAATAAATACTATAATACGAGGAACAATATGTAGTACCATATAACCATTTCTGAGATAGCATCTAACTAACTAACAATACAATTCTCATCAAAATCTGTCCAGTAGAACATTTTCAGAAGGCTAATACTTCATAATCGGAATCAAATATTGAAAAAGCTAATATTTAATTTTAAAAAAATGGTCACCCGATTTTCGAATTTTCCCCTATAATTCTAGAACCAAGCAACGTAGAATGATATGTTATATAATAAAACTTTCCCTAGAAAATTATCTAACAGTGTAGGTTCCATCGAAATCCATTCGGCAAAATATTTTAAAAAGGCTAATATTTCATAATCGGATTGATCTGATTATAGAACTTCCCAGAATAATTCTATAACTAAGCTACGTAGAACGATATGTTATACAATAAAACCTTCCCTGAAAAATTATCTTACAGTTTAAGTTCTACGAAAATCCATCCAGCAGAACTCGAATTATAAGCAGCCGGAACGAAATTTCATATATGTAAAATTAAATAGAAGTATATTGCCATTAATATAGTTTGCATTTGAATTTTAAAAAGGTACTTTTCGGTTACTTGGGCGCCTCTGATATATGTATATATTCATACATATAAGTGTATATATATGTATGTATATACATGTATTTGTGTAGATATATGTATGTATATACATGTATTTGTGTAGATACAAGTGTATATATATATACATGTATATATATATATATCACTGGCGCCCGGCTAACCGAAAAGTACCAAAAAAAATACTGCAAAAATGCAGTCGTACACTTAAAAAAACCTTTTGGCTTAAAATCTCTCATCAAAACTGTTTTTCTTTTTTTTTTCTTCTCTTTCTTTTTTTAAAATAAAATTAGAAACAGTTTTTTCTTTTATTTTTCCCGACGTATAGCCATTTCAATTCTTTTTGCAACAAAAAAAGACACCTTTTGGCTTAAAATCAAATTGTTTGGGGTCAAAAGTAAAATCAAAATCGGCAAAAACAAAAGATACATCGCCAAATATTGTTTCAATATTAAAATCTTGCCCCTTGAATAATTTTTTAAGCATTACGAACATTCCCAATCATGTTTAAATTGAATATTTTCGTTTTATAATATTCTCCCATCACAGCTCTTTTTTTTCTTTCTCTTTCTTTTTTCTTTCTTTTTCTTTCTTTTTTTTAAAAATAAAATTAGTAACAGTTTTTCTTTTATTTTTCGACATGTATAGTATAGCCTTTTCATTTCTTTCTGCAACAGTAATGATCGCCAAAAAATTAGCAATGGTAACCTTTTCGGCCAAAATAACAGAACTTTCCATCATAATTCTATAACTAATAAACGTAGAACGTTGTGTTATATATTAAAACCTTCCCCGAAAAATTATCTATCGAACAACGCAAGTTCCATCAAAATCCATGCAGTGGAACTCGAGTTAGAAAGGAACGGAATGAAATTTTCGTTTGTGTTTTATATATATAGTAGATGTATGCTTTGCTTTCCAAAGTTTAATTTTCACTGGTATTCTTTTAAATTATTTTGTACATGGATAAAAGATTACTATTTTTTAAATTGTTAAATTATATAATATATTTTGTATGATTACCATAATATATATATTAAAAAAAAAATTCGAATAAAGTACCAGTCTGTTGAACGCAATTGTCTGTTTATATATTTGTTTATTTATTTAAGTGTGTGGGTGTGGGTGTGTGTGTGTGTTGATGTTGGCTTAGAAATCTACCGCACGTAGAAGTATGAAAGGCAGGTCCGAATGCAACTGAAGCAGATTTTTCATTTTTTTTTTTTTTAGCTGATTAGTGTAGATATTAATTAAAATCCATAATGAACATCGCAAAATGTCACGCTGGCGCAGATTTCTATTGCAAAACGGAAATTCCTAGATTCTTGAAGCAGAGAACAATGAAGTGTGGACAAACATTCCTTTTTTTTTTCGCATTTTGAAATTGCCGCAGATCGAAATGCGAAAAAATTAAAAAATACCCATTTATTTTTGGTACTTTCCGGATACCAGTGGCCCAGCCAGAATTCGGCTCTAGTAGGGGGGGGGAGGGGGATAGTAAATATTGAAAAGTAACAGGAATAGTGTTTTTATTTTTATTTTTATTATGTATTTATTTATTTTTATTTATTTTTTTTTTTTTGTATTTTGTTTTGAAAAGCACATAATGAATTTAAAATCTGCTTAAAAAACGAAAACTTAAAATTGGCATTCAGATTTTTTTTTTTTTTTTTTTTTTTTTTTTTTTGTAAAAATAATAATTATTATTATTATTTTTCGTTCAGGAAACAGGATGCGAACTTGTAAATATGCGGAAGGAAAAAAAAACACAAAATCAACGTTTGGAAAATACTGTCTTTGAAACAACAAATATTTTTTTAACTAATAACATTTTGAGGATCAGGAAAGTACCCAGAATAAATGGGTATTTTTTTAATTTTATCGTATTTCGATCTGCGGCAGTTTTGAAATGCGAAACAAAAAAGAATGTTTGTCCACACTTTCTTGTTCTCTGATTCAAGGATCTCGAAATTTCCGTTTTGGTATAGAAAACTGACATTTTGCAATGTTTATTATGGTTTTTAATTAATATATCCGCTAATCAGGAAAAAAAATGAAAAATCTGCATCAGCTGCATTCGGACCTGCTTTCTTACTTCTACGTGCTCTAGATTTCCAAGCCAATATCAAAACACACACACACACACACAAATAAATAAATAAACAAACAAATAAACAGACAATTGCGTTCAACAGACTGGTACTTTATTCGAAGAATTTTTTTAATATATATATTATGGTATTCATAAAAAATATATTGCATAATTTAACAATTTAAAATAAATAATCTTTTATCCATGTACAAAATAATTTTAAAAAAAAACAGTGAAAATTAAACTTTGGAAAACAAAGCATACATAAAGAATAAAAGTCAAATAAAAAAATCAATTTAAACAACATTGGAAATTCTTTATTTTTCAACAACGAGAAATTATCGTTTCACCAGCTATTCCACCTTGCATCTTACTTATAATAAAATCCGAAGGCAAGAAAGTGTCTGTAACGGCTCCGGGCTCGACCACTCTGATCTGCGAATCGACGTCATGTTAGGCTTAATGAAAAAGCTATGCTTCATCCGATTCTGCTGTTAAAATATTTGTAAAAGCATATTAGAGCTTTTAAATATTTTAATTTTGTTTAAAACCTTCAAAAACTATTTCATATAAAACACGTATATCAAAATTTCTGTATATATTTTTTACTGTCAGCACTTTTCTTTTCAGAAATAACGGTAAATTCTTTCGTACGGAGGATTTGAGTGATCAATCCAGTACATTGGCGCCATCTACTGGCGTATTTTGAAATTTTGCTTCCATCTTAAATACAGTACAGGACCTATTATGCGAAATCCTCTGAACCAAAGGCTTTCCAAGTTTTGGAATTTTCCGGATTTTGGGTCCTCCCGAAGTTCACGATTATTTGAAAAAATTCATGCTTTTTTTGGTGATTCTTTGACAAAATTTGCATTTTTCTGCGATTCTTTGAGGAAATTTGCGTTTTTTGCTATTCTTTGACGAAATTTGCCTTTTATTTACGATCCTTTGACAAAATTCGAGTTTTTTTTTCTGAGATTCTTTTACGAAATTAGCGGTTTTTTTTTTTTCGCGATCCTTTGACGGAATTCGCATTTTTTCTGTGATCTTTTGACAAAATTTGTGTTTTTTTCCCTTTGATCCTTTGACGAAATTCACTTTTTTCGCGATCCCTTAACGAAATTAGACATTTTTTTGCAGTGCTTTGAAGAAATTTGCATCTTTTTTCGCGATCCTTTGGAGAAATTCATGTTTTCCCGCGATTATTTGACGAAATTCGCGTTTTTTCCGATCTTTTAACCAAATTTGTGTTTTTTTTGTGATCCCTTGAAGAAATTTTACATTTTTTCGAAATCCTTAGAAGAAATTTGCGTTTTCTTTGCAAGCCTTTGTCGGAAATCGCGTATTTTCTGCGATTTGTTAACAATATTAGCGTTTTTTCGCAATTCTGCGACCAAATTTGCGTTTTTTTTTTTTCAATCCTTTGACAAAATTCAAGTTGTTTGCGCAATCCTTTGAAGAAATTGTCTACTTTTTCTTCGAACGATAGACATAATTGTTTTTTTCGGCGACGATCGCTCAAAATTCGAGATTTTGTTATGTTCGAATCTTTGGACTGAAGACTAAAATTTTCGAAACCTAATGCCTTAAATTTTTAGGAAAATTCGGAACAGAATCACCCTTGATGAAATAAATATATAACTATTAGGTAGCTTTCAATACAAAAGAGTATAAAGCTACCTATTGCAGCCGTTCGGAGGAAAGCAGTTCCGCAAAATTTCGATATATTTTCACTGATCATGACCCCCAGACCCCAAAACCACCCTCCGTTCAAATGTTGATTTATATATATATATATATATATATAGTTAAAATATTGATTTTTATATGATACCATAATTTAGCCTAATTGGCTCACAAATCACTTTGATTAACTTCTATATATATATATATATATATATATATATATATATATATCTGACTTATGTCATACGATAACGCTCGTATTTATAAATCAATTTCGATGAAACCAATTGTGCGTATTAAGCTCACCAATGTCTCGACCGAGTTCGTTGGCCAGCTTTGTCCGCCATTTTGTTTCAAGATGGCGGCCATTTAAAAATTTAAAACTAAAATAAATATACAAAAAAGTTAAAAATTCAAATTTACTTTTTAATTACGTGTTAGGCCTGGATACAAGGATTCCAGAGCATTTTTTGGTTTACCTCTATTTTAAAAAATGGCTGAGATAGAGCAGTTTGAAATTCTAGGGTGGCTGACATTTTGAAACAAAACAGCACATTAACGCGATTACTCGCAAATTATTTTCTTTCATTGTTGTAATAATTTTCCCAATCATACGCATAAAACTATGTATTCATATCCGTTAGCGCCAAATTCTTGCCAAAATTGGCGACATTTGGCGAAATATCGCCAAATTTGGTGACCAAAATAAGTCTTCATAAATGAAGCCAATTTGGCTATTGCTCAATAATTTGGCGAATTTCTTATTCAAATTCAGTATTAACGAATCTTTTGTAAACGTTTCTTTGCATTTTAGCTTGCTGTTTTCGTGTAACATTAGCTAAAATTTTAAAACGAAGATATAGGAAAGCTACCTTTTCCTCCCGGTACAGGCCGGAAGGACTTGTTTTTGTTTCAAACGAATCGTAATATAAATTAATTTTAAACTAAAATTTGAGAGAAAAATGATTTGTTTCTAATTTCGCGAAGAAGAAAGGGGGGTGGGGGCGTGTTCACCCGCTACAGAAGTAACAAATTTTACTGATTACACACTGAAACACAATGGACTGAAAAAAAATAATAATAATAGAAATCGGTAAAATTTTCGAAAAATTTCAAAAATTCTAAAATTTTTGTAAAAATATACAAATTTAGAAAATTTTCGAAATTTTTTTGCTGACTTCGGGTTTTTCCGGATAAGGGGCCATATACTGTAAAATGATTCTTTCTTATCAAACGTAATTAAAATATAAGGAATACATAGTACAACGTAATTTGCATTTAATTTTGCTTATGTAATCAAACAATGAGTTATGTGGTGAGTCAATCGGCTTAGAAACTCATTAATAACAATTTTTTACAAAAACTTTCGCACATAGATTATTTGTTAATATTTAATTTGAATGTTTTGCCCAGTCGTTGAACTACTTTCGAAATTTAATACTGAGTAAAATATATATATACATCTCCTCATCATTTTTTTGTAGAAATCATTTGTCATTTTTAAAATGTACTTTTCTACAGTACAAACCTTTCAATAATAAAGTCTTCATGCTGTTTGTTTGTATGAAGTCTTATGAAAAAGAAACGCAGATCAACAATCTGTCATTTTTGACGGGGTTATATACTAGTTTTAAATAACACGGTACCGAAAGCGATAAAAACAAAATATCTTGTTACTTACCGGTACTATTGATGTACAAACAATTGGTGTATGCGAACTTTCCTGCTCCGCGGGTGGAAGGGAAAATGAAATGTTCCCGCCACCTAAACAAGTGAATATCTCGGTGCCAGAGACGATACAATCGAAAATCTGTCGGTACATTCAGTACTAACGAAATACAAACTATTCGTGTATACGAAATTTCCAGATTCGGGGGTGGAGGAGCCAGTAAAAGGGCCTCTAAATCTTAAAATCTGAAATTTCTCCTTACCGGAGCCGGTACAAACGAAATTCTCTCTGTACATATATGCCCAGTGATGAACCAATAAAGACGATTAGGGCACGCAAAATTTCTAGGTCACGCGGTGGAGGAGCTAGTGAAATGGTACCTCCTAAATAAGCTTTGAATAACTCTCTACCGGAGCCGGTACAAACGAAAATATTTCGGTACTGACCGGTACCAATGAAATAAAAACGATTAGTTATGCGAAATTTCCAGGTCCGGTACTGGAGGGGCTAGTGAAATGGTGCCTCTACGTAAAATTTTGAATATCTCGGTACCGGAGCCGGTACAAACGAAAATCTCTCAGTACTTACCGGTACTAACGTACTACAAACGACTGACAAATTTTCGTCAAAATCTGAAACACTTCATTTTTTACTATGGGAAATCCCGTTTCACAGGCCCCTCCACCTTGAATTTAGAATAACTCTGTACCGGAGCCGGTACAAACGAAAATCTCTTGGTACTTACCGGTACTAACGAAGTACAAACGTTTGGTGAATGCGAAATTGCCAGGTCCGGGGGTGGAGGGGCCAGTGAAATGGTCCCTCAGACTAAAAATTAGAATAACTTGGTACCGGAGCCAGTACAAACGAAAATCTCTCGGTACTTACCGGTACTAACGAAGTACAAACGATTGGTGAATGCGAAATTGCCAAGGCGGGGGTGGAGGGGCCAGTGAAAGGGTCCCTCAAACTAAAAAATTGAATAACTCGGTACCGGAGCCGGTACAAACGGAAATCTCCCGATACTTACCGGTACTACCGAAGTACAAACGATTGGTGAATGCGAAATTGCCAGGTCCTGTGGTGGAGGGGTCAGTGAAATGGTCCCTCAAACTAAAAAATTGAATAACTCGGTACCGGAGCCGGTACAAACGGAAATCTCCCGGTACTTACCGGTACTAACGTAGTACAAACGACTGACAAAATTTCGTCAAAATCTGAAACACTTCATTTTTTTACTATGGGAAATCCCGTTTCACTGGCCCCTACAGCTTGAATTTAGAATAACTCGGTACCGGAGCCGGTACAAACGAAAATCTCTTGGTACTTACCGGTACTAACGAAGTACAAAGTTTGGTGAATGCGAAATTGCCAGGTCCGGGGGTGGAGGGGCCAGTGAAATGGTCCCTCAGACTAAAAAATTAGAATAACTTGGTACCGGAGCTAGTACAAACGAAAATCTCTCGGTACTTACCGGTACTAACGAAGTACAAACGATTGGTGAATGCGAAATTGCCAAGGCGGGGGTGGAGGGGCCAGTGAAAGGGTCCCTCAAACTAAAAAATTGAATAACTCGGTACCGGAGCCGGTACAAACGAAAATATCTCGGTACTAACGTAGTACAAACGACTGACAAAATTTCGTCAAAATCTGAAACACTTCATTTTTTTACTATGGGAAATCCCGTTTCACTGGCCCCTCCACCTTAAATTTAGAATAACTCGGTACCGGAGCCGGTACAAACGAAAATATCTCGGTACTTACCGGTACTAACGTAGTACAAACGACTGACAAAATTTCGTCAAAATCTGAAACACTTCATTTTTTTACTATGGGAAATCCCGTTTCACTGGCCCCTCCACCTTGAATTTAGAATAACTCGGTACCGGAGCCGGTACAAACGAAAATATCTCGGTACTTACCGTCACTAACGAAGTACAAACGATTGGTGAATACGAAATTCAAAAGTCCGGGGGTGGAGGGGCCAGTGAAATGGTCCCTCAAACTAAAAAATTGAATAACTCGGTACTGGAGCCGGTACAAACGGAAATCTCCCGGTACTTACCGGTACTACCGAAGTACAAACGATTGGTGAATGCGAAATTGCCAGGTCCTGTGGTGGAGGGGTCAGTGAAATGGTCCGTCAAACTAAAAAATTGAATAACTCGGTACCGGAGCCGGTACAAACGGAAATCTCCCGGTACTTACCGGTACTAACGAAGTACAAACGATTGGTGAATGCAAAATTGCCAGGTCCTGTGGTGGAGGGGCCAGTGAAATGGTCCCTCAAACTAAAAAATTGAATAACTCGGTACCGGAGCCGGTACAAACGAAAATATCTCGGTACTTACCGGTACTAACGTAGTACAAACGACTGACAAAATTTCGTCAAAATCTGAAACACTTCATTTTTTTACTATGGGAAATCCCGTTTCACTGGCCCCTCCACCTTGAATTTAGAATAACTCGGTACCGGAGCCGGTACAAACGAAAATATCTCGGTACTTACCGTTACTAACGAAGTACAAACGATTGGTGAATACTAAATTCAAAAGTCCGGGGGTGGAGGGGCCAGTGAAATGGTCCCTCAGACTAAAAAATTCGAATAACTTGGTACCGGAGCCAGTACAAACGAAAATCTCTCGGTACTTACCGGTACTAACGAAGTACAAACGATTGGTGAATGCGAAATTGCCAAGGCAGGGGTGGAGGGGCCAGTGAAATGGTCCCTCAAACTAAAAAATTGAATAACTCGGTACCGGAGCCGGTACAAACGGAAATCTCCCGGTACTTACCGGTACTAACGAAGTACAAACGATTGGTGAATGCAAAATTGCCAGGTCCTGTGGTGGAGGGGCCAGTGAAATGGTCCCTCAAACTAAAAAATTGAATAACTCGGTACCGGAGCCGGTACAAACGAAAATATCTCGGTACTTACCGGTACTAACGTAGTACAAACGACTGACAAATTTTCATCAAAATCTGAAACACTTCATTTTTTTACTATGGGAAATCCCGTTTCACTGGCCCCTCCACCTTGAATTTAGAATAACGCGGTACCGGAGCCGGTACAAACGAAAATATCTCGGTACTTACCGGTACTAACGTAGTACAAACGACTGACAAATTTTCGTCAAAATCTGAAACACTTCATTTTTTTACTATGGGAAATCCCGTTTCACTGGCCCCTCCACCTTGAATTTAGAATAACTCGGTACCGGAGCCGGTACAAACGAAAATATCTCGGTACTTACCGGTACTAACGTAGTACAAACGACTGACAAAATTTCGTCAAAATCTGAAACACTTCATTTTTTTACTATGGGAAATCTCGTTTCACTGGCCCCTCCACCTTGAATTTAGAATAACTCGGTACCGGAGCCGGTACAAACGAAAATCTCTCGGTACTTACCGGTACTAACGAAGTACAAACGATTGGTGAATACGAAATTCAAAAGTCCGGGGGTGGAGGGGCCAGTGAAATGTACCTCAAAAAGGATTATAGTTTTGTAAACAGTCTTATAAACTTACACTAACACCACTTTTATACCCAGAGAAAGAAAGCTGTGTTAAGCATAATTAGAAAATATTACTACTAGCAATAATACTATCTGAAAAGTAATGTTTCATTTCTCATGAAACACAAATGATTTCTTTCACTTGTTTTATTTACTTACAGCTGTCAAATCCTCCGTCCCAAATCGATTTGCGGTTAAGAAAGGCAAAAAAAAAAAAAAAAAACAGAACTTTCTTATTAGTTTTTACTTTTTTTAAAAGGGTCAAAATAGGCAAAGAAACTTCGTCGATTAATCGAAGATTTTATTGCTCTGTGTGGAAGTGGAGGAAAAATAAATAATAGAAGAAGTATTTTCGTTCGCCGCATGTTTTTTTTTTTCAACTTTTCTAAGTCGTAGACTAATTTTATTGTTTTCACAAAACTGTCAAAAACAGCACTTACAGAGCTTAACATCTTTGTATTTTGTTTTAACAGACTTGTATTTCGAACATATTTCGAAAGACATGTGAAAACAAAATTCTGACTTAAGCAGAAATTTTTCATGGTTCCTGACGAAGGAGTGCAACACATACTTGCGAAGACGGAAAACTGTCTAAAACGGATTTTTCCAGTCCTTAGAGATATTGTTTTTACAATTATTTGTTTTGTAACAATTATTTTAAATATCTCGTTTGTATTTCAATATTTTTAAATGATTTTTTTTTCATTGAATGAGGCTGATCTCTACGCTGGCCGTTTTTTATTTTTCGATTTTTGTTGCACTTTCCTTTTTTAATGAGGATATTTTCACTTTCGAAACCGGTTCCGAAAGTAAAAGTATTCCTCATAAAAAAAATCTGTAAACAAAATCGAAAAATTAAAAAACGGTCTGCATAGAGAACAACCTCAGCTATCCCATGCAAAAAACATTTAAAAATATTGAAATACAAACGAGATATTTAAAATAATTTCTCCCGTAGTATAAACATTAGCGAGCAGGTGTTTTCGACTGAGTGAAGTAGCCTCTTAACCCTTTCAAAAAAATCCCGACCGTAGGTCCTTTTGCGCCTTCAGGAGACGATTTTTATCTACGTTAAAAGTAACTAAACGTCGGTATTTCGACACAATCTTTTTAGAGCATCTCGGCAGAGCGGATTCACATCACGTATGAAAATTTCGAAACGTTCGATCGAGTTGAAGTATTTTTTTTTTTCTAAATAAAGTCTGAGTACTTTTCGATAAAAACGCTAAAACGCAAACAGTTTCGGCGCAAATTCAGCTCAAGTTTCCACTACTAAAAAATGAATATTGTTTATGGAAATTTCATAGAGGACTTGGATACAGTAATATTTATATAAAAAGAAAAGTGCACAGTTAAACTGATGGTAATGAGCTCACAGGCTATTCACACTAATTGTATATTATACACTTATTTCAAAGAATAGGGGGGGGGGATTAGACCTAGTTCCCCCATTAAACTTAATCAATGAACCCAAAAAACTAATCACGGAAGCGCTTTATCACAATGAACCTATATACAAAATTTGAAACAAATCGGGTAATTCTGCATGAAAAACCCATTACCTAAATTAAGGGGGATTTGCCCCCGTTCTCCCTTTTATACTTAACCAATGAACCCCCAAAACTAATCAGGTAAGAGCATTATCAGAATAAACTTATATATAAAATTTGAAACAAATCGGGTAATTCTGCATGAAAAACCCACTTATCTAAATTAAGGGGGATTAGCCCCCATTACCCTTTTTTATACTTAACCAACCACCCCCCCCCCCAAAAAAAAAAAAAAAAAAACTAATCAGGGAAGCGCCTTATCACAATGAGCCTATATACAAAATTTGAAGCAAATCGGGTAATTTTGTATGAAAAACACATTTATCTATATTGAGGGGTAGGGCCCCGTTACTCCCTTTATACTTAACGAATGAACCCCCAAAAATAATCAGGAAGCGCCTTATCACAATGAACCTATATACATAATTTGAGGCAAATCGGGTAATTTTGCATGAAAAACCCATTTATCTAAATTACGGAAGAGGATTACCTCCCCCCTGCCCGTTCCGCCATTTTATATTTAACCAATGAACCCCCAAATGTAATCAGGAAGAAGGGCCTTATCAGAATGAACCTGTATAATACAAAATTTGAAGCAAGTCGGATATTTCTATCAAGAGTGATCGCGTTACGTACATACGTACATACATCCAGAACCAGCGCACAGTGTGGTATTGAGTCCCAAAACATGGCCAAAAATGATTTTTTTAAAAATCGGTTTCCTACCCTGTATATTATTCCTCAAAAAGCTTAATAGTTACTGCATCCAAGGGCGAAACGTGCAATGCGCTAGCACAACGCAACGCGCCACGCGATCAGTCTGAAGTTGCCGTTCGCTTCCAGTGGTCCTGTGATTTTACAATGCGCTCAGATTTTAGTGTTTTAAAATCTCTTGTTGTTTATTGTCTAAACAGTTTAGTGGTTGTTGTTGTGATGGATTATTCTGAACTGGGTATGTACTTTATACACACTACATTTACCTAATGAATATCCTGCAGATTTTTTGTCTATAGGGTCGACAACTTAGGTATAGTTCATAGTGGCATAAATAAATATTTATAATATTTAGAAAGGATTTTGTTATATTTTTAAACATAATTAAGTGATGAAAACTATTTTTTAATATTCAGTACTTAGTATACAAGGCAATTATAAAAAAATCAGCCGCCCGAAACCGCCCCCCTTATTTTTAACGAATTTTTTTTGTTAGTTCCTACAATTTTTTATATAAATTACTGCTATTTATTTTTTTATTTATTTTGGTAACAGGGCCTTCTGAATTGAGATCTATGACTCGAAATGAGTTGTATACCATCATACAATGCTCAAATGAGTCAACATTTAATGGAAATCATCAATTTATGCAGCAAGAATTATTATTCTGAAGGTGATCCAAGGATAGCTGAGATGAAACAAAAGCTCTCCGTTATTAAAAATCAGTTCAAACAAAAATGGGTAGCTACTCATAAAAACAAGGACAATATTTGGAGAAAACAATACTAATACAAAATTAATACAGAAGAATTTGAAAAATATTGCTAAGAGACGGCTGAACTGTATGTGTCGCTATATAGTTTTTATCCCATGTCCCCCTACAATGCACAAGGTACTTCTTCATGGAGCAGACTTTATAAAAAAGGCTATTCTGCCAATAGGCCAACTATCTGAAGAGGCTGCAGAAGCTCGCAATCAACATATTAGGTCATTTAAATTAAACTACACAAGAAATTTTTCGCTAGTGGCCTGTACATTGATGTCCTGAATAGGCTTCTTTTAACTTCTGACCCAATAATAACTGGCATGAAATGCAACACAGACTAGAAAAGAAAGCCCTTATCTTCTGAAATTTTACATCTGTTATCAGAAAGTGATATTACAAATGTTGATATTCTTAAAGACAGTAATAGTGATGAAACTGATGAATAAATGCTTTGATTTATAAATAAGACTTTATTTTACCGTTTTCACTCTACAATTCAAATAAAAAAGAAAACTGCTCAGTTAAACTGAGGACATTGAGATCACAGGCTTTTCACACTAATTGTATATTATACTCTTGACTCTCGAAAAATAAGGAAATTGACTATATATTAAGGGGATCATCCCCCCATTCCCCCCTTTATATTTAACCAATGAACCCCCAAAACTAACCAGAGAAGTGCTTTATTATAATGAATATATATACAAAATTGGAAGAAAATCGGATAATTCTGCATGAAAAACTCATTTATCTAAATTAAGGGGGAGTTAGACCCCCGTCCCCCCCTTTATACTTAACCAATGAACCTTCAAAACTAATCAGAGAAGCGCCTTATCACAATGGACCTATAAACAAAATTTGAAGAAAAACGGTTATTTCTATCAAGAGTTATCGCGTTACGTACATACATACGTACATACATACATACATATGTACGTACATACATGCGTACTTACATACAGAACCGGCGGGCACATTACCTCTCAGGCTTTGATAGCCTGTGAGCTAAGAAAAACGTAGATGTGTAGCTTTTAGAAGTATAAAATAATTTTGGCCAGGTTTTGGGACTAAATACCACACTGTGCAGCGGACACATTAGCTCTCAGGCTTTGATAGCCTGGAGCTAATAACCCATTAAAATTTCAGGAGTGTTCTGACGATAAAAACTTTTTTTTTTTATGTTAAAGAACCTGACGCGAAACAAAAAAGGCGAGAAGAAAACATATTTCTTTTACAACAAGATCTCAATATTCTTTTTCGTGAAATTTTTACACGGGCTGCAAAACCGTTAGTTATATTTATTTATAACCAATAAAAATTTCAAAAGGGGTCGGAGAACAAGAATTATTTTCTTTGTAACTATACAAGAAAATGTCTTCTTACCAGAGCTTTTACCAGTCAATGTCAATTTTTTTTTTCGCAATTTTTTCATTTTTAAATATATATTCACACAAAATTGGGTTAAGGATATAAAATCATACAAATTTGAGGATTATTTAAGATTATTATCACGGACCCGGGCAACACCGGGCGGTCAGCTAGTAACCGCATGCAAAATTTAAATAAATTAACATATTCAAAATATGAATTGAAATACAACTGTAATAGAAAACTCAATAAGCAACAGACATAACTCACCAGGATACACATACATATACATAAAATTGTGTCTAGACAGGTTTTATGTTATGTGTTATTATATAAATATTATTGATCAATATATACAGGTAAGTGACAATGTTTGGAAAAAGGTATAGAGTAAAGTGTGTATTGGTTGAATTCTGTATGTAGAAATTAATTGTAATTTTGACCCGTCCAAGCTAATTTTAACGAGGACATTGCTCAAAACTGGTTTTAACCGGAGAAAATTGGTATCAAAATTGCGGTTTTAACCATTCAAAAGTGCGCTTGAAACTCTGTTAAATAACTTAAACTTACATTAAACTTACATAAATTGCTCAAACTGAATATGTTTATGTGCATATTAATTTTATGTTATATATTACATATATTTAATAATAATTAATATAATAATAATAATTAATATAATAATAATTATTAAATATAAAAGGCCTTTTTTTTACATAATAATATTTCAAACAGAAACATATATTTCCATGAAATTTATTTTTCTTAACCCTCTGTTGCCCACGGTACAAAATATAATACCATGTCTTTACAATGCTTTTTTGCAATAAATAAATAAATAAATAAATAATAATAATAATAATATATTTCATATTCTTTCTAGTTGATCTTATTTAAACAAAAAATAAAATCTGCTCAATATTTGTTAAGAACGTGAACCAGCCAAAAAAGGTTGGTTTAGAAAGATTTTCGTTTAACAATATAAAATCATTCAACACTGATTTTAAGTATAGTTAAGGTTATTATCAGTAGCCGGTGGGGGGGGGGGGGTAGTCCACAAGAAACAGACTAGGTGTTCAGAAATCTGCAGAACTTTTTTTTTGTTATAAATTGCTAAGAGTATATAAAGACATAGTTTGGGTAAGCTGTACTACTGTGATGTAATTTTCCTAATTGGGCAAAAAAGTCCGAGCCAGGAATCTGTTGGCTGAAGCTGACAATGCTCTACCAATGGAGCAATCCCGGGCGAATATGGCAGCACCAATTTACTCAGTTAACCTTATGGATCATAGCATCTGGTTTGATATTATCAGACAAAAGATATATCGAACCAGAATATAAGATGAATCAGATGAGAATATAAATTATTTTGCAGTTACACTGGTAAAAAAAGACAAGTGTTTCTTAATCGAGTGAAATCTAATATAACCAATTACAAACATATGCAATAATCTCTTCCGAGTATGCACTATTCAGAAAAGCGATCTTATCTTTATAATCCTCAGAAAGTCAGAAACCAATCTATATTCGAGATTTAAAGAAGCATTGGTAAAAAACAAAGTTTCTTTTGCTGCCACTGAACTTTCGGAAACGCTTCCGAGCAGTTTCTATGGCGTACTAATCAGTTTTCCCAGTGTATTCATCGGTTTTTCGGTGCTATCCATTCTCAAGTAAACGTTTCCATGTTCAACAAATATGTTTTATAGACAAACATGATAAATTAACAGTTATTGGCATTAAAATTAAAATTAACATGAAAATTTATATTATTTTGTTATTTCTTGGATGTATAAATGTAATGACGCATCTGAAAATGTTTACTTGAGAATTAATAACATCCTAAAAATCGATATTCCGGTTTGAGAAAACCGATTAATAAGCTATAAAAACTGCTCGGAATGATTTCTGAAAAAGTAACAGCAAAATGGACTGTTTTTATACATGATTCCTTAAAATCTGGGAAATTTAGTAGTTTCAGAGGTTTCTAATGATAGAAAATGCGTTTCGAAATTATGGGTAACTCGAACGATGTTATCGCATATTTTCGTTCGTGGTTATATTATATTTTCGTAGTTTACCAAACATTTAAATTTTCATTTTATAGTGTATACGCTGTGACCATCAGGGCTTTAGTGACCATCGCTGTGACCATCAGGGCTCAGCTCCGCTACTTTTCTGTTTTCAGTAAATATTTAAATATTGGCCAGAATTCACCGGAGCCCATAAACACTAGCCCAGTGCAATAATGCTTCCGAAAATCTGATTCGAAATTACCCTTTCCTTTCCCTCCCATTTCCAACCGTTTGCCTTCTTTTGTATGAAAACACTTATAAGTGACGTAATGTGTCGCTCACGTAAGAGATGAAGATAAAACAGGCTCGATTTGTATATCATTCTTCGGGTTTGGGCAGGCTCGAGCTTAATTTGTCTTCAATTCACAATTTTATTTTATTTTCATTTCAAATCATTTTACTATTTTGATCAGAATAAAGAGTCAACAGAAATAGTCTTTTTTCTATTCTGCACAGCTGTGAACTATTCGTTTTTTGTGTTAATAACACTATCTCCGAACTATAATCCCGAGCTTATTGAATCGCGCGATTCAATAACATTAAGATTAGGCAAAGGTTTCTATTTGGAAGTCATAATAACTAAAAAGTGGACGCAGATTTAGATGTATATTTAAAATTTTTATTTCGCTAAATAAAAAAAACAATGCTTTACATTTTGAAGTACTTTAATAGTTACTGCAGATTACTGGGCCCCGGTACTTTTTTTTCTTAGAAATTAAGCCCTGGTGACCACGAACATCTTTCATTTAAGGCAGAATTCCGTTATAGACAGGTTCCGTTCTCACAAGTTTTACAGTAAATCAATTAGATCTATGTCAAAAGTGAAAGGGTTTCGTTTATATTTCAGGTGAATAGTATACAGAAATTAACTACAATAAAGGGTGGGGGTCCTTTATCATAAATTTTTGGGATAATTCAAAGCAATAACAATAAGAAACTCGGAAGGATTAAAAAAAAAAAAAAAAAAGAAAACTGGAGGTAGGTTTCATAAAAAAGCTTGTTTTTTCTCAATCTTAAGATTTAAGCAAGAAAAAAAATTGAGACGAGTAATGCATATCGTTACATCACAGAACAATGACTGCAGAAAAATAGATTCACATTTTATTGCATCACTATTGATTTTCTCCTGCATTCCGATTAGGATAACAACAGAAAGAATTACTTAATAAATAAGCTATTCCGGATATGTGCATTTCAAGAATATGTGTTTCGACGTAGATATGACTCCAATATTCTTTTCATTATTATTTTGCACCAGGGAAATTAAAACGCATTGAGGTTAATGTCATTACAGAATTTATTTTAATAAATAAGTTTTTCCCTAAGATAATTATTTTCGAAAATTTTTATTTCAAACTTCTCCCAAAAGTAATCCTATTAAAGATGTGATTATCACCAAAAATGACTCTCTATTCAAATGTTGAGGGGAAAAAAAGAAAACATCTTTAAATGAATATGTGCGGAGAGACTTTTATTTGTCGTTCTTTAATTTGCAGTTGTTAATTTATTTTCTGAAGAGAAAATCTTTTGTTTCATTAATATTTAATATGTTTTTGTATAAACATAGGGGAAAAATTAATTTTGAGGCAAGAACTTTCGAAATTTATTTATTTGTACATCTAACTTTCGTTTGGTACTGGACTTGTTATTATATTTAAATAATTCAAATAGGTTCTGTATAATTATTTGTGACTACTTAATCTTGGGGGAAAAAAAGGAATCGTTAAGTTTCAATGTTTATTAATCTAGAAAAAATATAATATAGCCACGAACGAAAATATTATACAAAAGCCTCTTCCAGGTTACCCACGATTCCGAAAAGCGTTCTTTATCTTTAGACATCTCAGAAACCAATATACGTTCAAGATTTAAAGAAGCATTTATTAAGGAAAAGTTTCTTTTGCGGCCAATTAGTTTCGGAAACGTTTCCGAAGAGTTTTTATAGTGTATTCATCAGTTTTCTCAACGAGAAATATATGTTTTCTGGATGCTATGCATTCTCAAGTAAAACTGGCTATGTTGACCACTCTTGAATGTTGACCCCTTTAATCCGTTGACTACCATTTCTTCATTGGCATTTTATGTTCAACAAGCATGTTTTACGGACAAACATGATAAATTAACAGCATTACCTTTGACATTAAAATAAATATTACTCTGCTACTTTTGCATGCATAAATTAAATTACTCAGCTGAAAATGTTTACTTGAGAATGTACAGGATCCTAAAAACCGATATTCCGTTTTGAGAAAACTGGTTTATACACTATAGAAACTAGTCAGTAATGTTTACGAAAACCGGTGACGGCAAAAGGAACCAACAAATCACGGAAACATATTGGTTTTGAGGTTTCAAATGATACAGAACACTTTTCAGAATTCCGGGTAGCTCTGAAAAATAGTTTTTGTATATTTTCGTTCGTGGGTTATATTATATTGTCGTAGATTAAGGCATGTTATAACTTAAAATAATAATTAAAAAAAAAATCCCTAAAATGTCTCCACTTTTTTGCGATTTTTTGGCGCATTTATACAGTAATAAGATATGTATTTTTTAAATGAAAGAGCATATGTTGAAGTTTTAAAAACAATTTTTTATTTGGAAATAGGTTGAAAAATAATCCTCTGGCGGACTTACAGGCATGTGCAAAAATTCAAGCGTTCCACGGTACCCTATGAATCGCGGAATCTGCTTATCTGTAATCTGTAAAAAAAAAAAAAAAAAAAATTACGATATTTTGTAGTTTTTCTCGGATGGGTATATCTATTTTTTGATCCTGAAGAAATGGCGGCCGTGCAAATTTCAAGTTGTCGATTTTAGACAAAAATTTTCGGATTTCAATCGCGCAAAAAAATATTTACAATTAGAATATTGAAAAACGCGTTCGTGAGGAACTACAAAATATAGTACATGCTAGAAAGTCCTGAAAATTTCAACCAGATTCAACCCGAATTTCAACCCGAGTCGATCCAAACTCGAGTTCTACCTGGTACCGATTTGTAAAGCAGAAGGTCGAGAAAAACAGGTTTAAAGTTTTACAACTTTTTAAAATAAACAGTAACAATTTTCAACTTACATAAAATCATCGGTACTTCTCTATTATCCCGCCCACCACTTTTCATAACAAAAAACTATCGCCAAACTGTAAGATTAAACGCCAAAAATGCAGTCCCCTTTAATGGATATCTGAAGCATTATACGTGTTTGTAATGTCATCCAGTGCATTGGCGCACCCACGAGGGGGGGGGGGGGGCTAAGGGGGCTGAACCCCCCCCCAGACCCTGAAACTTAATAATGAAATAACTATATAAAATTTTCTATAAAATTATAAAAAGTATTTTTTTTTTTTAAGGTTTTTAGAAAATGTTTAAAACTTTTGTATTTCATTTCATCTTTATTCTCAAATTTTTTTGCCGTTTTCGACATACGTTAAGCGTAAAGACTTATAGCGGTACTCTGATTCTCTCAGTTTTGAGTACACATCCATCATCCATATTTTTGGCACGGTCAAGCGGATTCAAGTCCAAACGAGGGTGGTATTTCTTCTACGTTGTACATCTGTGTAATGGACAATACGACCCATTCAAGGTCCATAAACGATTGGCCCTATCCATTTTGTAAAACATTGAGTTGGGGAGCTGCCTTTTCTCCAGCCACCCCCCCCCCCCCTACTAAAAACCTTTTATTACTCTAGTACAAATGAGGTACAAACGAAAAGATTGTTGGTACAAACGGGTACAAACGAGGTATAAACGATTGGCCCTATCCATTTTGTAAAACATTGAAGTATGGGGGGGGGGGGGGCTGGAGAAGCGGCAGCCCTACACTAAAAAATCTTTTATTACTCTAGTACAAATGAGGTGCAAACGAAAAGATTGTTGGTACAAACGGGTATAAATGATTGGCACTATCCATTTTCTAAAACATTGAAGAGAGAGGGGGGGGGGGGATGGAGAAGCGGCAGCCCTACACTAAAAAATCTTTTATTACTCTAGTACAAATGAGGTACAAACGAAAAGATTGTTGGTACAAACGAGGTATAAACGATTGGCACTATCCATTTCGTAAAACATTGAGTTGGGGAGCTGCCTTTTCTCCTGCCGCCCCCCCCCCCGCCCCTACTACAAACCTTTTACTACCCTAGTACAAATGAGGTACAAACGAAAAGATTGTTGGTACAAACGTGGTATAAACGATTGGCACAATCCATTTCGTAAAACATTGAGTTGGGGAGCTGCCTTTTCTCCAGCCCCCCCCCCCCCCCCACTAAAAACCTTTTATTACCCTAGTACAAATGAGGTACAAACGAAAAGATTGTTGGTACAAACGAGGTATAAGCGATTGGCCCTATCCATTTTGTAAAACATTGAAGTATGGGGGGGGGGGGGGGGCTGGAGAAGCGGCAGCCCTACACTAAAAATTCTTTTATTACTCTAGTACAAATAATGTGCAAACGAAAAGATTGTTGGTACAAACGGGTATAAATGATTGGCACTATCCATTTTCTAAAACACTGAAGGGAGAGGTGGGGGGGGGGGGGGGGGCTGGAGAAGCGGCAGCCCTACACTAAAAAATCTTTTATTACTCTAGTACAAATGAGGTACAAACGAAAAGATTGTTGGTACAAACGAGGTATAAACGATTGGCACTATCCATTTCGTAAAACATTGAGTTGGGGAGCTGCCTTATCTCCTGCCCCCCCGCCCGTACTAAAAACCTTTTATTACCCTAGTACAAATGAGGTACAAACGAAAAGATTGTTGGTACAAACGAGGTATAAGCGATTGGCACTATCCATTTCGTAAAACATTGAGTTGGGGAGCTGCCTTTTCTCCAGCCCCCCCCCCCCCCTCCGTACTAAAACCTTTTATTACCCTAGTACAAATGAAACCACTTTTTTTGTTAGCATCATTTTTAGCATCATTTAACTCAACGTATAAAAAAATAGCCATAGTTTTAAATTTTATATTTGGAGAATTTATATCATCAAAGCTCAAGAAAATCATCTAAGATTAGAATAATTCACTAGCACTTCATCACTAGAATCGTAAGCATACATATTAATTTCTTTCTAAGGATAATTACACTAGTATATTCGTAAGCATAAAGTTTCAAATTTATTAATAGCCAAGATAGGGCATATCCCGCGGTCTGCCCCTCCCTCCTGTGCCGAACAAGGTGCTAATTTACTGAATAATGGGCACAAACAAAAATAAAAAATGCTAAGACAAAATTGCAATGAATCGCTGAAGAATTCATTTTTATACAGGTTTTTGCTTTAGCAGGTAAATTTTCAAGGTGTTTATTTTGCTGAGACCATGGAATGATAGACAATATTACGTTCTAGACAAGTTTCATTTACACAAGTTAAACAGTATGGGGTTATTTACACAAGTTTTACGAATACAGTTTAACCAGTGTAAATGAAACCTGTCTATAAAGGAATATTATCTTAATCGCAAACATTCCATGGTCCCATCGAAAGAAACACCTTTACAGTTTACCATCTAAGACGAAAACCTGTCTAAAGCGGAATTTCTCACCGATTTATTGCAATTCCGTCTTAGCATTTTTAACTGTTTTTGTATCCATTGTATCCAAGCCAAAGAAGACTCCATATTATAAAATTGACTTGTTTTCCTATTCACAATAGATGTAAATTGTCATGTTAACGGTTTTTCGCTCACAGGCTATCAAAGCCTGAGAGCTAATGGCCGCTGGTTCTGTATGTACGTAACACGATAACTCTTGACAGAACTCGCTTTGCTTCAAATTTTGTTTATAGGTTCATTGTGATATGGTACTTCCCTGATTAGTTTTGGGGGTTCATTAGTTAATTATAAGGGGGTACGGGGGCTGATCCCCCTGTTAATATATTGTCAATTTCTTTATTCTTCGAGGGTTTATTTCAAATTCTTTGAAATAAGAGTATAATAAACAATTAGTGTGAATAGCCTGTGTTTGCCCTGAGTTTAACTGGGCAGTTTTCTCTTTATTTATTAGCTCACAAGCGATCAAAGCCTGAGAGCTAATGTGCCCACAGGTTCTGTATGTACCTAAGTATGTATGTACGTAACGCGAGAACTTTTGATAGAAATATCCGATTTGCTTCAAATTTTGAATATAGGTTCATTCTGATAAGGCGCTTTCCTGATTAGTTTTGGGAGTTCATTGGATAAGTATAAAGGGGGAGGGAACAGGGACTAATCCCTCCCCCTTAATTTATATAAATGGATTTTTCCTGCAGAATTATCCAATTTGCTGCAAATTTGGTATACCTGTTTATTCTGATATTAGATTTGGAAGTTCATTGGTTAAGTATAAAGGGTGGGAATTGGGGAGATAATCCCCCCCCCCCCTTAATTTAGCTAAATGGGAATATCATGCAGAATTATTCTTTGAAATAAGAGTATAATATACGCAATCAGTGTGAATAGCCCCGTGAGGTCAATGCCATCAGTTTAACAGGGCACTTTTCTTTTCTATTTTTTAATTAAAAAAGTTTTAAAAATGGATTGAATGTTCATAATATTAATTAATAAAATAACGTAAATACACAGCGACAAAAAACCGTTGATACTGAAAAATATATAAGTAGATAACATTTTCTGTCATTCATATCAAAGTTCTATTTATAGTAACAGGCTAACTATTTTATTATAAAATTATATTCCTCTGTTTTCTTCACAAAATGTTTCATTCTGTTCATTTATGATAAATAATATACGTTTCAGCATATGTTCAAATTCAAACGATATCGAATTACTGATGATAAAGCAGAGTCGCACAAGAGCAGTCATCGTAATTTTATTACGTTGCTGCACTACAACGAATACCGTACAATTACATTTACATAAAATATTATATTACAGAATGTGTAAGCTTTATATCGTAAAATAAAGCATTTTTGTAACATTTTTCAGTAATCGTAAAGTATAAAGGAAAAAATCCTTGACGGCTCGGCCTACAGGCACAGGTAGATTTCGAAGACGCAGACCGTGGGGCGCCTGTTTGTTGGGAATTGCGGAAGAAATGACCTTTTTGCCATGATGCGGCAGTTGGAACCGCCTACTTCGAAACCTAACTTGTTTGCAGGCAGAGACAGCAGGGATTTTTTTTTTCTTTAGCTATAAGAGTTGGTCCTATAAAAAACTTGTCAATATAAAAGTTTTAGATAATATTAAGAGGATTTATAATAAATTTAAGCGGATTTGAAATCTTGGGAATTGACGAAGTTATGAATTTTTTCTTCTAACCCCCACCCCCCCATCTTAAGGCAATTTTTAATTATATCAACAATCTGTCATGCATAAATTTTCGGCCCTTCTCTTAGAAGTAATAATAACTTCAAACGGATTCGACACGTATCATAATTAAGAAATTATGGGTTTTTTTCTGTTTACACAAAAAGCCCCCCCCCCCCCCATCCCGCCCTGGTTCGATTTTCCCCATTAACGAACTTGACCGAGATTTTATGCCCCTTGATTTTATGTATCAGTTTCGAAAAGATGCGGGAGTTGGAACCGCCTACTTCGAAAAATAACTTGTTTGCAGGCGGAGCCGGCAGGGATTTTTTTGTTTTTAATTTTTTTTTTGCTATAACAGTTGGTCCTATAAAAAACTTGTCAATATAAAAGTTTTAGATAATAATAAGAGGATTAATAATAAATTTACGCGGATTTGATATCTGGTGAATTGACGAAGCTACGATTTTTTTTCTTCTAAAACCCCCTTCCCCCCCCCCCTTGGGGCCATTTTTATTTATATCAAAAATATGTCATACATAAATTTTCGGCCTTTTTCCTAGAAGTAATAATAACTTTAAACGGATTCGATACGTAGAATAATTAAGAAATTATGGGGGGTTTTCTGTTTTCACAAAAAGCCCCCCATTCCCCCCCCCCTCCTTGGTTCGATTTTGCCCATTAACGAACTTGACCGAGATTTTATGCCCCTTGATTTTATGTATCAGTTTGGAAGAGATTTAAGCAGAATTTTTCCAGTTATCGTGGTCATAAAAAAGTGACATAGATAGATAGATAAAGTTTTGAACTGGGGGTGTTTTTGGGTTCTGGGAGTCATGATCGGCGAAGATCAGCAAAAAATTTTCAAAATTTCCAACTTAGGTGAGAATGTAATAGGTAGTATTTCTTACGAAATCTACCTAAAAAGGAAAATATCTGCACATATCCATAAATAATTAACAAATTTTGTATCACTGATGGATATCAGAAGTGATTATAGAAAATTTAGCTACTGTTGCAGTGCGTAAATGCAGATGGTCACTTGATCACAGACTCGTGAGTGTCATGCAAATGCACTAGAGGTCTGCACAGGCCAGAATTTCGAGGCCAGGCCCGAACGAAATCTATCTTGCCCGTTGCAAAAGTTAAAAGTTTGGCCCGGCAACTACAAAAATCAAAGAAAACAGGCCCGACCCGGCTAGTGACAAAATCAGTTAAATCATGGCTTATCCAGTCCGCTCAATTTGTATTAAAAAATTCCGATTTTACTCAACATAAAATTAAGATTCTTAGGAAAGAATATTGCATACATATTTTTGGAGAAATTATACAATATATTTTAACTTATTATATGTTTACAAGACAGAGAAAACAGAATAGCAACATTAATGATTACTCAGATTTTTCAGCCTTTAAATAAAGATTCAATCTAAGAATTAATGTAGTTTAGAATAAAAGAGAAAAAGAGGGTTAAAAAATCATAACTTTTAAGCTGTATAAAAAGGTAGATTTTTGAAAATATTTCTTCGTAATTTATTAAGGCTCTTCACAAATCGAATGGCGCTACTTTCTGACACATTTATGAAATCAATTTTCTTCATGAATGCATAAAATTGACAGGTGTTCTTATTCAGAAACTATGTAATGTAATAGCGTTTTCCTTTTTCTGATAAATGCAAAAAATCTTTCAGAAAATACTATCAGAATTGGCGTTTTTAATTAAATTTCCGGACGCGATAGCACGGTAAAGAAAAAAAACCTATCGTCACAAGAAAGGAATACTTATATCTCAATAGGTTATTTATTTAGCAAAAAATGGAAAACAGTACTCGATTCCAAATCGCTTCAAAAGTCAGACCTTTCAATTTTATGCCTTTACAGTTAAAAATAAAAGTCAAAAAATGTTTCGGAGAGTTTCATGTTGTTAAACTGGGAATTTGAGAATCACTCGAGGTATATTTTCACTAAATCCGTTAACAGCAACTTATTTCTATTACTATTTTGACAAAACAAACTGTTTGGGCACAATTAAGTCCAGTTCCAACAAGGTTCAACTGTATATAAAGGAATTTAAGCGTGATCTCCGCTTGGCCCGAGTCTGCTAAAACAATAAAACTTGGACTCAGACACGATGTAAACATCCCGATGTCGATCTCTACGCTTGGCATGTTATATTTACTCTATTGATGATGTTGCTAAAGTAGCGTCACTTCATGAAGCAGATTTATACTTCTTCTCGCGAACGTTATCATCACATTTTACCGGCTTCGTTTAAATATTTATACCGGGCCGGTTAAACGTAAAATTAATTTTAAATTGGTAGTGATAGTGACAGTGATGAACTGATTTTTATTCAAAGACAAAAAAAGGAGTGTTAAACGTATATCTTTCAAATATTCTGATTCTGACGACGTATGAAAACAACTGAAGTTTCAACAAGTAAAAATCTACAAATCATATCACGGGTCCGAGGCCCGTACCCGGCCCCATTAAATTTTTTTGTTAGCCCGTTTATTTTGTCAGTCGGCCCGGCACGGCCTATCAAAAATCTTCTAATTCTGGCGGCCCGGCCTGTTTTAAAGTTTATCTTCATTTTGCCGGATACGGGCCGAGCCGGGCCTGTGCAGACCTCTAAAATGCATTAGCCCCCCCCCCCCCCCAAAGCGAAATCCTGGGTGCGCCACTGATCCAGTGGTTTTTAAGTCGACATTTGCGTGTATTTTTCATTCTGTTTTATTGATTTATGAGTTATTTCACTCATTAAAATAACAATTGTGTCCTTAAATTCTTATATTTTATTTATTTATTTATTTTGATAGTCCAATGGCAACGTTCTCCCGTTAATTGGGCGTTCCAGTTTGGCGATAGTTTTTTGTTATGAAAAGTGGATGACGGGATAATAGAGATGTACCCAAAAAAATAATAACTGCTTTACCACAAAATTTTTGAGGGTTTAAAAAGTGAAAATATGTCCTTTTTTTTCCAAAAATAAATATATAAATAAATAGTTATAACATGCCTTAAAACATATGTCTTTTTTTTTTTTTTTTTTTTTTTTTTTTTAACAGTGCAAGAGTAATCAAAACATGCACCTTTTTACAGAACATAATAATTACTGCAGAAGAAACTATTCCATGTTTTATTGCATAATTAATGATTTTCTCCTGCATTCCAATTATGCTAACACAACGCGTATAAGATTACGTAATAAATAAACTAATCCTGAAAAATTGTGCATTTCGACATAATCATTTCAATAATAATCTTTTATTATCATTATTATTATTCCACACAGAGGTAATTAAAATAAGTAGATTGGGCAAAACAAAATTAAGAAATGAGTTGTTATCTAGAAAAACATTGAAAATTTTTAATTCCACCTTCTCACAGAAGTAATTATAGCAAGGATTATGATTATCACCAAAAATGGTTCTATTCAAATGTTGGCGTTGAAAAACAAGAATATCATTAAATAGAACCGCAAAGCGAGACGTTTATTAATGAAGTTGTTATTCTTTAATTTGCAAATAATATATGTTTGTAAAAAAACAAAAAAAACAATTGATTATTATTATTATTATTATTATTATTTTAACATTAAAAGTAATTATCTGTAATATATTGGTTTTAAAAACTAAAAGCAGAAGATTTTAGTTTTAAATACAAAGAATTGTTTATAACTCTCTTCTATCTTTACAAAAGAAGAAAGTATTTGATTCGTAAAAAAATTCGACTTCTGGTTTTCGACGGATTTATACGTTTTGGAGTGTCCTGAACACGATTTGACTGTTTTTAGAAAACGTCTGTCTGTCTGTGACACAAATTTTGTGGGCGCTCTATCTCATGAACTAATGCGCGGGATTTAATCGAACTTTAGATTCAGTTAGACCTTGACATGAATGGGTGCTTATTAGGTTTTGGTGTAAATCGCTCAACAGGGTTTGCTATGCAGCATTTTTTTACGATTTCTTCGAAAGCTCTATCTCAAGAACTAATACACGGAATTTTATCCAACTTCATATTCTGTTAGACCTTGACATGAATGGATGCTGATTAGGTTTTAATGCAAATCTCCCAACAGGTGCTTTTTTTTTCTCTCCATTTTCTTGTTAGCTATACTTCAAGCACGGAATTTCACCAAACTTCATATTATGTTAGATCTCGACATAAATAGACCCTTATTAGGTTTGGGTGTATATCGCCCAACAGTCTCTAGTCTCACAACTAGTCTAGTCTAGTCAACACTCTCCAGTCGCCCAACGCTGCTACTCTCTGTTTTTCACGATTTCCGCAATAGCTATTTTGCAAGAACGAATAGATTGTCATTTCATTTTGGTTGGTTGGTTTTATAAGGTTTAATGGCGCAAGGTCCCCATTTCATTTTGGTTCCAGGGGATTTCATTAATATAGAAGAAAAATTTCTGATAGTCACAACATTACTAGTTTTTATATTTTCATTATATTTTTTTACAGCATAGGAGAAAAAAATATATTAATTATCGATAAAGTTATACAGTTGCTTATTACTTTAAAAGAACAAAGGTCATCGGACGGAAACAAGCGGAAAAAAAAAAAAACGAAAAAAAAAATCACCGAGGTATTTATTTATAAAACACCCCGAATATGGAAAGAAGCAATTGTTGTGTTGTGGAATGAGATTATGGAACCTTTCTCATGAATCACCATTATTTATTTTCGTTGAAAAATGGTTGCTACGTTTAGTATAGCTATTAAAAGTTTTTGGCACAAGTACGTGTGTAAGCATTATATAAATAAGAAAGGAATGCCTGTAAATATGGAGAAAACGTATTATTAATGAAGCTGTTATTAACAAATAAACAATAAAGTTGCTACTGACAAATTATTATCTACATCGTATAATCAGTCTAGCAGCAAGCTGAGCTGAACACTTTCACACGAACTAGACACGACACTGCAGGGAACGGGTTATACCCGATCCCAAAAATTCTGTTTAAAGTCAACCCGAAAACCCGACCCAAACTCGAAATGAAAATTATTAATCAAAATGTTAATACAATTATGGAAATGTATTCTACAATTACATTTCTAATATCATTAATTACATTTCTAATGTTTTATTTTTTATATATAAAAATGAACACTCATTAATATTCAAATATACAGTTTTCTTTCTTTTTCATTTTTTAATTTGAAAAATACTTTTTTGAAAAATCAAGTCAACCCGAACCGAAAGAATCAAAATTGAACCCGAAACATTTAACGTCAACAAGAACAGCTATGAAAAAAAATGATCGTCAACCCGAGACCATACACAAATCTAACACGTGCCCCGAGATGACGCATCTCACGAACAAAAATATAGAGCAACATTAAATTGCTAACAGAAGGCAAACACTATGATCTATCGCGCAGGGCGCACGAGTTACTTCGTATTTTTGCTTTTTAAATCTCGTAAATAGTGTACATAATTTGCATTTTAACCTTAATCTGCAGTCCAGAAACATTAACCAGTTTGGAAAATAAAAAAAAAACAATTAATCATTATAGTATTACCTAATTAACATGAATTAACATTCAGTATGGACATAAAACATAAAACATCTTTTATAAACATTTATCTTTACTAATGAATCGTGAATAAAATAGTTCAATAAAGCAGTTTTGATTAATCCATTTATTTAAGTTAATCTTAAGATAATAAAAGTAAAAATACTCTTATATGAGCATTTTATGTCTATCTTAAAAAATCACGCTTAATTTTATGATTGCAGCTTATAATGTTCCGAAATTAATTTGGCATATAGGCACCGATCAGGAAAAATCATAGCTTCGATTGACGCTTGGTCGAAAGCGCAAACGAGTGAATTTATTAAAAATATATATAATTTTCGCTCTGCTTCATTTTTAAGCAATAGGAAAGAAATAGAAGCATTATTTAAACTATCTATTCAGGATTCGTAAACTGTTTGCCCGACGTATAATCATAATTTAATTACTAATATTAAACTAATGAAAAAGGCATATTTTTTTAAATATGACACTCTTTATTTTTTATTTTTATATTATTTTCTACTTTTTTGTGTTTAAAATATTTAACTGTTACACTTTCACAGCTAGTTGGCCTATTTTAGGGAGCGTCGTTTTGTTTTTGTGTATGATTTTTATAATTCTAGCGTATCAGGAAGTAAGTGAAAAATGGTTTTACAAAATTCCATCTTTACACACAAAAACCAAGTTGAGTTAAATAAAATAATTAAAAAACCTCGTAAAACAACACTATTTAAAGTCTACAGCCTGTTGCTACGCATATTATAATAAAGATAATAATAATTCCAGAAATGTAATTTTATGTTTATTGCTTTACTATTGATTTTCTCTTCCACTCCAATTATGTTAACAGGGGGAAAACAGCAGAAAAAGTTATGCAATAAACAATCTATTCCGAACAAAAGAGCATTTCGAGAACATAATGTATTTCGAAATAATTTCATTATTATTAATATTTTGTACCGAGGGAGCTAAAAAAATGAAAGGGCTACGTTAAGGTTAATACCATTACAGAACTAAATTATTCAACAAAAGAAAATATTTTCGAAAAGTTTTAACTCCACCTTTTCCCAGATGTAATAAATATTAAAGAAATGATTATCAACAAAAATGACTGTATCCAAACGTTGGCTGAAAAACAAGAAAATCATTAATTGGAGACTTTTATTAATGAGCTTATTATTCCTTAATTTACAATTATTAGTTTATTCTATTTTTTTTTTAATTTATTATTATAATTACATGTATTTTTATATGCTATATAAAACTGGAAAAATAATTATTTGTAGAGTTCGAGATTTTTATGTTTGAAGTGCAAGAAGTTTTCTTTTTTTTTAAACATTAACATTTCAAAATTATATATTTATCCTTCTGTATTGCTTCCAGCTATGTTTTACAGAGCATACGCAAAATATATATATACTTATACATTTATTTATTAAACCGGCATAAACTTTTCGGACAATTTATTTTTTATTGTTAAAGTTTAATGCATTTTTTTTTAATAATATTAATTGAATATTGTTAAGCCTCAAACGTATGAAACGACCCTCTTAGGACGTTTACAAGCTCTAAACAAGAATGAAAAATCGTGCTTGAGGTACAGATTATGAAACACTTTCCAACATTAGCGGAATATTATTAAAAAAGTTCATTTTTTCATAAAATGAAATATTTAAATGACCCATTTAAAAAACACAAAATTCGGCAAAAATGCATCTTCAGCAATTGCTGTCCATATCTGGTAATGTGTGCAAATTATTTTGTGCAGGCCTGTAAAATTCTATACAATTCTACATGCTACATAGTGATGGGCATTAAAAATGTGGACTGTACAAAATAACTATTTATAAAAAATTCGACAAATTAAAGTAACTGAACAATTTTTTTTTATTTTTATGAACAAACAATTTTTCACGGAGATCCCCATTGGAGATTACCGCACAATACGAACAACTTCTGTAATTGAGCTGGACCGTTACACCATCGAAACATTATCGTATATAAAATTTTGTGTAAAGTAAACCACACGTTTTTACTGAATGGTGCATAAATATTTATGTAAAAATAAACATTAAAAATACATCAAGTTGACGTTTCGGTCAACTTCTATGACCATCTGCAGAATATGATGTTATAAGTTAAATACACTTAGAAACAAAAGACATCCATCTTAAAATATAATTCACACAACTATAATTGAATTATATTCTGATTTTATATTTATCGCCCAGCGATACTAGAAGCCAAGAGTGGCGCCAACACATAGAACATTTTATATAGAACTCCTTGTACAATTTTATATAGCTCTCCCTGTACTTCTATAGAATTCTACAAGGAATCTAGACACTCTTCTAGAAATCTATAGAAACAGAAACCACGTAATACACTCAAAAATAGATAAATTTAAAAATGCGCACAAAAGGTGACAAAATAAGTGTTCTGAAAAGTGTATAAAGATTTTGCAGTGTATAAGTGTTAAAAATACTCTAGAGATCATGGAATGCAAAGCCATTTTTATCAAAAAATTAAACCGACTTTAAGGGATTGTCTATTATACTATTAAGAGTTTTTAAACATAGTTTTTGTGATAACTTACATTTTGGGCAGATAACCACAGAGTTGAGAGAGAGAGAAAAAAAATCTTTTGATCTTGTTCTAGTTCAGATTCAAAAGCGGAAAATTCTTTGAGAAACTCGCCTCTCAGAAACAGAAACCTATTTGTCAAAGGCACATGTTTAAACTGGATATTTGAAAAGAAAGTGGTGCTGTCCTTACTGAACTTAATATGAGAGATATTCTTTGTTTAAGTCAGATAATTAGAATAGTAGAAGCGTAGAAAGATTGTTTAGAAATTTTACATTTCTTAGTTAAAAAGAAATAATTATATACTTTTTATTTTACTTTTGTAAATAATTATATAATAATTTTTTTGTGTGTGTTTAACATTTTTCCCAATTTACTACAAGTATCTTTTTTTTTTTTTTTTTTTTAGAAATAATGAACCAATAAAATACAAAATATGCAAATAAGACATATGTATTGGAAATTATTTATAAAGAAATGAGTTAAATATTTTTAGTGCGTAACTTAGGAAGGGTTTTAAACAATATTTAAAATAAAAATACAAAACATACGAAAACGGAACCTGTTTTAAACGGCTTCTTGCCTTAAACGGAAACATTTCATTGTTACGACGGAAGGAATACCATAGGATTATACCTGCTAAGATGGAAACATATCTAACAAGAATGTTTTCCCCAACAATCGCGATTCCGTCTTAAAAAATTTTACTGTAAGTTTTAAAATGAAAACGTATTTATTTATTTAGCTTAACCACTTTGCCGTGTCAAGAAAATCTGTCAATAACTCAGTGTTTCCAATCCTATTAGTTTGTTTGCTTTAAAATCAAATGCCTAGAATAACAGAAGCACAGAACAGACTGTCTACAAATTTTGTATTTATTCTTAGTTAAAAAAAAAAAAAAAAAATTATAAACTTTTCATTTTATTTTGTAAATAAATAAATAAAATATTTTTTGTGTGGTGTTCTACATTCTCCGCACTTACTAGAAGTTTTTTTTTTTTAAACAAATAATGAACCAATAAAATACAAAATATGCAAGTAAAACATACTACATGTATACTGGAAGTTTTTCACACACACACACACACACACACACACAAAAAAAAAAAAAAAAAAAAAAAAAAAAAGGTTAAATATTTTTAGCGCGTAAGTGGTGTACTGGGTAAAAGCTAAAATAAGTTCGAGAAATAAAAAGACAGAAAAATAAGCGAAATACTTAACATTTCCTTAAAAAAAAAACACATAAATGAAATAAAAAATACGTAATTTTATTAAAGCAGAAAAGAAGTTCTTTCTTTGAATTTTGAATATCCCATTTTTTCCACTATAACATCATTATTCATTTTCCTTTGAAAACTTGTATAAATAAAAACCTCGAAGACTTAATTATTATTAAAGCAGAAAATAAATAAACGGAACAGTTAATTTTAATAACTAGACCTTTTAATAAATAAAGAAAGATTTTTAAAAACATATGTAAGAAAATATAGATAATCACATACTACTTAGAATGATGTAAGGAAACAGATAATGACATACTATTAGAATGCGAGGAAATAGATAAGCCATAATCACATAATAATAGGAGCTGAGAAAATTGTAAATTTTGGCAAATTGATCCAGTAATGATTAGTAATCTATCTATGGCTATGCCTTCACTTTGATACCATGTCATAGATAAATAGAAAAATACAGATATTGTACAATTCATAATGGATTTTTTTTTTCCGTTCGATGTTTATAATAAAACTAGTTGACTCTTAAAAAAATAAAGTTTAAAATGAACTGGAGCTTTTCAATTAATCACATAGACTTTAAGTCGCATTGGGTTTTATGCAGGCTTGCAAAAAAACCGACTAAAAATTAAAAAAAAAGCCAAGCCGGTTGCTTTTATTGGTATTAACAGGGTTTTTTTTATGCCAAAATTGGCTTTTATACAATGAAGCATTTTAATTGTAAACTGCACATTTTTAAGTGTTTTTTAAACTAATTTTAATCAGAAAAACAAAGGATGTGAATTATCACTTACTACGCAGCGTACACTGTTAAAACTGAAGGTGACAAATCCGGGCCGTTTGGTTCCCCGGGGTGAATAGGCGGTACCTTTTGGAACCCTAAGGCTGGGAAACGGGGCTGGGGTGCCATTTGACCACTCACTGGGTGATTGAGGCTAATTTGGGTGTCATTCGCAACCTATTGCTGGAATTTTGGCAGCCCCTTCGGGCGACTTTCATCTTGCGCATGCTCAGTGACGTATTTCACTTTTCGCAAGTCACTCACAAGGGAGATCGTACAATATGGCTGCCTTTGAATTGGAGTGTTTCGCGGCTTCTGCCGCGCGAGATTTCAATTGTTTGTAGTAATAACTAAATAACGTCATTCATTGGGAATAAATAAACCAGGGTAGTAAACAAGAATAATCACAATTTATATACAGGTATGTGAAGTGTTTCAGTGTATTTGTATATTATGTTTTATTATTATATAAATTTTAGGCATGTTGTATTACAAATGGCTCATTGCATTATTTTCAAGACAAATACATTTTAAGTCATAATCTTGATGTGGCAAGTTGAAATTTTTATCTCGTGAAAGTAGAATGATGTGGCCTCACCTATTTGCTTGTATAAATTATTATTTATGTAGAGCATATAATAATTTCATTTTATTCACATTTTTATCTAATGAATTTTCTCGCATAGTTTTTCTTGCTTATCATCTAGAAATAAATTTAATGATGCATTATAATAATAATAATAATAAAGTTGAAACATAAGTTATTATATTTAAAAAAATAGTTTAATTTCTTACTTTTCGGATATCTAAACAAACTATTTGTAAAAAATTGAAGAATTTACAAGTTTTAAAGAGAATTGATTTTTACTTACTTGAAACGTATTAATTTGAATATTTGACAATTTTAAATTAGTTGATTTGATAATATGAAATAGTAAACTTTGTAACATAAGAAATAGTATACTTGATAAAATATATATTTCTGCAGATGTTTTTATTAATCAAATACTTTTTATTATCCAAATTTTTAGAGCTTGTGTTTGATCATGAAATGAACTAAAAATATACCTCATTATATATTATGAATTATTAACAAAATAAACAAACCGTAAGTCCTGAATTGATATTTTGACATTTATACATGTGTCTTGAAAAATGTTTTGTGAGTCTCTTGTACTATAACATATTAATAATAATAAATCACTGGAACATTTCACAGTGTGACTGGATGTAAGAATGACTTGGATGATTGAGTGATTTATGTAAATATATTTAATTCGCATAGCTAAGATAATTTTTTCCCTCTTAAAATAATAATGATAAATAAATATCTCTGTAGTACATATAACTTAAAATAACAATAATAATAATCTTAAACGAAACCTAACATCTTAATCGGCATTTATTTATCTATAGTGTCTATTGGCTATTTACACCTGATTATGTATAATACATTTCTCATATATATTAACCTACACATGGAAGGGCAATGCGGTTTTTTTTTTTTTTTTGGGGGGGGGGGGGGGCATTTTGTGAAAAATAAAAGTTACTTTTGTGAAATTTATTATTTTTTTCACAACCCCCCCCCCCCCCTCTCTAACATCTCTAAAGTATTATGTATTGAAAAGAATTTGAAAATTCTTATACTTAAAAAAGGAAAAAAAAGGGCTATACATATATAATTATAATGCAATGTTTAACTTTAGCTGCAATAAACTGATCATTACTTCATTTTCTCTGCTGAAATTTATACAAAGTTAAAAGTTGATCTTCTCATGTCAAGGGCCGATCCAGGCAAAATCTGGGGCTTATTCAAAACTCCTTCACAAAGATCTATTTAATAAAACAGACTCCTTCACAAAAAATCAATTTAATAAAATGGGCCCTTTCGGTAAAATCTATTTGATAAACTGGGTCCCTTCACAAAATTCCTTTTAATAAAATAGGCCTTTTCACAAAATTCTATACCATAAAAACTTAGTATTTTTATTAATTATTTATTATTTTGTTATGTTTTAAAATGTGTAATTTGTAAACAATTTTACGAACCAAACATTTATTAACATAACAAAAACATTTTAAAGTCCTGTTTGCTAAAGTTTTCCCTTCTGGTATACTTGATTGTTAAAAAATTACACATTTTAAAACATAACAAAATAATAAATAATTAATAAAAATAATAAGTTTTATGGAATAAAATTTTGTGAAAGGGCCTATTTTATTAAAAGGAATTTTGTGAAGGCGTTTGTTTTATTAAAAGAAATTTTGTGAAGGGGTCATTTTATCAAATTGATTTTTCTGAAGGGGCCAATTTTATTAAATAGATTTTTGTGGAATAAATTAAAATATAATAAAATGGAATTTTATTGAATAAATTTTGCCAGGATAGACCCTTGACATGATATGATCAACTTTTAACTTTGTTTAAAATTTAACAGAGAAAATGAAGTATTGATCAATTTATTGCAGGTAAAGTTAAACATTGCATTATAATTATATATGTTTAGTTTTTTTTTCTTTTTTAAGTATGAGAATTTACAAACTCTGTTCAATACAATTGCTAGACAACGGACGGGGTGGAGGGGGGGGGGATGCTTTCATTTGTGGAGTGCAGCTGGGCACCTTGGAGTAGAGGTGCCAATATTCTCCCCTGGGGTTCCATCCTTTCACCCCTTGGGGCACCCTGTATTAAGGGGGCCATCCTTTCACCCTAGTTAAGGGTGCCATTCTGGCTCCCCTAGGGGTGTCACCAGTCGGACAAGACTTTCACCCCTAGGAGGTGCCAAGTGTCACCTGTAGTTTTAACAGTGTACAACCAACAGAATGAAAAAATGTTCAGACCGGGTTTCGAACTCGGAATCCTTGGTATTACACACCAATGCTCTGCCGTTTTGCAGTATCCGGACGACATCCAATCACTCATATCAGACTGGCATATCAGCATTCTCTCATATCAGACTGGCATATCAGCATTCTCTCATATCAGACTGACATATCAGCATTCTCTCATATCAAACTGGCATATCAGCATTCTCTCATATCAAACTGGCATATCAGCATTCTCTCATATCAGACTGGATGTCATCCGAATAGCTCAAAATCGTAGAGTATTGGTGCATGATACCAACGGTTACGAGTTCGATCCCCGGTCTGGTTGGTTGGTTGATTTTATGAAGGCCCATTAGCTACACGAGGGATATAGGCCCTCCGTGGGGTCCCCGGTCTGGACATTTATTTTTCTCTCTGTTAATTGTACGCTGTGTAGTAAGTGATAATTTACATCCTTCCTTATATACATTCATTTCCAGCGTACTTAAAGCTCTGCTGAAAATTTAATTTAGATATATAATTGTTAAGACTTTTTATTGAGTTAGAATGTAATAAATCACACCATCTCTCAATAATGAAGACATTCATATTGGAATAACACATAGATGGAGCTGCTAATCATTTGTAGTCAGAAATGCAAATAGGTCGGCTAAATTTTAAAAGGCATACCAATTGCTTTATTTGGTTTACGAGGGTGGTTTGATAAGTTCTCTGCCTGACAGTAAAAGCACACGATTTTTGGCATCATTTCATATTATTTTTCCCCTTGCAACTCAATACATTTAAGACACACTCTTGTGTGCGAATTCTTGAGTGCAGCCCTGTACGAGGGTGGTTCGAAAAGTTTTCGGCCTGATAAAGAAAATACAAGATTTTTGACACTATTTCATTTTATTTTTTCAATTTGCAACACAATATATTTCAGAACATTCTTGATAAATGTTATTTCTTTGTCGTTTCGGGTCGACGTTCACCAAACGCGGCACGCATCGAGCGGAAAGCTTTTTCATACCCAAAACATCGTGTAAAATGTAGTAGACACGGTCTATCGAGATGTTTGCAATGTCAGCAAGTTCCCGTATCTTCAATCGCCGGTCATTCAATACGGCATTGTGAATTTTTGAGACGACTTCGTCGGTCGTAGCGGTTTTTGGAAGTCCTGAGCGCTCATCATCGTGAATGAATGTCCTACCCTGTTTCAATTCAGCAGCCCACTTTTTATCGTTGAATACGAAGGACAAGAATCCTTTAAGTTGGAATGTCACTCTTTTTGTATGTCCGTGGAGGTTAAAACTTTTTTTAACAAAGTATTTTAGGACAGCTCGAACTTCAATTTTTTTCTATTGTTAGAAAATATCAAAACTTTACTTTATCACCCAGCATAACCAATAAACTCACGCGTCTGAAACTCGGCAGCATGTCATTTGGTCATACTTATCAAACTACCCTCGTACACTGGCCTTTAACACTTTTATATTATATATATATTTTACTGCTTTAAATAATGAAATATTATTTTTAGGATAATAGTTTTTTATGTTATATATTTTATTACTTGACTAATTTTAAGGGCTATTGATATGTAATAGTGTTATAATTTTTTTTTCATAAATATTTAAAGTCATGTTTAAACTTATTTAATTAAAAAAAAAAAAACACTATTTCTCACTACTGAAACAGTTATTAAGAATAAAAGGTGTATTAACAACTCTTTTTTAACAGCAACAAGAATTTCCATATTTTGTTTTAACAAATTTTATTTTGAAAACATTTTTTTTTTTAATTTCTGTTCTCTTTTGTCTACACCTACATGTACTAAAATATCCTCAAATATCTCGTTCCAAATTTATCTTTCAACATTGATCATTCTATTATGTAATCCCTTCATATGGACTTATCTGGAATAAGTTACGAAACCGCTTAGTAGTAGAAAAGGCAGACAACTTTTTAAAAATATATCTTTTTTATAAGTCATCAGAACTACCAAATATGTATGTTCTCAAGCCAGATAATTTCATTTATTAAATTCCATATAACAGATAATTTCATTTATTAAATACATATAAATTATTTAATTTTCATCAATTTCAAAAATAAATATCAGTATCTATGAGTTTTTATGTGCGATGATTTGTTAATGTTTAACTATAAATATAATCTTTAAAAATGTGTAGTATATGTCTGTGGAGCTATGTAATATAAAGTTTCGAAATACAGTCTTGTAGTCTAATTTATTGCATTGTCCTCAATGTGTATATATTTTTTTCCTTTTAGACATATATAGCTTTCATAGTTGCCTTCTAGCAGTTATAAAGTCTCTTTTTATTTGATAATATTTAATGGTTAGTTTAGACATTTTTTATAGTAGAAAACATTTTTGAGTGCATTAAAAAATAAACTAATCCAAATTTAATGTGAATTAACTATAAATCACTCTTTTATTTTTAATAAAAGTCGGCCCTTTTTTTTTTCCTAAGTGGTTAACCACCTTGCACCCCCCCCCCCCACACACACACACACACACTCAAAAAAAAAAAAAAATCTGCAAATCTGCATTAGCGAACGTATTGCAAACAATAAGCAAATGTACATGAAACATAAATGCCTAAGTGAGTTAAGCGGTATTTGTGAAGAAAGATGAAATACATAACAACAAAATATATATGACATGCTGACACGATCGCAAAGAGTTCTTGATTTCTCTATCTGAATCTTCCGATTTGGCGAAGGATTGAGCAAGTAAATTAAATTATCAATAAAAATAACATGATGCAATGCTTATCATACATATTTAAAGGAGACCAAAGTGGTCGCAAGAGGTAGTTAGTTAATTAAAAAAATCTATAATTTAACAAATTACAATAACCATTGGAAAAAGGTTTCGAAATCTTAAAAAAAAATTGCCATACTTTCGTGTTATAGCGGCCCACACAATTATGATTATGCCAAGGTTGCAATTACGATTTCGCCAAAATCATCCCAAAGCTTATATATGCATCCTATTTACGTATACATGTACATTCCAAACACTCCTATATATGCCATATACATATTACTACATAATACACATATTATTTACGTCTTATATGTCGTATATACATCCTATACACATGTCATATATATACATGATATATGCATCCTGTATGATTATAACTTGGCCACATAAGTCAAAAAATTATATATATATATATATATATATATATATAACCATAAAGGAAACATTATCATAACACCAACTTAAACAATGAAATAATAATTAAGTATGTAATAATTAGTTGACAATAAAAGATTCCCCAACACACTGAATATGGAAACAAAAACATATTAAAAGAATAAGAAATTAAATTAAAAATTGAATAAATGGAATTAAATGAATGAAATGAAATGAAATTTGTGGAATTTAGACAGAATTATCAAGTCCCAAATGCCTAAATACCACAAATAAAATGAAATGAGAGGTTTCATCATCATATTAGCCATACATTACTAAAAAATATCATTTTGGGACTACCTCTCATAAACAATGAAGCAAACCAGTGATAAAATAAAAAATAAAATACAATATTAAAAAGGAAAGAAGCCATACTTATAATATACAGAGAAAACATTAAATAGAGTCAGAAAGTATAAAATCCATAATGATTAAAAAATATACCTGTGCACCACAAGAACCAGCATGAAACACAACCATAACTAGGGAATGAATTGCAAAAAAAAAATAAATAAATAAATAATTACATGTTGCCAATTTTAGAAAAATAAAATGCTTTACAATGTTGCCAGAAATAATGTTAGAAAAATATGAATATTGTAAAGCAAACAGGAACATTAGTGCTGCCATCTATTGGTAAAAGTGAATATAATCTGAATAGAAAGTATTGGATGGAAATTAATGTTTAATAATTAAACCAAATTACTATCTTAAATGATAGCAATTAGTTAAATAATAAATAAATGAAATTAATTAATAAATAGAATATCGAATTACATTAAAGTAATGGATGTATTAATGAATAATTCTATATATATATATATTATCACACATGCTTTATAATTTGACGATAAATCTGGGTCGCTTGGCGATTCATCCTTGGGGGCCGCTATAACACGAAAGTACCAAATTGACAGTATATTAATGAAAACAGAAACAGAAATATTTCATCCTTGGGGGCCGCTATAGCACGAAAGTATCCAATTTCTACTTTATTTTTCATATATGATAATTTGCATCGATCCTTTTTGTAACGATTTTATGCATTTCTATTGCCTATTCAAAGAAAAATTCTTGTAAAGTTACAGAATTTCGTTAAAAACGCTTAAAAAATTCTTCTAAAGTCACAGAATTTCGTTAAAAATGGTTAAAAGAGTATAATGCGAACATCATTTGGTACATTCTCGACCAAAAGCAACAACCATTTTCCCAATGGCTAAAAAAAAAAAATCCTCGGAAGAAGATTTAAGCGCATATTTTAGACGAAAATTCAACTTTATGCAGTAGATTTAAAATGTTAAGATGAAATTATAAATGTCAAGTTGAAAATATCAAGACCCACTATCTCATTAAAAGTTTAAAACTTTTATAAGCAGAAAAAATAAATAACGATCAGCTTTTAAATTTTTAATTGCTAAAATCTTTTATTTCTACATCTTTTTTATTTTACAAACTATATATATTTTTTTCTCGTAATCTCCATCTTCTTAGTGTTAATAAATACATCTAATACAATCAAACTATGAAAACAAAATAGCTGTGGACTCGAAAAAATTCCGTTTTAGGCAGGTTAAAATTGACTTTTAAGTATAGTCTTTTAAGTCTTATCAGGGTTAATTGTAGTGTAATCTTGAACAATATAATATTTCCGTTTAAAATTGTAGACAGGATCAAATTTCACAGGTTTATACTGTATGAGTGCTCTGAAGTTGTTAGTTGTTGTCTCACTGTTTCCAAAACGTCAAAAGTTCTATCGCGCGAAAGAACATTTGGTGCTGGGAAACGTGCTTTACAGGCTTTAGATGAGGGATGCCCAACTTTTCAGGTAGATTTCGTAAGAAATGCTACCTATTACATTCTGGAAATTTTTTGCACATCTATGTCGATCATGACTCCCAGAATCCAAAAACAATCCCCACTTCAAAACTTTATGTGTTATGTTCACGATAACTTCAATAATTCTGCACAAATCTCTTCCAAATTGATTCATAAAACCAAGGGGCATAAAATCGGCCAGGTTCATTAATGGGAAAAATCAAACCAAGAAGGGGGGGGCTTTTTGTGAAAACTGAAAAAAAAACGTAACTTCTTAATTAGGATACGTATCAAATCCGTTTAAAGTTATTAATACTTCCAGAAAAAGGGCCGAAAATTTATGTATGACAGATTTTTGATTTCTTTAAAAATGGTGTCCGGGGGGGGGGGGGATAGGAGTTTAAGAAGAAAAAAATTCATGACTTCGTCCATTAAATCCGCTTAAATTTATTATAAATCCTCTTGATATTATCTACAACTTTTTATATTGACAAGTTTTTTATAGCACCAACCCTTACAGCATAAAAACAAAAAAAAAATCCCTGCCGCCAACAGACACAGGTAGATTTCAAAGTGGGCGGTCCCAACTGCCGCATCATGAAAAAAAGGTCATTTCTTCTGCAATTCCTAATAAAAAGGCGCCCAATGGTCTGCGTCTTCGAAATCTAACTTGTGCCTGTAAGCCAAACCGTCACGATTTATTTATTTATTTTTATTTTTTTGTAACTTTTTCCGGGTCACATTTGCGGGTTCAAAGTGCCGGGTTCTCTTGTCTCGACAAATGTTAAAGATAGTTGTTAAGCAAAATGTTACGCTTTGTTGATTATGAGAAGATAATTTTGTCCTGTTGTTTATTACTAATTTGAAATTATGCTAAAACATCGTAAATGTCATTTGTTTTGTCAAAAGTTCTTTACACATATAGTCCTATTTGCATTACAGTGGTGTATATATGTTACGGTCAATATGATTCATCCGGTCAATATTAATAATAACCGGCCTATATGCCCGGTTATTATTAATAATGACCGGATTAATCATATTGACCGTAACAAACACACACACACACACATATATATACATATATATATATATATATATATATATAAATCTTCAATACTATTCAAGCATTACTTAAAACTAATAAGATTTTTGCTTTATATTCTTGCATATTAAAAACAAAAAAAGTTTATGTATTGAGCAAAATACTGATTTATTACAGAAACTCTCATAGTTTTTTATCTTTAGAAGTTAGAAATTCTACATTATTATATTATTGCATTTTGTATTTATGTTACTCATTTATTACTAATTTTGCGTTTAATAGCACTTTTTTTTTACCTGGTTAATTCAATTAACTTTTTTTTTATTCTTTACATTTATTCTTTACATAAGTTGCGGCCCATATAACGTAGCAAACATATATTTGCGACCCGCGAAAAAAAAAAGGATGATTATGGCTGGATTAGGTACCGAATCCATTTTTAAAGCATTTTCAAACCATTTTGCAAACCGATTATAATAGAGAAAAATCACCAAATAAGTATAAGGGATAAATAGTGCGGCGATGTCATTAAGCATGAGTAGCGCAGAGGTAACGCCTCCAGTTTCAAAAGAGGAGGTCCAGCGTTCAAATGCAATCTATTCTATAATGTCAGAAATTTCATTTTTAAATAAAATAGGAAAACGCTCCTCCCCAAGATGTATATGCCAAAAAAGCTCAGGAACTGTTCTACATTACATATATGGTAATTGTCCTCTAATGAGACATACTTTCAATTTCAATAAAAATGTCACAGTGAGACAAAATCTGAATATAACTCTGTTTGGCCCTTTAAACTATGATAAACTATAAAAGAAAATTACAACATTTTACACTGCAAAAAATAATTGTTGATTTTACAGTATAAAACTGGCACGCTGGCGCATGCGCGGCAGCGTATTCCTGCTTATTTTACTGTTTAATACTGTTAATTTTACGGTATAATACTGGCAGCTGGGATGCCAGTTTTATACTGTAAAATCAACAATTATTTTTTGCAGTGTAAATAAACATTTCTCCTTTATTAAAAAGGATCTAGGATCCTTTTTCCTACATTTATAAAGTACTTTTTAATAGAATATATTTTGTTTTTGCAATTTGTATATTATAGTTCACATACTGTTCACATTTTTGTACTCATATTGTTCCTATTTCAGCTTACAGCTTGAACCATGCAAAATTACTAGTTGTGCTATGATTAAGTAGTCTTTTCATAAATTTTCTAATTACTTTATTTTATACTTTTTCTTATATAATTTTTTTTAATATTAAGAAATGTTGTGATCTGAACTAGTATTGTAAAAACTAACTTTGTACTAATTGTATTTTAATCTCTAATGTAATATTCAACATCTGTATTCTGAAAATGAATTTTCAATAAACATTTCCATTCGTGGAAAAAAGTTCCTATATGCTTAACGGCTAGACCTCCATGAGAGAGTGATTTCATTTCATTTCATGTCAGAAATTTCTATGGAAAGTGTTTCATAATCTATGCGTGATGTAGAATTTTTCTTTCTCGTTTAAATCACAATGTAAGCGTGCTGTAAAAGTTTAACTGTATATGCAAGTATGCCATGAGACCAAATCTGTTGGAAAAACTGTGCTAGAATATCCCCATCTATTTTTATACTATATACTTTTATGAAATTTTTCTTAAAAAAGTATCCCTACATTTTTTTCCTAAAATCAAAATCCGCATCGTGTCGTCGGTTTACTAATGTTAAGTTTTGAACTTATTTAAGGAAAAATATCAATTAAATAAAAGCGTTGCAGAATTTCCCCTGGCACGTCTCTCGTAAAAACGTCCGCAAAAATTCTTGTTATTTCGGTAAAATTTCCAAATACAGTAAATATTTTTTCGAATATTTACGTTTTATCGCACTTTTTCATTCCTATTTGAATGGAAGGTAACTCAATTTTTTTCAGGGAATGCATCCTTTATTTTTATTGTACATTCATCAGTTTTATTTTTATTGTACATTCATCAGTTTTATTTTTATTGTACATTCCTTTATTGTACATTCATTTTTTATCAATATTATATTATTATTATATTATTATTTATTAATATTTTATTATTATTATATTATTATTTATTAATATTTTATTATTATTATATTATTCAATATTATCAAATATTATTAAATATTTAATATTATCAACTATTCAATAATATATCAATAATATAATATATCAATATTAAATAATATAATTATCAATATTAAATATTGATATTATCAATATTAAACATTGATAATATCAATATTAAATAATATATCAATAATATCAACAATTCAATATTATCAATATTATCAACAATTAAATATTCAATATTATCAAATATCTAATCAATATTATATTATTATTATATTATTATTTATTTATATTATTATTTATTTATATTATTATTTATTTATATTATTATTTATTATTATTTATATATTATTTATATTATCATTTATTATTATTGTACATTTATTATTGTACATTCATTATTGTACATTATTGTACATGCTTTATTGTACATTTTTTATTGTACATTCATCATTTTCAAAAACATATTTAGTAGTTTTTACAATAAACATGTTTACCACATAAAAAAAAAGTCAATCCAATCCAACCCGGTTTACCCGGGTTAAAGATGCCCGATAGAAATTACCCGGTGCACTGTAAAATAAAAACAAGTAATATATATTTTTTAAAGTCAATTCCTACTTTTTAATCATAAATATATAAAATAAACCCGTGCAGCATTCATGTCCCACGTTATCTTTATGGAACATTCATCGTTGCGGTATTTTATTTCTGTGGTATCACTCATTTGAGATAAATCTTTCATTTCATTTGTGAAAACAATGGGAGGAATTTTTTTCTCCCATATAAAGCAAAAATTAATTAATTTAATTAAATTAATGAATTAAATTTAATTAATGAATTAATATTTGAAAAAACTGTATTAACATCAAGTGTCACCCACTAGAAGTTTAAAAAAAAATTTATTTGAACTTGAGTGGATGAATAGAAAATATTTTATTAACTATTGAAAATTTGAACAAGATAGAGAGTGTGAGCTAATAGTAGGAATTGAATAAATATTTCTTAATTTACGAAATTATAATATAACCAGGAACGAGTGAACCATGATTTCAAAAACCGTTCTTTAGAAACCCCGAAAACCAAAATATTTTTGAAATTTAAAAAAGCATGTATATATTTAAAACGAAAAGCGCATTCTGTCAAATCCACGTGTCTTTTCTATACGAAAATCGTGTTTTTTGCGCGTGTTTCTTTGCGCATGCTTTAAAATTTTTTGAAGGCTTTTACCCTCAGAAACGGGAAACCTGATTGATTAACTCTCACCTGTTTAACCTAATTCAAAAAGATTGATGGAAAACCGACGAGTCCGTACCATTGCATTGAAAGCATAGACCTTCTCGTATATTTTTGCTCTGTGGTTGAAAGCTGAAGTTTTTTTTTTTGTTTTTTTTGTTTTTTTTAAGAACTCATGTTTTCACTACTAAATAGGCATATTTTTTCGTAAAATTTTAAAGAGAGCTTGGATACAGTTACATTTGTAACCGATTGAAATGTCAAAGAGTTTGAAAGATGAGAACTATTTTGTATTGCTATGTTAAAGAAGCCGACGCGAAAACAAAGAAACAAACAAAAAAGCGAGAAGAAAACATTTCTTTTACAACTGGATAACACTATTTTTTCGCGAAATTTTTACACGGACTGTTATTTATAACCCATAAAGAGAGAGGTCAAAGAGTTCGGACAAAAAGAACAAGAAAATGAACGCTTTTATCACTGAACATCCATATTTTTTTCGCGAATTTTTCATTTAAAAATATAATTCCATACAAAATCGGGTTAAAGGTTTAAAATAATAAAAACTTGATTTAAAACAAAAAATATTATTATCACGGGCCCGGGCAACGCTGGGCGGGTCAGCAAGTCGGTTTTTAAGATGCTATCCATTCTAAATCACACATTTTCAGCTGCGTCACTGAATTTATACATGTAAAAGTAACAAAATGGGAAACTGCAAGAATACAATATTTTAAACCCTAAAAATAGAAAATTAAATAAAAAATTAAAATAAAACGTCTAATATTAAAAAAAAAAAAAACACGCATTTAACAATTACCATTTTTATATTAAATAAATTATGATTATACGTGAAGAAATCAATGTAAAAAGCCTAAAAAGACTGTTTAAATGATGCTTTTTTCTCTTTCCTGTTGCCCTATCTTAGAAAAGAACAAAAATTATACATTTTTAAATAAATTCACTAGCTCAGGTTTTCTACTAAGCGGTTAAAAAAAACCAGTGGATTCCCATAATCGGGTTCGCTTCCCACGACCAACTAATGTATTGTAACTTTTTTTTTTTTTAAATCTTGAATTGCAGTCATGAAATCAGAGGTGATTTTCAAAATAAATATTGAATGCTTATACAAATGTGTATTTAAAAAGAAAAAAAATATTTTTATTTTTATACGTATTTATTATATTCGAAGAATGTTAAAGCTTTAAGTTGCTGTTTAGCTTCATTTTATTTGCATTATCACCGTCATCATCTTCTTTAATATTATAATTATTATTATTGTTATTACTAAATGCTGAAACATAAATGAAGTGATAATAATAATTGTAGACAGATATTATCCTTATTTTCATAGGCACAGAGTTGTATGAGCTCGTGGGGCTCGAGCCCCACCATTAATTCTAAAATGGACACCTTTTTTTCCTTTTAATATTTTTTTAAAAAAAAAGGTTAAGGGTGTTTTTGTTTTTGTTTTTTTACTTTCTAGTATTTTATAGAATTGTTAAATGTTCCATTTTTTTTTTCTAATTTTTCTTTTGTTATAAGGATAAACGACACTGGGAAAACTTTTTCACTTTATGTTCTATTTTTTAAAATTAGAATAAAATGCTCAACGTTACAACTTTTTACATAAAAAATGAAAATAGAAATAAAATCCATATTAAAAAAACAAAAACAATACGTCATTCAAAAGTCAATTTTCGTTGTCATTTTATTATAAACGATTCGCGAATATCAGCGAGTAGAATTTTATAAACGGGTCTATACATTGGAATTTTTATTAGCCACCCACAGGGAGGCTTATTCTTTCAATCTCTATCATTTTTCATGTTTATGAAAAGTCACAGCAATCCATCGTTGCCGCAGGTTAATCTCGGAAAATGAAACATTTGAAGTTACTAAAAAAATTAATAGCTCAAAAAGTATTTGTCCCAAAATTGTTAGACAAACTGCGTCAGAAAGGTAAAAAATTATTTTTTTCTTGATATAAATTTCAAATCGAATGATTATGCCGTTTTTCAAATAATGAATTTCAAAAATTAACAAACTTCACAATGAAGTACCATAACGAAACCTTCACGCGTAAAAAGATAATGATAACGGTTGTTGCTTTCGGTCGAGGATGGACCAAACGATGTGTCGCATTTTACTATTTTAACCGTTTTTAACGAAATTCTGTAACTTTAGAAGAATTTTTCTTTGAATAGGCAATAGAAATGCATAAAATCGTTACAAAAATGTTAAAATTACGAAAAAGGATAGATGCAAATTATCAGATATAAAAAATAAAAAATAAATTTGGTACTTTTGTGTTATAGCAGCCACCAAGCATGAAATATTTTTGTTTCTATTTTTATTAATATATTGTAAATTTGGTACTTTCGTGTTAGAGCGGCTTCCAAGGATGAACTGCCAAGCGGCCAAGATTTATCGCCAAATTATAAAGCATGCATGACATTATAATAATATATGATATATATATATATAACATTTCTGTACGTATGTGGCCAAGTTATAGTCATATATGATGTATATATATAACATGTGTATATGATGTATATACGACATATAAGACATAAATAATATGTGTATAATGACGTATATGGCACATATAAGAGTGTTTGGAATATATATATGTGTATATAGGATGCCTATATAAGCTTTGCGATGAACTTGGCGAAATCATAACTGCAACCTTGGCATAATCATAATTGTGGAAGCCGCTATAACACAAAAGTAATTTTTTTTTTTTTTTTTTTTTTAGCCACACACAGGGCTAAAAAGCACAGGGGTTCTTTCAGTCTACAGTGAAATTCATGTTTATGAAAAGTCACAGCCACTCCATATATAAAGGAGGACACTCTTTATACATAGCTATACAAATGGTTGTTACTGACGATATTAAAAATCAAATTGTCTCTCTGTATTATGCCGATACTTCCGCTTGTATTTCCTTTCTCAGTACCGTATTGCCCTACAGCGGGCGCAGACCCCATTTAAACAATAATATAAAGGATCCAACAAAGTTAAACCGTCGTGGCGGACATTTCTAAGGGGTTCCCGTGGCCCTATCTCCAATAGGAATGAAGTTATCACCCCTGGGGGCTAAGTTCTTGTAAGTTCCGGGGGGAAAGGTTCAGTAAGACCTTTTTGGTGCTCCCCCAAATGTAAACCCCATGTAAACCCCTTCATGTAACATATCAATAGATAGATCTCGTCAAGCACTATGCTCTGATCCTACTCTCCACCTCTCACTCCCCCATCCCTTAAGAAACATAGTTCTCTGTTTCAACTCTTTTTAAATTTTAGTTTTTCCCATCTTTCTCAGCCCCTTTAAGCCCCACAGAGGGCGTAGGCCTCTTCTAAACGATCCAACGAAGTTAAAATCGTCGAGGCCGACATTTCTAAGAGGGTCCCGAGGCCCTATCTCCCATAGGACCGGAGTTACCCCCCACGGCGGAGACATTCAAGGTGTTCAAACCCCGTCATGCACCATATCAAAAGTTTGATCTCATCAAGCACTTTTGTCTGGTTCTACTCTCCCCCTCCTTCTCTCCCGTCTCCTGTCAGGAGCACTTTTCTTATTTATTTTTTTCAATTTCTCATATTTATTTTAGTTTTTCCCATTTTTCTCTGTTCCTATGGGCCGGACAGCTCCAAAATTTCACCAAAATTAGCTGTAATCCACCTAAAGGTATCCCCCCCCCGCTTCTTTTCGCGCCCTCGGTTTTTACGTATCTCTCGAGGGGGGCCCGTCAAAGGGGCGAAAAGGGGGATTCCTTTTAAAGTCCCATCGCTGAATTGCAAGTGAGGATTCATTTTAAAGTTCTCGTAGAGCACTTGTGTTTTGTACAGCTCCCCCCCCCCCTCCTTTCCCCCACCGCTTTTCAAGATCCCGTCAATTAATGCTAACTCATCATTTGTTAAACAACTTCTCTTAGCTGTAGCCATCATAAAAGCTGCTATCATAGAACTTTTCATTACCTTTTTTAGGTTATCTATTAAGTGCTAAAATGCCTTGAACCATTAAAAACAGTTTAAAGGGTGTCATTAAGCCAGCACATTTGTAAACAACAAGTACCTCGCCACGTCTCAGCCCATTGGAGCCACATCTTTTTACTATTATATTTATTAAAAATACTTCTAGTCACCGAATCTTTTTAAAACTTGGTGTGTTCGTGCCTAATATATTCCGCCAGCCTCACAAAAAAATCTTAGAGCGCTAACTAAATTCTAAAGTGGAGAAGCTGGCTTATGCTAACAAACACTTTTTTTTTTTTTTTTTTTTTTTTTGTTTTCTTCTGACGAGTTAGACTTGGCTGAAAAAATCTCAACGATAAAAGCCGTGGGTGGCCAATCTATATTCTGTCGTAAGGTAGAATTTTTCCCGCTTGTATTGTCTTAATGTTTTATTTAACTTGTGATTATTTATCAGTATACGATTTTGTTTAATTTCTTTAAAAGGGAGTTAAAAAAGCCACATTAAATGGGTAATCGATTTTTTTTTTTACACTCACATGTACATATTTGTTTAAAAAGAGCACCGTCAATAATTTTCAAAACTGTACGCCCGTGATTATTTCATGCAAATAATAACAACAGTCATTGTGAAAGCAGAATAACAGTAAATGTTGTAAAGACATTTACTTTTTATTATTAAAGCCGCCAACACAAAAAGGTTAGGTCAAAATATAAAACGAAAAATTACCTGTAAAGTCCTCGTCATTGTTTAATCTAATCCTAAGTTTTGTGTCTAATCCTAAATGTGCGTGTGATTTGGCCAACGGCACAGCTTGCAAAAAACTAATCTACTTCCATCCCCACCTCATACACATCTCAGCTGAAAGAGCGGGCTTTCTTCGCGGAGGCTCTTTTGTGATGCGGTTGGCATGACAACTGCACAAGTCCCGGGTACCACGTGCCGAGCGAGCATGCGCAAAGGCGACTATTTGTTTTCCCTTGAAGATGGAAGGAACGGTTATTTTGGATAAGAGTGCCCAGTTGTTATCTGATTAATTGACATAAAAGTTTTCGAGCTTTCGCTCGTAAGTGTGCTTTTAAAAATTCGGCAAACGAAATTTGAAAGGTTCCAAGAGTTTTTTTTTATAAAGTAGAACAGTGACTGGCATTTTATAAATGAAATATTCAAGAGAGCGAAAACAAATTACCTTTTCTATTTTCTTTCTTTCTTTCTCTTTTTCCTTTTCGATGACATAGCTATATTTTAAACGGCGATAATTGATCTCAGATTAATTTGAATATGAATGCATTTTATAAATAAAAAAGTAAAAGGAGCAAAAAAAACAACGAAACCAAATTACCTTTTCTATTTTTTTTTTTCTTTTCCGTGTTAGATTTAATATTTATACTTTAAACGGCGATAATTCATCTCAGATTATTTTGAATATGAATGCATTTTATAAATGAAATATTAAAAAGAGCGAAAAAACAGCGACAACATATTACCTTTTCTTTTATTCTTTCTTTCTTTTTCTCTTTCGTTTTAGATGTAATATTTTTACATTAAACAGTGATAATTTTTCTCAGATTAATTTGAATATGAATTCATATTATATAAATGAAATATTAAAAAAACGAAAAACAGTGGAAGCAAATTACCTTTTCTATTTTCTTCCTTTCTTTTTCTCTTTCGTTTTAGATGTAATATTTTTACTTTAAACAGTGGTAATTCTTCTCAGATAAATTTGAATATGAATGTATTTTATAAATAAAATATTGAAAAGAGCGAAAGACAGTGGAAACAAATTAAATTTTTTTTTTTCGTTTTAGATTTAATTAAATGTTGATTCAAACGTTGAACAAATTACCTTTTCTATTTTCTTTCTTTCTTTTTCTTTTTTTCTTTCGTTTTAGATGTAATATTTTTCTTTAAACAGTGGTAATTCTTCTCAGATTAATTTGAATATGAATGCATTTTATAAATGAAAAAATAAAAAGAGCAAAAAAACAAAGAAAACAAATTACCTTTTCGATTTTCTTTCTTTCTTTTTCTTTTTCTATTTCGTTTTAGATGTAATATTTTTACTTTAAACGGTGATAATTCTTCTCAGATTAATTTGAATATGAATGCATTTTATAAATGAAATATTAAAAAGAGCGAGACAAATTATCTTTTCTACTTCATTTTTTTTCTTTTTCGTTTTAGATGTAATATTTTCGTTTTGTACGGTGATAATTCTTCTCAGATTAATTTGAATATGAATGCATTTTATAAATAAAATATTAAAAATATCGAAAACAAATTGTTCATTTACACGCGAAAGAATTCGGTTTAAAGTGCTGTAACGTTCATAATAATTGCTGAAATGCGTTTTCAGTTGCTGTACGTGTTTTTAAATGTAATTATTTTTTTGCCTATTACTTAAATTCTATAGATCATATACAGGGCATCGCAAAAGATCTCGAGTAGATTTCCGTTAATTGATTGGAAATTGCTATGCGTTATCTGACTGAACTAAATTTTAGCATTCTATGTAGTAATATATGCACATCTATAGATCCTATACAGGGCTGCACAAAAGAATTTAGATATTTTTCTGAATATTGCACGTAATTGCTGTAATTGGGTTTTTAAAATGTGTTATGCGTTTTCCAATAGGCGAGGCTAGTTGAGCTAAAGCCGAAAGGTATGCCTCTCCACCCGGTTTGACCTTGGCCTTGTTTACTTAGACATAATCTTTCACCTTATTAAACAGTAAAAATTTATAAAATTATTTTGTAAGTGTTGAAAAGTGTTACATAATCTATGCTTGACGCATGATTTTTCGTTCTTGTTACTGTTTAATTACGGAACCCTAAAAAGTCATATCGTCCGCGAAAGATAACTTGCCAGAAAAGTGCCTGAAAGAAAGAAAACCTTGGAAAGTTCCACGATGCTAGGGGTAAAGAAAGTGGCTAACGGACACAGGTTATATAATTAACGAAAACAAAAACTGTATATTCTAAAACTGCGTTACGCAACGAAGAAATTATCAAGGGAGGACAAATTGGAATTTCAGTACAACGCAAACATTTTTTTAAAATTAGTGTGTGATCAGAATAGAGTCCTGCGCGGGTGGGGTTACACCCGACCCGAAACCAAAGATTCTATTCAAGGACAACTCGAAACCCGAACCCGAATTGACAGAAAATGATAACATATGATATTAATACAATTATGGAAAAAATAGTCTATAATTATCTCTCTAATATCCATTTAATCTTTTTATATATAAAAATGAACATAAATATGCTCATTAATGTTCAAATATAAAGTTTTTTTTCTAAACTAAAATATTGTAGACTTTTTTGAGACATCGGGTCAACCCGAAGCCGACCCGCAAAAGTCAAATCAACAACCCGAAACAATTAAAGCGTCGACTCGACCGGTAAAGTATTAAAAGTGCCCGGTGCTCATCTATTAATTAACATAATAGTTTTTTACAGCATTGAGTATCGTTTCTCGTAAACCGTGCTTATGAATTTGACAAACAATTCAAACGGAATTTGAAATCTTCCAGGAATTTAGCATGCGTTTGATAAATAAAATATTAAAAGAAAGTGGGAAACGGAGGAGATAAATTTTCAATTTATTAAACTCTTTCTAACATAGTGAAAGAGTGTTTACGAATTCGGTTTGTCTGGCCGTCTGCCTGGCCGAGCTCTAACTCAAGTGAATAGAGTCGAAGTGCCAAGCAATTGATACACAGGGGATTATAATTAAAGTCCCACTTTTAAAATGCTGTAAAAAATGAACCACTGTTCAGAATAACTTCCAATTTGAAATGAAAAGACTGGAAGAAGGGGGGAACGGTATGTCATAAGAAAAAAAAGCTCCAAAGTATAACAATAGATGGCGCTGTCAGCGGCATACTATGCAAATTAAAAGACACTCATGCGTCATTACAAACCGAATCACTAGGTGCTTTTTATGCGGTTTTTGTGGCCCAAGGACCATTAAAAACCGATTTTTCCTAACCAATAGGGTACGACTTTGTCGTGGTGGATGGGCTTATCACTAACAGTACCACAACTGTTGACTGATTTGGAAGTCATTGTATCCGTCCGACAACCGAAACACTCATGCACATTGAACAGTACGGTTGGTTTACTGCGCAACTCATGTCAAAGCCGTCGTCTTATTTCGATTAAAAAGGTCACATGTAGCCGAATCCACTTTCGTTAGGCCGCTTACAGCGTCCTCTATTGATACACTTTGGAACTTTTTCTTTCTTATGCCATACCGTTTCCTCCTTCTTCCAGTCTATTCAGTTAAATTTGAAGTCCTTCTGCCCAGTGGTTCCTTTTTTACAGCATTTTGAAAGTGGGACTTTATTTATAATTGTTGGTAATATATCAAAAGATTAATATCCGGAATTAATTTCTATGACAGTTTATTTACATCGTTTAAAACTCATCTCGATAAAAAGTAATTATCTAGAATTTCAAACAGGAAATGAAATTGCCTGATGCAATATGAAGAGGTTTTTACAACACGTGATCTGAACAAGGAAGTGAAAGACTAAAATACGTATTAGCGACGTAAATTGACTTTACGTCATTACCATCCAATGAAAGAACTTAAAAATGATGTCACTTGATAAGAACTAAGACTGTTGCATCTCTGCTTTATAGAACTTTAATAATTCCTTTTAACTCGCGATGGAAACGGACATATAATGTCGTTCTCCCTTAAACTTAAATTGAAATAATGTTTAAAACTAAATTTTATGTAACTATTAAATGTAAACTATGTAAATTAAATTCTTTAATCAGTATAATGAATGTTTTATTAATCAATAACTAATACACATTGCTTAGTCTCATGGATATACTTCAACCAAGGATCTGCAAATTGTGTGAACAAAAAGTAAAGGATACATCTATTTTCTTAATGGATTAATACGTGATTCTGGCGGACCATACTATGCGGCATATTGAGGAGTGAGGACGATTGCTGAAAAATGGAGGTAAGCAATATCTTACCTATCTTTTGTTCCGAAAGTTGAATTGATTATTTATATTGCTTTAGAACGCGCAAAATTACTGACTACACCGAGAAAATAACACTAACAAAGATTATGAGACGCGAAAATATTCTAAAGTATATAAAAGGTAAAAATAAAAATAAATATAGTGTCCTTAAATCCTCGAATACTTAAAAAAAATTAATTAATTTTAGATATATTCTAAAATAGAAAAATGGCAACCTTCAAAGAAGGTAGTATAATTGAAAAATTAAATTCCAGTAATTACGCAAACTGAAAATTCAAGGTGGAGATGCTCTTGATAAGAGAAGAGCTCTTTGAAGTTGTCACGGACGACCCACCTAATCCAATAACACCGGAATGGTCGAAGAAAGATAGAAAGGCAAGAGCCTTGATAAATTTAAGTATTGAGGATAATAAAATTATCCATATTAAGCATTTACAAAATGAACGGGACACATGGAATACGCTAAAAAGAATCCATGAGAGATCAAATCTGTCAAGTAAACTTTTTCTCCTTAGGAGACTTTATGGAACGAAATTATCTGAAGGAGGAAATATGATTACTCATATAACCAAAATATTAGAAATTATCGATAAGTTATCAGCCATAGGCGAAGAAATTAAAGCAAATCATATTTCAGCATTATTGCTCTGCTCTTTACCTCCTTCATACGACACCCTCATAACCGCATTAGAAGCCAGACAGGAAGACGAATTAACTCCAGAATTTATAAAGAGTAAATTAACAGACGAATTTAATAAAAGAAATGAGCATTCAAATACCAGTGATAATACCAACAAAGCCTTTAGAGCTGAAAGAAAATTTAAACCCACAGGTTTTAAAAAGAAAGAAAAATATTGCACGATTTGCCGAATGAAAAACCATAACACAGTTAATTGCTGGAATAACAAAAGTAAAACAAATAATTTTAAATAAAACAACAAAAAACATTTCTCTTCTTCGCTAGTCTTTCAAAAAGACGAAAATAATATAAGAAGCGCGGACTCAAATAAACCGAAAGAAAAAAGCACAGCTTATTTCGGAACCGAAGAAAAGAAAATTTGTGCATTTACAACTAACAAATCGCAAAATAACGCGTGGATCATCGACTCTGGTTCATCCTCCCATATTTCAAATAATGAAAATTTATTTTCTGAATTTACAAACAAAGAACATACCAACGTCGTAATTGCCAACGGCAATAAATTAAAATCCTACGGGTCAGGTAATGTAAATATTACCACAATAACCTCAGACGGAAAAACTCACAACGTAACTTTAAAAGATGTTCTACTTGTACCCGACATTGAAACAAATTTATTTTCGGTAGCTACAGCTACGAAAAACGGATGCAAATTAACATTCGAAGATAATAAATGTTTTCTAGAATATGAAGGATTAATTCGTTTAGAAGGAAGTAGAATAAATAATTTATACGAAATTCAGCAAACAAAATTAACCACAGATGAAAATTTCGTAAACATGATAACTAATTGCAAAAATAAAAATTGCATAGAACTGTGGCATAGAAGATTAGGACATAAAAATGTCGCGTCGATTAAAGAATTAATGACGAAGGAATTAGCATGCGGAATAAACATAAATAATTGTTCCCATAGTACCGAATGTGAGCCTTGCATCAAAGCAAAATTAACTGAAGCACCATACCCCAAAAAGACGGAATTTAGAGCAAATAAAATTTTGCAGTTAGTGCATTCAGACGTATGTGGACCTATTCAAACTCCAACCATAGGTGGGAAAAATTACTTTTTAACCTTCATAGACGATTACTCTAGATTTACTATAATTTATCTACTACAAAATAAAAGTGAGGTATTTGAAAAATTAAAGGAATTTGTTGCCCTGGTCAACAATAAATTTGGCAAAAAGCCTACAGAACTCAGAGCTGATAATGGCAAAGAATTTAAAAATTCTAATATAGATAATTTTCTAAAAGAAAATGGAATTAAGCGACAGCTAACAGTACCATATTCTCCCAGCCAGAATGGTATTGCTGAACGAAAGAATAGATCATTAATTGAAATGACAAGAACATTGTTAAGTGACTCTAATTTACCATTACATTTCTGGGGAGAGGCGATATGCACCGCAAATCACCTACAAAATCGACTGCCGACTAAAGCCAACGAAAAAACTCCATATTTATGGTGTTGTTAATGGCTGGAGTACGGGTTGATACAATGTGATCGTAATGTACTTAAAAATCACCGTAATAGAAGTAGTTGTCGCAATAACCCCACGGGAACGTTTCCTGTAAGAGGTCAGCATAAATGTAAACAAGAATAGAGAAGAATCCATAGCTCCTTGCAAGGTTTTTATTTATTAGGGACTTGACTATGATGGTAAAGTTTGGGAGGTGGTCTTTTTACATCAATAGCAACAACCTCTTTTAGCGGAGGTTAAGAGAAGTCTGATCTACTTTCCGAGATGTACATGTGTGTCAGAAGTCATCCCAATATCGCCAGATTACACGTGCATTAATTTTTATCGCCATTCGGAATTTTAAGACGGTTTAGAATATATCAATGTTAATTTTGCGTGGGAGATAGAGAACAGAGATGCAAAGTTAGGCGCGTTATCAAAATATAGGTTTTAACGGAGCAACCCTGCGGCTTGTCCTGGGAAAGCGGAACTTGCTTTAGGATGAATAAAGTGTTATTAATAACAAAATGCAAACAAGCAGTTGAAAAGAATCTAGATTTGCATTCCAGATGGAACAGACAATCGAAGGCTGGCAGAAAAAAGGCACCGCGATGCACAACATAAGTGAATTTTAATAGATTTGCGCAGCGGATATATCTACTAAAAGAATACTAGTGTATCAATGTATATGCGAAATAACCGTCGTCACATTCTTAATTTAGAAGAGAAATACTTTTATGCGGTTAACGAAAGCTTCAGAATAAATGAAAGATTACGCGTACATGATTAAATAGCATTTATCGTGGGATAGATATGACTTTGCTTTAGAATGAATAGAATTTAAATAAAGATATAAATTAACTTTTTGAAAAATTAAGAAATTATAAATTTTGAATAAAATTACAAATATATATGATCTCTACATCATATATATATCTCCCCTTTCGCAAGAAAAAAAATAGACACCGGGCTGACACACATGTGCACCAACTACTAAAACATAGAAAATGTACAATACACAACAAAGCACTAAAACACGAAGACCACCATACATCAAAAATAGAAAATAAACACATAAATGAGTACTCAATAACATAAATTTTAGCACATTATTCGTGCATGGTATACCTATATAAGACATTTGTATGTCATATGTCTGCCTATTTATTCTTTTCCACAATATCTATAATGATTTCAAAAATGCGGACAATCATATTTTTTTTTCCTTATAATAATCACACGTCCTATAGACGGAGTAAGGAAATGGCCAATAATAATTCAATATATATATATATATTTTAAGTGCACATAAAAGTAAAGCTAGCAATAATAATATTAATAGCATATGCATAATATCAAAAACATTACGTAATCATCATTATACGTCATCATGAAATATTTACCTGCAGGTTCTTGAAGATGATGTTGTTGTTTTTTTTTATTGCAATATTTATCATGATAATATACATTGTAATACTGATGAAAAGTTTCTAATCAGTACGAAACTAATATATTTTGAAACTAACATGTAAAATCTTAAAATATAAATTCAAATATTGAAAACACAGTGATATAAAGTAACATAAAAGCATATTTACATTGAAATGAAAATTAATATGGATACTGTTTATTAATAATAATAAATATTTCTCTGGATATTATCATCTGCTATGAACTTTCTTAAATGCAACATATAATTATGTTGCCAAACACTGCTGAATGTTTACCTATAAGTTAATCATTATGCCAAAAATATAATATTTAAGAGACTGAGGCCAAGATAGAATTGCTATAAAAGTATTGTATATGCCAAGCAATAATAATATTTGACTCTTTTTTTATTAGAAAGTTCCTATCAACAACATATGACTGGTGTATGAGGATGTAATTTTGACGTAAAAATTCCAAAATCACAACAATACTACATAAAAATGTAATAAAAATGAAAAAAATTAGAAAAATTGAAGAGGTATGTGAACTTTGATGACAATTTTATTTTAATTTATTTAAATGACTAAAAATATATAAAGTGAAATTAAAGGTAAGCACATCAAGCTCTTAAGTGAATCCAACCAGTACGTGTGTTAGAAATTGAAGATACAGACCTATCGTCCACCATATGAAGAAACCTTGAAATTTTCATATGACCGATCTGTAAAAGGAAAAAATGTGTGTGTGGTGTGAAGCACTAATCAACTTCACGCAAAAGCACATGATACTTACCAAACCCATACCTAAATTTTCATAAAAATGAGAAAAGGGGACAGAAAGAAAAGAAAAAAAATCATGTTCGACATGTTTAAAACTGTATATGTTTTCTTGTACATGCCGTTACCATGGTGTGTGCTTGTTTGTGTCAACGATGAAAGAAATACAAATATAAAATAAATATGTAATTATTAGTAGCACAATGTAATAACTTGTAAATTAAAAAAAATCAGAAAGTATGAAAATAAATTGTAAAAATATATACCTGAAATACGATATATTGTAACCATGCTATATTGAAAGAGAAAGTACACCAGTACATATAATTATTTAAAAAAATGAGATTGATAGGTGAAATGATAAATCCAAAACATTAAAATTAAATTGTATTGCATATTGAAAGATTTATCAGTAATACGTAATATAGAAGTGTGAATAGCAGCAAGTGACCTTTTAACATATAACTTGAAAAGTGACACAGATAATAGAAATATAAGTGTTGGAAAATATATTTGAATAACATGTGTGTCTTGAATGAACTTAGAATGTACTTAGAAAATAAGTTTAAATAAAATTTATCCAACTATTAAAATATCAAATAAACATAACAAAGAATCAGACTCACCAAAACAATAATCTGATAACGAGGTATCAGCCCACAATAAGTTATGTTTCTGAAAACAAGGGAATCAGAACTCCATGACGTGAAAAAAAAAATGAACTAAAGAAGAGAAAAAAGAGTTACCGCTGGACTGTACACTATAAATATATAGCATAATTCACAAGAAGTATGGTCAAACTGAGAAAAAAAAAACAAAAGTTACAAGAAGAAAGTGAATTGATATACCGATGAGCCGAAAAATACGGTGAAAACTTTATCCAGACAAATGTATGCAAAAAAGAATTTTCTAAAGAGAAAAAAAAAATGTGAAATGTGTATAGGATAAATTTAGTCATAGAAAAATGTATGTTGAAATGACAATCTCACATGTAAACATATAAGGGAAAAACTTTTGTAAACTCTTTGTATGAGAAAATTTTTGTAAAACTGTGAAACATACGTCTGCGTGCAAGAATGTACGACAAAAAGAATTGCGCAAATATCCACCAGTACTCGACGGGAAAAAAAAAAAGAAAAGATCTCCCAAAATACTTCTTGTTGAATGAAATCGTTGACAAATTTAGAAAGACACAAGAATCCGAAGCATGGAAACCATAATTCCACACAAGACCCGCTATGTAAAAAAAATCTTTTACCGTACACGGTCATCAACTGGGAAAAACTGGGCATCCACATAAAACATACCTTGCAGGAAGTATGACGATGAAAAGTTCAACAAAGTAAAAACATTTAAAAAGAAAACAATACTGTGATAAATGAAAATATTTTTCAAGATATATTAACCAAAAAAAATGAGAACATTTGCATAAGCTGCAATGAAGATCGTAAATATGGCTCATAATTAAATGATAAAGAATATCTACGTTTAAAAAAATTTTAAAGTGAAAGAGAAAGGCAAACAAATCATTTTAGATTCCCAAATGGAGTCCTATTAATGTTTGGGATTAAATCACTATAAGAAAACAAATGAGAAAAAAAATGATAATTTTGAATCATTCCTTGCTCGTGGCGCCTTAGAGCAATGAATGAAAAGAGATTCCGAAACACAATTATAAAAAATTAATATCCACAAATATTATTTACTATAGGAAAAATGTGAGTATGTCAAAATGTTTAAGGTGAAAAATTAAATCTAGAAATCATAAGAATGATGGAATCTTGTATTCCACTCACCTAAAGCATAGTCTCATTGACAAGAATATACAAATGTGCAGCTAAATTAGAATATGGGATTCAGCTTGTAAAACTCTTTTAAAAATCAAACCTTTTGAAACATTAGAGAGCGGCAAGACACGACATGCACATTTAAAAATTGTAATTGAGGTTAAAAGAAATACGTGAAAGTTATATATATATATATATATATATATATAGGAAAATTTGTATTGAAAAAAATTATTTAAAAGATGAAAAATTTGGCATAAAATTATAAAAATGTCACGTATGGCACAATAACCTAAAATAACTATTATAATTATCTCTATTTTATTTTGTTTAAATTTTTTGTAATGTGTGGCACGAGAAAGATGTAAAGACATATAAATATCTGAAATTTAGAATTAATGTAAACACTGCAGTTGTTAACAGATTGTAAAAATAATTCATGATAGCATCGCAGAAAATTAAAGTATCCATTATGCATTAAGTTCAAAAACTGCACAAAACTTATATTACACTTAACTTACCAAAATATAATAAGGAAATACACATATAAAAATTGTTTCTTCTTAACTACTACATTAATCTTCCACAAGCACATGCTATAGTGCCGGTGACTTCAAATGAGAAAAATGAGACAGTTAAAATTTTAAAGAAAAATTCCAAATATATATGATCTCTACATCATAATATTAATTATGGTCAAACAGAAGACCAAATCTAAAATATTTAAGAGTCTTTGGCTGCAAAGCTTATGCATATATTAACAAGCAAAAAAGACAGAAATTAGATAATAAAGCAGTAGAAGGGATCTTCGTGGGATACGATAATTATTCCAAAGGATATCGTATCTATACGAGCGGCAAAGATTCACTATAGCCAGAACGGTGAAGTTCTTAGAAAACTATCCGATAAATTCAAATAAAGAAAAACGGCTAGAACTAAATTTAGATGAAAACACTAATGCCAAAAACGAAAAGTCGGAAAACCCAAATCTGATAAAAATCGAAATTTCAAATGAAAATGATACTCAGAATGAATCTGAACTAAATCAAACCGAACCGAGAAGATCAGATAGAGTAAATAAAGGGGTTCCCCCAGATAGACTAATTTATTTGGTTAAAGATGAAAATATAAACGAACCGAAAAATTGGCAGGAAATAATAAACATGGAAAACCCTGTAGAAAAAGAAAACTGGATCAAAGCGACACAGGAGGAGATAGAATCTCACAACCAAAACAAAACTTGGACATTAGTTGACCCCCCGCCAAATACAAAAATAATAGGTTCGAAATGGCTCTTCAAAACAAAATTAGATGATAAAGGAAAAATACAAAAATATAAAGCGCGTTTAGTGGCAAAAGGCTATTCTCAAAATTTTGGCATTGATTACTATGAAACCTTTGCTCCAGTGGTTTCACATACTACAATTAGAACTTTTTTAGCAGCCGCCGCCTATCGTAAACTAAACATAAACCACGTTGACATTAAAACAGTATTTTTGTATGGAAATTTAGATGAGGATATATACATCACTCAGCCGGAAGGCTATGTCAAACCTAATCATGAAAACAAAGTGTGCAAATTAAATAAGGCTATATACGGCTTAAAACAGGCAGCTAGAGCCTGGCACACAAAAATTTCAGAATCGTTAGAAAAGTTAAATTTCAAACCATCAACTTCAGACACGTGTTTATTCATACGTAATACTAAAAACAGTAAAGCATATATTATCGTCTATGTAGACGATTTATTAATATCAGCAAAAGAAAATGAAATTAAAGAAATTATACAAAAACTTAAGATTGAATATGAACTAAAGGATTTAGGTCAATTAAACTACTACCTAGGGATTAAAATTGAAAAAACAAACGAAGGATATAAACTGAATCAAAAAAGTAAAATTGAAGAATTAGTTAGAAAATTTAAATTAGAAGATGCGAAACCTTACAAAACGCCCATGGAAACAGGCTATTTAAATTTTGATAACGAAAAAATACCATTGCCAAACAACATCGATTATAGAAAGGCAATTGGCGCTCTTTTGTATATCTCAACTGTCACAAGACCAGATATTTCAGCTGCGATTAACATCCTAAGCAGGGTTGATAAAAATCGCGATTTTTTTAAAAAAATCAAAAAAATCGGATTTATTTGATTTAAATCGGATTTTTTTTATTTAAATCGGATTTTTTTTATTTAAATAAGATTTTTTTTTAATTAATATTATTTGTGTACTGTGTAAGTATTAATTCATTTCCTCTGCATAGATTTACACATTTCTATTAATTTTATTACAGTTCCTAGATAAAAATTCAAAATAAAAAAAAAGATTGTTGCAAACAAATTCGGATTGACTATCATATTTTTCTACTATTAAATTGTTATAGATGAATGTGTCTTGTATGAATAATTTCTAGTTAATTCATTAAATTTTTCATTAAGGTATTACTCCAATAATATACATAATATCTAATCACATAATAAATGCAGCAAAGAATTCTAAATATATATATGTGTATTTCAACCAGAGTTGGCCAATATTTGACTAAGTGGAAAAAACTGTCCCAGCAAAAATACTTTTTGCCATAATTTTTGCCACTGGGAAAAACTGCTAGTATTTTAAAACAGGGTTTTAAGGATTTTATTTAAATTACATTATTTCAATGTTTAAATCATAATTTTAACAGATTAAAATAGGTGATTTAAATTACAATCGTGATCAACTTCCGTTTTTTTCCACTTTTTGCCACTGTCCTGACAAAAATACATTTCTGAAAATACAAAAATATATTTTCAAAATACATTTTTGAAAGGCAAAAAACCAACCTCATTTCAGCAGATTCAGATTCACTGTTATCTTTATCCCATAGACTAAGTTTCTTTGAGTTTTTTTTTTTTTTTTTTTTTTTTTTTTTTGCCACAATCTCTGCCATTTCTACTACACTACATGGTTTACGTATTGCTTTCACACATTTTCCCGATTTTTTTTTCTCCTGTAAAATAAAGCCACATTGGATCTTTCTTTTTGCCAGCCATTTTTCTTATGTATTAATGTATCCTAAAGCTCTCGGTACTGATATTCTTGTCCAACTTGTGTTTCACACTATACTACATTAATGATTACAAAACAGTTACAAGATGCAAAGTAATTGCATAACTAAAAGAACGAAGCTGTCAGCATTATCCAGCCGTCAGTCAATTTCAGCAATCAATTATGCTTACTTAACAGTAGAAATGACTGTTTAGCTTAGAAATAAGGTATAATAACATATCTTATATTTTCCACTGCAGTAAGCAATGAATTCTAGGAAAGGAGAGGGCAAAGGGATATGTCACAGGGATTAAATTATTTTCAGTTATAGAAGAAACATGAAACTGGAATTCTATAATTCTATGTTAGACCAGCAGTCTAAATATTTATTATGTTACAATTTAGTCCTTGGATGGATCATATTATATGATCAATACGTCCCCCCATCAACATATGGGATATTGAAATTTGCAGGTCTAAGCAACTAAACATAAAACAAACTTTTGCATCGTGTATAACCCACTTTACAGGAAGTAACTCCTCACTGAAAATGCTATGAAATAAACTACTAATATATTAAATACTTTTATATTGAATATATCTAACTTTAACTTCAAGATCTAACTTGCAAAAATGAAGTGATCATCTAAGAAAGACAAAAGTTTAAAAATGAGAGAGCATTTATCAGTATTTGTTTTGGGATGCATCATGGATAAATAATATATTGAATGTAGTGTTGATTTACTTTTATGAGTTGAAAATAATTATTTTATGAAAGTTTTATTTAATTTTTAAAAGGTAATTTTAATCTGACATGAATTATAACGTTTATTTGAACATGAATGATTAATTTAATCCTTATTCAACTTGTAAATATCAATTTTAAAAATACTGATTTAAATTAAAGATTTTTTTTAAAAAATCATTTGATTTAAATCATGATTTAAATCATGATTAAAATCAAGCTGATTTAAATCAAACAACCCTGATCCTAAGTAGAAAAAACGAAACCCCTTCACAGAAGGATTGGAAGGCAACTAAAAGAGTGATTTCCTATTTAAATCACACTAAAAACTTTAAATTAGAAATAAATACAACACAACAACCAATACTTAAAGTATACTGTGACTCAGACTGGGCTGGAGACATACAAACTAGAAAGTCCACCAACGGAAACCTATTTTTATTAGGGAAAAACCCAATTTTGTGGATTACCAAAAAGCAATCATGCATAGCCATGTCAAGTGCTGAAGCTGAGTACATTTCAGCAGCAAATGCGACACAAGAAATTTTATGGTTAATTAGACTCTAACAAGAATTTGACTTAGAACAGACATTACCCATAACTATGCATGAGGACAACCAGTCCTGCATAAAAATGATCGAATCAGAAAAATACACCCGTCGCACGAAACACATTGATATTAGGTATCATTCCATTAAACACCTAAAGGACAATGGTACAATTAATCTAAATTACTGTGAATCAAAGAACATGATAGCGGACATCCTAACCAAGCCCACTCCCAAACCTATCTTCGAAGTTCACAGAAATAACTTAAACTTAAGAAATCAAATTCCAGAGATTAAGGAGGAGATTGTTGGTAATATATCAAAAGATTAATATCCGGAATTAATTTCTATGACAGTTTATTTACATCGTTTAAAACTCATCTCGATAAAAAGTAATTATCTAGAATTTCAAACAGGAAATGAAATTGCCTGATGCAATATGAAGAGGTTTTTACAACACGTGATCTGAACAAGGAAGTGAAAGACTAAAATACGTATTAGTGACGTAAATTGACTTTACGTCATTACCATCCAATGAAAGAACTTAAAAATGATGTCACTTAATAAGAACCAAGACTGTTGCATCTCTGCTTTATAGAACTTTAATAATTCCTTTTAACTCGCGATGGAAACGGACATATAATGTCGTTCTCCCTTAAACTTAAATTGAAATAATGTTTAAAACTAAATTTTATGTAACTATTAAATGTAAACTATGTAAATTAAATTCTTTAATCAGTATAATGAATGTTTTATTAATCAATAACTAATACACATTGCTTAGTCTCATGGATATACTTCAACCAAGGATCTGCATGAATGTAATGCATGAATGTCTGCATGAATGTATTGTGTGAACAAAAAGTAAAGGATACATCTATTTTCTTAATGGATTAATACGTGATTCTGGCGGACCATACTATGCGGCATATTGAGGAGTGAGGACGATTGCTGAAAAATGGAGGTAAGCAATATCTTACCTATCTTTTGTTCCGAAAGTTGAATTGATTATTTATATTGCTTTAGAACGCGCAAAATTACTGACTACCGAGAAAATAACACTAACAATAATCACCCTGTATGTTATTGAGGACTATGATTACTATTGAAATGTGTAGGATTAACAGTTCCTTTACAGGGACACTCAAAAGAATTCCGTTAAATTATGGTCTATGGGGTAAAAATCGTTGTTACCCTTTTTCAAACATGTTGGAAATTGATGTACATCACTGAGGTGCACTAAAAAACGCTTACCAAAGAATAGGTTTTCATAGCAATTATAGTACACAAAAGAATAGCACACAAAAGAATAGCACACAAAAGAATTCGGTTACAGTACTGTTGATGAACGGTGCAGTACTGTCTATGTACTGTACCGTTGACAGTACTGTCTATGAGCGATCATTGCTGAAAGTGCGTTTCCAGTTGTGGTATGTAGTATCGGTTTGTGACTGGAGTTTTATTAATGAAACATTTAAAAAAAATGCTAATCGAAGAAAATAAGTTTTCTATTTTTTTTCTTTTTTGTTTTAGTTGTAATATTTATACTTTAAACGGGGATAATTCTTCTCACGTTAATTTAAATAGGAAGTTAAATATATATATATATATATATATATATATATAATACCAAAACCCCATACTATACATCTAATCCCAAAACACCTGAACAACTGAGAAAAAATAACCAATAACCATGAAAAATTCATACTAACAAAACTATAAGCAAAACTATAAACAAAAAACACAACTATTGGGGACAGGCTGCAAGGCTAAAGACTTGCATGCTGGGTTATACCGGTAATTGCTATTGAAACTTCCCCCATCCCTGTCGCAACCAAACTGACCATAGAAAGCATTAACCCAAGTTGAAAAGAACGACACATTGTACTAAATTGTACATCAAAAAGAAAGCATAAAAATTCCAATACATTTTACTTAACCCATTTTAGGCCAAGCATGGAAATTTTATAAAATGTGGTATTATTTGCATTGAAATTTGCTTAAATTACATTCATTAAGACACCAAAAAAGTTTCGTGCATGAAACATAATATTTTACTTAATTTGACGTTACCATTATTAATTTACCATTAATAATTTACCATTAAATTTAAATTAAAAAATTTAAGTTTTCTTATGGGATTTGTTTTAGTTTTATTTTATTTGCAGAACATGCAAATTTACTCCATTATAAAAACATATGATTAATCTCAAGTGGAATAATTATACATTTTCAAAAAGTCGAATTTGTCAATAACCGTTTCAAGTAAAAAACCAGCGTATTTTGAAAATTTCTCAACAGAAAGTGATTACTTCAATTGAATTACTAATATTTTATAGATGTTTCCAGAACCCAGAAAAGTAAAATTAATGAAAAATATACGTCACAGTGTTAATAAAAATATATCTATTGAAATAGTGCGTTTACGCACCTTTGGCCGAAAATGGGTTAAATTAGAGCGCTGGTCAGAATCGAGATGGAAGAACGAACAGTTATTTTGGATAGAGTGCCCAGTGTTATCTAACAAATTAACATAAAAGTTTTCGAGTAGTTTTATCGCGTGTGCTTTTAAATTCGGCGAGAGCAACCAAACGAAATTTGAAAGCTTCCAAGAGTTTTGTGTAAAGTGCAACGTGACTGGCGTTTTATAAATGAAATATTAAAAGAAAGTAGGAAACTGTGAAAATTTCTCTGCCATTTTCTTTCTTTTTTGTTTTAGATGTAATATTTACTTTAAACAATGAAAATTAAACAGGTTAATTTAAATAGGAAGTTAACACACACACACACACACATATAATTTAAGTTTTTCCGCAATCTGCTAAATTATTTTATAAAAAATTTCCATTTAGTAATGTTCCGTATATGACCCCGGTTTATTAAAATAATTCTTATTCTTAAAATAGTCCTTCACTATCCATTTGTAAAGCCATTTTATCCTCATCCACTTAACATTATTTATTATATTTTACTCTATTCTGAAAATGGCGCTTCCCGCTTATATTTCTAATTTTTAAGACCCCTTTTTATTAAAATCCTTATTAAATAATCCCTATCATCTCCCGTATCTAAAATCACTCTAAAATATTTAAATAAGATATAAAATCTCATGTTTTTAAATTATTCCATCTTTAAAAAAAAAAAAAAAACATTTCCGTAAATTATTTCTTATAATAAAACACTCAAAAAAAATGTGAAAAAAATGTCTCCTATCTTAAAAAATGTCTCCTATTATGTTTCAATGTTTAAATATTTCTCACTTTTAATCTGTGTCGATTATTAAATTTCTTCCTTTGTATTCTAAACAATCGTCTGCAGTCAAAGAAAATATATTTTATACCTATTCTCGAAGCTAAAATATTACTTTATTTTACCACGTTTTTAAAAGCATCTCGAAAATTCCAGCTCTAAGCAGAAAAATGATTTGGCGCCGATAACATCCGGAAGTTTAATCGCTACGATATCTGTACACCAGAAATTGGACTAATTCTTTCAAATTCAGACTATGATTGGCTAAAACAGATCACATGTCGCGTTTGTATCCTGGTGTCTAGCTCTCCCTTAAAATCGCTTGCACTGCTCGATCGGAGACACAGAAATTGGACTCATTCTTTCAAATTCAGACTATGATTGGCTAAAACAGATCACATGTCGCGTTTGTATCCTGGTGCCTAGCTCCCCCTTAAAATCGCTTGCACTGCTCGGAGACACAGGATTTTGACAGATTCTCTCACCTTCGAAGTTGTTGACAAATAATTCTGGAGTCATAGTCAGAAAGAATGGAAGTCCCTGTTAGTATTCTCGTAACCTTTAATATCATGGAAACTCAATAGCTTCTAATTTTAAAGTGTATTTCCCTCATATGCTTGATGTTGGATTGAATAAATTAACTGTCTGTTTATTTACTTTATTTTACATTTCACGTCTGCGAACATGTTTTCCGAATGTGAACGACTGCAATTACCTGTGCTATTAATAGGGGAACACTGCCTTGATCACTCCAAAACCTTCTAAAACATCACACACATATATAATATATATATTTATTTATTTAATCTAAGGTTTTGAAACATTTTCCAACAGTTTGACATACATATAAAACGCTCTAATTTAGGTAAAAATGCTCGTATTACTATAATAGATAAGCTCAATAACTTGCAATTGTTAATTTAGAGATAATTTTGATTAAAATAACTTTTTTATTTAGTTTTAGGTTTAATTTTTTTTTAAACATTTTCTAACAGTTTTATGATATACATATAAATTGCTATAATTTATGTAAAAATGTTCGCATTATTAATACAGATCTTAATAACTTGCAATAGTTAATTTACAGATATTTTTGATTAAAATAACTTTTTTATTTAGTTTTAGGTTTAATTTTTTTTTAAACATTTTCTAACAGTTTTATGATATACATATAAATTGCTCTAATTTATGTAAAAATGTTCGCATTATAACTATAGATCTTAATAACTTGCAATAGTTAATTTATAGATATTTTTGTTTAAAATAAGTTTAATTTTATTTAGTTTTAAGTTTAATTTTATTTTTTGAAACAATTCCCATAAGTTTTATGACATACCTATGAACCGTTCTAATTTAGTTTAAAATGCCCACATTATTATTTAAATAAGCTCAATAACTTGCAATTGTCAATTTAGAGATAATTTTGATTGAAATAAGTTTGGGGAAGAAAAGTTTATGCTATGCATTAACCCCTTAGCGATGGGCGCTAAATTTTACGTTAAAAACAAAACATTAAAATTCCATCACAACTCCGGGATTTTTACCTAAATTAGAGCGCTGGTCAGAATGCAGATGGAAGAACAGTCCATTTGCACGGAGTGTTCACTGTTATCTAATAAATTAACATAAAAGTTTTCGGCAACATCGAGCAGTTTTATCTCGAATGTGCTTTTTAAATTCGGCCAGCAACCAAACGAAATCTGAAAGCTTCCAAAGAGTTTTATATAAAGTGGTACGTGACCAGCATTTTATAAATGAAATATTAAAAGAAAGTGGGAAACGGTGAAATTTCATCTACCTTTTTTTTTTTCCTTTTTTCGTTTTCGATGTAATATTTATGCTTTAAGTGGTGATAATTCTTCTCAAGATAATTCGAACGTGAAATAAAAGATTATTTTCTTAGCCTAAATAGTCTTATGCTAGAAGGTTTTGAAACTTTTTGAAACAAATTTATGTAATTGATAAAAAGGGTTCTAATTTAGGTAAAAATGCAACAGTTAGAATTCAATTTTAACGTTTTCTATGCAGGGTTGTAATTTTGAATTTTAAAACTGATTTTTACCAGGATAGTGGTGAAAATTGTTTTTAACCGCCTAAAACGGATCAAAATGTGTTTTAACAGACCCACACAAACACGCACACAAAAAAAAAACTAGTCGTTGGAGGCCACCGTAATACTTACCCATCATGGATATTCATAATATAAAATATGAAAATAAAACATGTGTAAACTATTTAGAAAATGCATTGCAATTCGAATAAAATCGTGGCTCGATGACGTCCTAAACTTTAAAGGCTCTATTACTGAATTGCATAAAAGAAACATCCTTATAACTCCAAAATTGATAATTCTATTAACTAACAGTTTACTGCGTCGGATGAAGCGTTACATTTCCAATTGAAATATATCTCCGAATTGAAATTTGAATGAAATACAGGGTCATGAAAAATTGAAGCGTGTGGAATTAGGATTACAAATATCTCGGTAACTCATGATCCGATCGACTTCATTCTTTATGCAAAATTTATGTTTTTTTATTGTCTTTTATATTCCCTCCTTAAAATAAACAATTTCGAAAATTTTTATATACCTTTTATCAGAATGACTATTTCGAGAGTCGGAAAAAATAGTTCCGGATAATGGAGGTTACTGAAATTCAATAGGTTTCTTCTCATTATTACATACTAAGTATATACCCAATTTAAAGTCTCTATCTCAATTGGTTCGGGAGATAGAGCGTTTACAGATACACAGACAGACGGACGGCAATTTTTTTTTCTAAAAATATGTTTTTCGGAATCAGTGTCTGAAACGTTTAAATCCGTCATTTTTTTTTTCGATTTTTAAAACGATTACAAGACTTACCCTATACTTACGTATGATGGGTAAATAAAAATGGTCGAATCTATATTAAATAACTTTAGCTTACATAAATTGCTCAAGCTGTAATATTAATGTCATATTATATATTTTTACTAACTATTAATAAGGTAAAGCTAGGATAGTCTGCGCACAATTCAAAAGAATAACACTAAAAAATCTAATTATAAATTTTTTGTTTAACTATCCATGAATAATTTTTACTTCCTTTGTTTTTTATGCATTTCCATTGCTATTTTATTGTTATGTTGTAATTTAATAGAACAGTTGTAATAAAACCAAGGAAGTTATTTTGCGCAATCTGTCCTAACAGGGTTGGTGTGATTGCGCACATGGGTAGGAGAGATTGTTACTAATAATAACTACAATTAAATTGTTAACAATAATAATGACACTTAAATGACATTGTTGTAAGGTTTTTGTGAACAAATATTATTGTATTAGGAGTGAATATTCCAACCTAATGATTAAAGAATTAGGGAAAGGAAAGAAATTTAAAAACGATTAAAACATTTTAATTAAAGTGGGAAAAATTAAAGAATCAGAAAAAGCAAGTCCACATAAGATTACAAAATCACATTAAGTTACTTGATAATACGTTTAACTTAAAATTAGTCCATTTTCATTTTTAATTTTTTTATGCAAATTTACCAATAAGCTGCGTAATCTCTCCTAGCATGGAAACTAATGGAAACAATGCGCCATCTCTCCTAAGTAGCAGATGCGCAAACTGTCCCATTTCGGTAGGAGAGATTGCGCGGCCTTTTATTTAAACATGGCCGCTACTAAAATGAACCGTTGATGTTCAGATTGTTATTCTAGGTTAGTAGCTTATGAGAAATCGTTTAAGTTTAAAATATTTTGTACTACTGACATTGTATAGAAATTCTGATGAATAGCTATGAAAATTCAAGCCCTTACTTTGGGAAAACAAAACAAAATAGCAATGCTTTATCTTAGACGCTCAAAACAATCAACGTGCACTTTCAAGTAGACACTCCACTACTGCTGTTGTACAACTACCTGGAGTCGCTGCGCGCTCACTCTACTCCTTCCCCCCGAACCTCTATGTGCGCAATCTCTCCAACCGCGCCATCTCTCCTGGCTTTACCTTATTATAATAATCATTAAATATTGATGGAATTTGCCTTATGTAATAGTATTTCAAACATGAAAGTATTGGGAGATTTTTCCTTCCATGCGGTCAAAACGAAAATAGCGCTTTTAATGAATTTCAAAAGTATATTTTAATGCATAATTGATATTTTTGAAATAAAAATGCTCTTTGGCGTTGTTAGTGCGCAATCGAAAAAATAGACACATTAAATGTAAAAATATATTAAGAGTTTTCAAGAAAAATAAATCTCCTAGTTATTTACTGTAAGTAGTAGTTTTACTTGTACTAGTAGTCAGGGCTTAATTTCTAAGGAAAAAAGTATTGGAGCCCTAATATTATTCTGCAGTACTAACACCCTTAGCACCCCCCCCCCCCCACCGCAGTCACCCCAATCTGCATATTTATATTTCATACATTCTTTTTTTTTTTAATTTAAAGCATTGTTTTAGCAAAATAAAAATTTTAAATACATCTATTTATCTGCGTATTTCAAATAGAAACCTTCGCCTAATCTTAAAGTTAATGAATCGCAGAATTCTGGGATTCAATAAGCTCAGGATTATGATTCGGAAAGAGTGTGAACACAAAATAAAATGAATAGTTCGCAGCCACGTAGAATAGAAAAAGGCTATTTCTGTTGACTCTTTATTCTGATCAAAATAGCATTAAAATGATTTGAAATGGAAATACATAAAATTTTGAATGGAAGACAGATGGAGCTCGAGTCTGCCCAAACACAAAGACTGATATAAAAATAGAGACTGTTTCATCGCCATTTCTTATTGTGAGCGACACATTACTTCACTTATAAGGCAAAAGATTGGAGATGAGAGGGAAAGGAAAGGGTAATATTCGTTTTTCTGAAGCGTTATAGCACTGGGCATTCTGGCCAATATTTAAATTTTTACTAAAAACAGAGAAGTACTGGAGCTGGGCTCCGGCGCGAATTAAGCCCGGCTAGTAGTGGTAATTTTAGTAGTAGTTTTACTTATTAGTACTTGTATTTTTACTGTAGTGCTCTTATGTACTTTAAAGCGAAAAGCGCATTCTGTCAAATTCACATTCTCTTTTCCACACAGAAACCGTTTAATTGCGCATGCTTCAACTTTTTTTAAGGCTTCTCCCCTCAGAAACGGGAAACGTGTTTAGTCTAGGGGGATTGAAAAGGGTTGATTGAAAACGGATGGCGTGGCCATTGCGTTGAAAGATTTTTTTCTCATGTTTTCACTACTAAATATGCATATTTTTTCGCAACATTTTAAAGAGAGCTTGGATACAGTTATATTTATAACCGATTGAAATTTCAGAGAGTTCGGAAGATGAGAACTATTTTTTTTATAATTGATATGTTAAAAGAGCCGACGCGAAAACAAACAAACAAACAAAAAAGCGAGAAGAAAACATTTCTTTTACAACTCGATAACACTATTTTTTCACGAAATTTTTTCACGGGCTGTAAAACCGTGTTATTTATAACTAATAAAGATTTCAAAGAGTTCGGACAAAAAGAACTTTTTATTTTAAAAGTATGAAACGACTCTCCATGGAAAAACAATAAAATGAGCGCTTTAACACTAAACATCCATATTTTTTTCGCGAATTTTTTCATTTTAAAATATAATTTCATACAAGATCGGGTTAAAGATATTAAATAATACAAAAATGATGTTTTTTAAAATTTATTATCACGGGCCCGGGCAGCAGCGTGGCGGGTCAGCTAGTAATAATAAAAATAATTCCATTATTGCCTGTGGACAATTATTTTTTTTTATTATTTAGTAATGGGTTATAGTATCACTTTCTCCCTCTTTTTGTTTCCCAACTTCAATAAAATCTACTGACGACGGACGACCCGACTGAACGGGTTTTTAAATTTAACTCCATTTTCCCCCTTTTACTTAGTGTTTATAAATTCGACAGATCCTATACAGGGCAGCACAAATTTTCTCTGACCACATTTCAGTTTCTCGACGGAAATTCCAGAAGGGGAATTTTAAACTGTTCTACGCGTTTCCTAAGTGAACTAAAAATTAGCATTCTATGCAGTTTATATACAAATCTATAGGTCCTATACAGGGCTGCACAAAATAATTCGAGTATTTTTCCAAATGGTGTTAATAATTCCTGAAATTTAATTTTTAAATGTGTTATGCTTTTTCCAAATTGTTTACTGAATTGTTTTCTCAATTATTATATCATCGAAATTTGTGTTTCAGTACTACTTCTTTAATCTCATGGTGGTATTTGATTTGTGATTATTGTTTTCACTGCATGTACATATTCCTATACAATCACTTATGATATTCCCTATTATTCTTAGTACTAGTACATTGCTGTACTTAAATTGTGTTAAATGTTGACTGTAAATACCCTAATCAAATTATTCAAGTTTTTCCCCAAATAAGTCTTTTTATACACTCGAACTCTATTCGAACGATGATTATTTTCTTTGACATTATCGTATTTATTAATTGTTTATCGTTCAATATGTGAGTTATTAGTATTGTTTTGCGTTTATTGTTTTCTCTCAACTTTAATAATTATCTTGTAAAGCTTTGCCGCATAGTAAACAAACCTGCTGGGTGGGGCTAGTTGAGCTAAAGCCGAAAGGTAGGCCTCCCCGCCAGGTTTGACTTTCACTTTGTTTACTGAGACATCATCTTTCACCTTATTAAACGGTAAAGATTTTTAACAGTATTTTGGAAGAGTTGGAAAGTGTTACATAATCTATGCTTGACGCATGATTTTTCGTTCTTGTTAAATGAAAAAATTAATGTTGGTCCACTCATTATTTTCAATTAATTACACTTTTAAAATAAAGAAAAAGTTATGACCCCTTAAACAGTGTAACATTTTTTTTTTGACAAACCCTGTATATTCCTATCTTACAATATACTGAGCACCAAGTATTTCCAGGCACACATATTAATAAAGAAACCGACGTTTTTCCTCCCTACCGAAATGCTGCGTATTCAAAATAACCAACTTCCTAAAACAGCAAAAAGAACTCGTGTGAAAAATGTGCTGGAAGTAAAAAGCTTAACATTAACATATTCAAGAGTAAATGAAAAAGAAAAAAAGAAAAAAAAAACCTGCGGGTGAAATTTTTTTTTAATAAACTGGCGGAAACGGCAGGTTTCGGTGATTAAAAAGCAGGGGGAAAAAAGCAAGCAATGCTAAAAAAGCGTCTGAAAGATATATTGCAGGTTGGTAAAAAGTAATAATAATCTCGCTTTAAAAAATATTTAGGAAAGAAAGAGAAATTCATTCGAACTCTGTTAAAACGAGAAGAAAGGGAATAATAAAAGTTACTCCAATTACCGTTACTCGTAATATCCGAGAAGATATGGAAACTTTAAGAACACACATAATTTAACTAATTACTACTATTAATTGCTCTAGTTATGTCAATGTTAAAATTAATTTAATATCACAAAGTTAACATGAAAAATATTTAGTTTTACCTTTCTAAGTGTCATTTTTTTTAAAAACAAAATCACAGTACGGAAGTCAAAGTCTCTGAAGAACAGGTACTCCAAAGGACATGAACGACGTACAGAAATGCAACTAATCACATCCCTTTTTTACCTGAAAAAATCCCCTAACATTGCAATTTTCGAGTTATTGATTTCACATAATCATCCTTTTCATTTTAACAGTGTAATAAGAGACATGAACAGGTTAATTAATAGGGCTCAAAATTTGAATTTAAAGAACAGACAAATAAAGGTTTCCTTCTATGCTCCTTCCTTTCGATGGCTGGGTTGTAAATATTAAAAAGGGGCGGTATTTGAATCGTCCTTATCCCTCCCTTTTTTTACTTTCATTCTTTCAAGACCTCGGGACATTCCTTTGTATTTTCTTGGGGGTAGGGGTAGGGGGTCTCCTTGTAGCCTGAAAGTCAGCCTTGTAAAATTGATAAATTACTATATTTTGACAGACAGTTGTAATGTACATAGGAACAGTATCGCTGAAAGAGAACATAGTTTAAATGATGAAAAAGTGTAGTTTGCAAGCGTAAATTGCTCATTTTAACCGTGTCCTCGTTATATATATATAAGTATATATATATAATACGATATTACGAAATTCAAAATTCCGCACTACGAAGGCACCTAACCATCTTACTGCTTAAAGCTCAGCTGCAAGAACTTGGGATATCAGAATAGGTAAATCTTTGATCAATGTTGGCTTTGTGCAAAGCACAGCGATCAATACTTATTTACTTTATCACTATTTTATTAACAACAAGTTTTAAAGGAATATTTTAACTCAAATAAACTGAAATATTTAAACAGAAAATAGTAAGAAAATTACAAAGTTCATTAATAATTCACCAAAAGTTTTAGAGAGGGGCGTGACCGGAAAAGCTAAACACCCAAAATTCTAGGTTAAAATTTAATAGTTTCTAGTTTAGTAAGAAAATATCATAAAAGAGACACTGAAAAAATATATATATCATCCAGGTTTCATGGTTACTAAGTAACCCCGCGCCCCCTCCTCCTCCTCCTCTCCCAACTATTTTCTTTAAAAAAGTCTCAATATTTTATCTCAAGTAACCAATAGTTCTCTAAGACATCAGGGCTTAATTTCTAAGAAAAAAAAGTACCGGAGCCCTAATATTCTGCTGGACTTCATACATTATTTTCAAAATTTAAAGCATTGTTTTTTTAGTTAGCAAAAAAAAATAAAAAAAAATTAAATACATGTATATCTGTGTAATACTTAGCTATCCACTATTTCACTTTTTAGTTATTGCTACTTCCAAATAGAAACCTTTACCTAATCTTAATGTTAATGAGTCGCAGAATTCTGCGATTCAATAAGCTTAGGATTATGATTCGGAAGTAGTGTTAACACACACACACATACACACACACACACACAAAAAAAAAAAAGAAAGAAAGAAAGAAAGAAAGAATAGTTCGCAGCTATGCAGAATAGAAAAAGACTGTTTGTGTTGACTCTTTATTCTGATCAAAATCGCATTAAAATGATTTGAAATGAAAATAAATAAAATTTTGAATGATGTAAAAATCGAGACCGTTTCATCTCCATCTCTTGAACGTGACACATTACGTCACTTATAAGTCTTTTGATACGAAAGAATGCAGATGGGAGGGAAAGAAAAGGATAATTTAAGATTCGTTTTTCGGAAGTGTTATTGCACTGGGCTCCGGAGCGCAGTGTTTAGGAGATCCGGTAAATTTTATCCAATATTTAAATATTTACTAAAAACAGAGAAGTACCGGAGCCGAGCTCCGGTAGGCTCCGGCTGAAATTGAGCACTAGAAGACATGAGAAATTTTAAACAGAATTATCATTAATGAAAAAAGTCGACATTGTTCGAAGTTTTTCTCGATAGCTGCAGTATAAAAATCCCTGACGGCTCGGCCTACAGGCACAGGTAGATTTCGAAGACGCAGACCGTGGGGCGCCTGTTTGTCGGGAATTGCGGAAGAAATGACCTTTTTACGATGATGCGGCAGTTGGAACCGCCTACTTCGAAACCTAACTTGTTTGCAGGTAGAGCCAGCAGGAATTTTTTTTTTTTTTTTTTTTTTTTTTTTTTTTTTTTTTTTTTTTTTTTGCTATAAGAGTTGGTCCTATAAAAAACTTGTCAGTATAAAAGTTTTAGATAATACTAAGAGGATTTATAATAAATTTAAGCGGATTTGAAATCTTGGGAATGGACGAAGTTATGAATTTTTTTCTTCTAAAACCCCCCTTCCCCCCCCTTAAGGCAACTTTTAATTATATCAAAAATCTGTCATACATAAATTTTCGGCCCTTCTGCAGAAGTAATAATAACTTCAAACGGATTCGATACGTATCATAATTAAGAAATTATGGGTTTTTTTCTGTTTTCACAAAAAGCCCCCCCCCCCCCCCCCCACCCCACCCCACCGCACCCCGCCCTTGGTTCGATTTTGCCCATTAACGAACTTGACCGAGATTCACAGTAAAAATAACAAGTGGGTAAGTGTGATCGAAGATCGCACAAAGTGTTTCGTTTAATATTCCTTTCAAAACACTAAAAAGTAGTTTCCTTCCCCTCCCCTTCTTTATTAATAATCCCTATTCGCATTATTAATTACGTCATTGTCAATTAGCTTTTTATTTCTAAATCTCTAAACAAAAATCAACAGAACTTCGGTTCTAATAAATGTGATCTTTGTGAAAACTGGATTTCTGGGTTCGCCGTAAAAAAAATATGCATAAATGCATAATTTTCAAATAGATAAATGCAATATTTAGAAAAAAAAAAAAAAAGTTAATAGAGCTTTTAATCTCTTACTACCTTCAAAATTTGCGGTTTTTTTTTTTTTTTTTTTTTTTTTTTTTTTTTTTTTTGCTATAAGAGTTGGTCCTATAAAAAACTTGTCAGTATAAAAGTTTTAGATAATACTAAGAGGATTTATAATAAATTTAAGCGGATTTGAAATCTTGGGAATGGACGAAGTTATGAATTTTTTTCTTCTAAAACCCCCCTTCCCCCCCCTTAAGGCAACTTTTAATTATATCAAAAATCTGTCATACATAAATTTTCGGCCCTTCTGCAGAAGTAATAATAACTTCAAACGGATTCGATACGTATCATAATTAAGAAATTATGGGTTTTTTTCTGTTTTCACAAAAAGCCCCCCCCCCCCCCCCCACCCCACCCCACCGCACCCCGCCCTTGGTTCGATTTTGCCCATTAACGAACTTGACCGAGATTCACAGTAAAAATAACAAGTGGGTAAGTGTGATCGAAGATCGCACAAAGTGTTTCGTTTAATATTCCTTTCAAAACACTAAAAAGTAGTTTCCTTCCCCTCCCCTTCTTTATTAATAATCCCTATTCGCATTATTAATTACGTCATTGTCAATTAGCTTTTTATTTCTAAATCTCTAAACAAAAATCAACAGAACTTCGGTTCTAATAAATGTGATCTTTGTGAAAACTGGATTTCTGGGTTCGCCGTAAAAAAAATATGCATAAATGCATAATTTTCAAATAGATAAATGCAATATTTAGAAAAAAAAAAAAAAAGTTAATAGAGCTTTTAATCTCTTACTACCTTCAAAATTTGCGGTTTTTTTTTTTTTTTTTTTTTTTTTTTTTTTTTTTTTTGCTATAAGAGTTGGTCCTATAAAAAACTTGTCAGTATAAAAGTTTTAGATAATACTAAGAGGATTTATAATAAATTTAAGCGGATTTGAAATCTTGGGAATGGACGAAGTTATGAATTTTTTTCTTCTAAAACCCCCCTTCCCCCCCCTTAAGGCAACTTTTAATTATATCAAAAATCTGTCATACATAAATTTTCGGCCCTTCTGCAGAAGTAATAATAACTTCAAACGGATTCGATACGTATCATAATTAAGAAATTATGGGTTTTTTTCTGTTTTCACAAAAAGCCCCCCCCCCCCCCCCACCCCACCCCACCGCACCCCGCCCTTGGTTCGATTTTGCCCATTAACGAACTTGACCGAGATTCACAGTAAAAATAACAAGTGGGTAAGTGTGATCGAAGATCGCACAAAGTGTTTCGTTTAATATTCCTTTCAAAACACTAAAAAGTAGTTTCCTTCCCCTCCCCTTCTTTATTAATAATCCCTATTCGCATTATTAATTACGTCATTGTCAATTAGCTTTTTATTTCTAAATCTCTAAACAAAAATCAACAGAACTTCGGTTCTAATAAATGTGATCTTTGTGAAAACTGGATTTCTGGGTTCGCCGTAAAAAAAATATGCATAAATGCATAATTTTCAAATAGATAAATGCAATATTTAGAAAAAAAAAAAAAAAGTTAATAGAGCTTTTAATCTCTTACTACCTTCAAAATTTGCGGTTTTTTTTTTTTTTTTTTTTTTTTTTTTTTTTTTTTTTCTCTACTTTCAACAGTTCAGGGACGAAAAGCGGGGATGTATCGCTGAGAAATGACATAAGTCACCGATTTCACACAAGCTGCAAAATATAAAACTGATCTTTTTTGAAAAAAAAAATGAAAAAAATTTAATTGACATTTTGAAAAGTTCTGGTTCAATTTCTTCTTTTTTTTTTTTTTTTTTTTTTTTTTTTTTGAAAATGCAACTTTTCCCCCCCAAGGAATTCAAATTTTCGTGCAGATAGACAGATTATCCGAAAAGGGGACTTCTATGAGACTTTCTATGGACTTCTATCTATATTCTATTTATCTGGAAGCGCAGCTCGTTACGGCAACCCTGAACTTTCGCTGAAATCGAAACAGATGTGCAGTTTAGGTAAAAATGTTCCTTTTAGCCGAGTTTCGGAGAAATTTTTAATGAGTTTTTAGGGGTTTTAATTAATATATCCGGTAATTAACGCCGCATTCTAAATTTTATTATTTGTCGTGTGACAGGGGGTGTTCAGCTGTAAGTACACAACATTTCAAGTCTCTAACTTATACAGTTTCCGAGAATGGACTCTGTGACGGGCAGACAGACTGACAGAGAAGTGAGACGAACGTGAGATGAAAGAAATCCTAAAAATTCTGCAGGAAAGGGTGTTTTTTGGTATGCGTGTGCGCGCGCGTCTTTTTTTGCATACGTAGGAATTATTTAGAAGAAGTATACTGTTAAAAATTTGCAACAAAATGTGCAGTCATTCGACCGTTTTCATAGAAAACGGTTTACATAACCGTGATTTAACTCTAGTCTGGCCATATTATAGGTAATAGTATGGTCAGGATGTTAAATTACAGTTATGTAGTCTTTTTTTTTTTTATGAAAACGTTCGAATGACTGGGACAATTTGCTGCAAATTTTTAACAGTGTATAACGGAATCCTGCCTTAAACGGGAATATGCTTTGTCCCGGCGGAAGGAATACTATATAGAATTATACCTACTAAGACGTAAATCTGTCTAAGATGAATTTTTTCCAGTCCTTTGCGATTTCATTTTGACAGATCTTATTGTATTTGTTAACGCGTTACACCCTTCCCATATTCTTCAATAAAATCTACCAATATATTCTCTTAATATATCGAGTATTCAAGTTATCTTAAAAGACGCACATCATTAATGAAAAGGGCATTTCTGGAGCTTTTCGTTTTACCGTATCTCAAATGCTGCGAGTTCAAAACAATCAACTTTATAAACGCAAAAGAATTCCGGTATAGGAAAATGTATGGTACTAAAAAAAGAAGCAAATAAGCTTTGATGACTAACTCAATCGTTAACATATTCGGGTTAAATGAAACGTTAAAAGAAAAACTACGGGAGCCCTTTTTTTTTTCTTTAAATAAAAAAGTGAGGAAAAAAACAAGCAACTCAGAAAGGCGAGGTAAGATTCCAAATATTCCTTTCTCGCTTTAAAATATATTTCTGAAATAAACAAAAATATATAGAATCTGGGTCTAGTCTCTCTCTCACTCTCACTCTCAGCGTGTGTGTGTATGTGTGTATGTAGAAAAAAAAATTAAAAATTGAGAACATGCTTAATAATACCATATCTTTTAAATTTTTACAAAATTTTAATAAAAGGTAAGGTGTATTCTCAAAAGCTATTCAATGAAGATTATCAGAGATGTTTTTAGACTCAAACACATACAAAGAAAAAATTAAATATGCGTTATGCTATGACCCATTATTTTTTTTTTTATAGAAATATTTGATTATGAGATTTAACTCCCAGTGTCGATTTTATTAGAGTCAGGGGTCGCGCTAAAAACTAAAGAGATGATACACAAAATTCTTGATTAAAATGCAATAATATTCGAAAATATCATTCGTAGGGGCGCTTTAAAAAAGCTCAGGTTGCCGTGGTTACTAATCCTGTCTGTGTAACCCCCCCCCCCCTCCTTTACTTTTTTCTTAAAAAAAAAAAAACTTGAATAAAATAGTCAAACAATAGTTAATCAATATAGTTTTTCGATATATCGAACACGCGAAATATTTTTAGACAGATGTTATCATTAATGATAAAGTCAACGTTTTTATCTGTAGCTGCAATTCAAAATAATCGACTTTATACACAGCAAAACAACTCGAGTTGAACAATGTAAGTCAAAATAAGAAATGAACAAGCCTTATTCAGTCATTAATATAATCAGAGTTAAATATAACGAAAGAAAAAATATCCACGGGTGAATTATTTTTAATATGGCTGAAACTGCAGGTTTCGGTGTTATTAAAAAAAGGATGAAAAAGCAGAAAATAAGCAAGCAATGCAAAAGACCGATGAAGGAGATATTGCAGGAGGGGAAAAAATATATATCGCTTTAAAATATATTTCTAAATGCAAGAAATAAGTAAAAATATAATTATTTCAATGAAGTTTTTTTTGTGTGTGTGTGTGAACATTAAAAGCTTATTTTGATGAAGTGTATTATTTCAGAGAATTAAAAATAGTTTAAGATGGTTATACGATGTATTAACAATGTAAAAAAATCTTTGTTATTATTTCAGTGAGCCTGTATTAGTCTGTTGTGAGCGAAATGTGCATGCCTTTTTTTTCTTACGTTTACGGATGCGAATTATTTTTTTCGACACCAGATAGCGCTTCAAAATTCACCAAGGAGATCCGATCCTACTTTGCGAATGATTACCTCCATGGTTTAATATTTCTATGATTCACGATGAACGAATCTCTTGTGCTTCTTTACTTTAATGGATTGAGATATAACCTAATTTCCACTGAAGTTATCTCAGTGTCTATATATTTTTTAATGTGACAAACATTGTAGCAAATTAATTGTAGCAAACAACTTTTTTGAAGGATCTTTCCAAAATGTAACTTTAATGCAATTTTATTCGAAAAAATAATTTTGAATAGAAATGGACGCTTGACATATGAAAAAAAAGAAGTGGTCAGCCCGTATTTGTTTTCCTCAGTCATGATTTACGGTTTTATTATGTAGATTACGTACGATAGGATTTAATAGAATAAAGAAAACTTTTATTAATATCTTTTTAAGTTTTGATTCGATTTTCATCAAATTTAAAATAACTCGACAAAATTCTGCAACGATAATATATATTATAAATTCCAAACCATTCGGTCGGATAGTTTTTGCGCTATTCTATGCGGACGGACGGACAGACGGACGGCCCAGACGACGACTATAGGTGCTACGTATTTATATAATTACTAACGCACCTAATAAAATAGTAATATCTAAACTATAAATAATAAATAAATTCAGTAGCATAAGTAATAGTAATAAGGTGTTAAAAATGTCAATTTGGATTCGCCCTCTAATAAAAATCCTAAAAATATTTTATATTTAATGGAATATATGATTAGTCTACCTGATAATATTTAAACAAATAATAATAGTAAATTAAAAAAAAAAGATAAATAAGTTTTATAAATTGGAATACAAAATTCTTTATTTTTTAAAATAACAGTAGAAATAATTTTAAATTAAATGCAAATTAAATTAAATTAATTAATAAAATTAAATCAAATCAATTTAAATTAAATGAGTTGTTTATATAACTTTTTGTATATATTTATAAAATCTAACCAACAGATGAGCTTAAACTTGCCGTGGCGATTTTTCTAGAATTACCGTTGAAAAAAATCGGCTTACTGTGGAGGGTGCATTGGGAACTGTGGAGTTAAAATCGGGACAAACTTTTCGAAAAAAACAAAAAAAGTTAAATCCATAAAAACTATAAATCAGGACAGAAAATACATCAGTGCCAAATCACTTCTAAATGAAATCTACCCTATTAAAATCCGTGCGCGTAACCTCAAAAACTCGGAAAGCACAGGGCGCAGGGCTACGAAATTTGGCACACGGGTTGCTGGTAACAACAACAACATAAACAATTGGGAGAAAAAATTCGAAATTTTTAAATAGATTTTTTTTGTGTGTTATGTTTTTGACGAACCTTTGCCTTTTTTTATGTTTAACCCGTCATCGCGCGAGTTCTAACCCGTTCTAAATGTTTACTGCTATGTGAGATATACATATTACGTAGCAACGCTGCAATACTAAGAAGCTGTAGCGGATATTACGATCATTCTTTTACCTCACATGCAGATAATGAGAGATTATTGAATTGCGCTTAATTATTACCTTTTTAAAAAAAAAATGAAGAAAAACTTTTTATCGCAAACATCAACACAAAACTTTTATTCTATTTATTCCCTCATATCGTTTTATCGTCTGCTGCCATGTAGCAAAATGATAAATTAAATGTCATTTTAAAAAAATGCACAGTAGTAGAAAAATATTTTTCTACATTTTACATAGATACGTTTGGTTGTACTGATTTTTATTTTTGGTTTTGATTTTAGAATTAAATTCATGAACTCCTGTGCGTAGAACGGGTTAAACAGCTACTTAATTTATTAAAAACTACTCTAAAAGATATCCTATAATAAATCCAAATGCACAAACATGATATTCAAATTCTCTGAGATGCAAAACGAAGGGAAAACAAGTATATTTATTATGTATAATAAAGGAAACAACTTTTATGGCCGCTATAAACAAACAGAAGAAGAGAGAGAACACAAATGGATCGGCAATTTTTATGTCCACAAATGCATTCGAAGAAAAGCAAGTAATGGGTCGATACATCTATTTCGAGAAACTCCTAAATCTTCAACAGTTGGCTGTTCATGTAAAGCTAAAGCAGACACACTCTATTTTTATTCTCGAGGGCCGCAAACATATGTTTGCTATACTTTAGGTGGGCCGCAATGCACTATACTTATAATATGTAAAAAAAAAAAAAAAAAAAAAAAAAAAAAAAAAAGTGGTTAAGGGTGATCGAAGATCGCACAAAGGGTTTCGTTTAATATTCCTTTCAAAACACTTTATCCTTTCTTTAACCCTTTCAGGAGCAAGCACTTGTGTTCCTGTAATGTTGAATTCTCACCGGAATTTAGGAAAGAATTTAGTTCAAAATAAGGAAAAGCAATTTTTCAAATTTTTCCCGTCAAAGTTAAGAAAGTAAAATTTAATTAAAAGTTTCTGGTTTGAATCAGATTAAAATTAAGTGGGATATAATATATCCCACCTGGATAAAAGGCTGTTACATTTTTGTTTTGTTTTTATATCTCTATATATGTTGCCGCTAGAAGCGCCGTCTATGTAAAATGTTAAAAAAAAAATCCTATAATATATCCCACCGCCCCTCAAAGGGTTAATAAATTTCATTTAAAAAAGTCATATTTTTTATAAAGTAAAATTTACATGTCTATTTTTCTCGTTTTTTCGAATACCTGAACCTCTATGTAACTGAATCTATGTAACTATATGTAACTGACGAATATCTGAACCTCTGTCATAATAATATCTGTCATGTGGACTAAATGCGATATTTAAAAAAAAATCAATTTCAAAATTAAACATGTTGTATAGAGACCTTCAAAATGTTAGACGTCGATTAATTTTCTTTTTAATTCTCTAATGACGTCCTATTAAGCTGCTTTCTGTATTTACACAGACTCATACTCCTTGTATTATTGAGAAATGTTTGAAAATTTCCGTTTTATTACCTAATAACCTTTTTTTTTTTCAATGGGTGAAGCTTTTTATTTCATTTTCATTTTTCACGTGGAAATCTTTCAATAGAAAATTAATTATTGTAGAAAGAATTTTATGGTGGAATTTTAATAGTTGGCAACTGCTATAGCGAAATTTTTTTTTAATTGAATAGGAAAAGGCTGTTACATTTTTGTTTTGTTTTTATATCTCTATATATGTTGCCGCTAGAAGCGCCGTCTATGTAAAATGTTAAAAAAAAAAAAAAAAAAAAAAAAAACTACAACTTTTTTGTGAGTTGGGTTTGAGATGCCGATCAGTGAAGTTGTGTAAATCTCGGCTCTCGACCATTTTTATTGAGTGTTGTGAGATATTAAATGAGATACAGTCCGCAAGTGAGTTTATTTTATTTTGAGAGTGTGTGTTTTTTATTTGTAGTGATAAATAATAACTGAGCTATCGGCGTAACCATATTATTGGTCCGTCGAGCCGGAGAAAGAATAGAATTTGTCGATGTTTATGTTTTTTCGGGAATCGTCTGCAGAAGATAAATTGTGTTTGGAATTCTATCAAGTAATTAGAATTTGTAAAACGAAAATTAAATCATCGTATTATTTATATTAAAGTACAAAATATTGTGATTCAGAATTCTCTTTTGTGAATATTGTGAATAGAGTGTGAATATTGTGAAGTGTTTTTTGTTTCCAGAAGAAAAATAATTTCGATTAACCTGGAGAATTTCGTAATACGGAAAAATGAACTGTGAATGTGTTTACGCAGAAAAGAACCGATGTTCTTTATAATTGAGCTAATTTGAGAATTGAAAGAGTGGATTAAATCTTTTCAATGTGGAATTATCCGATTTGGAGATTTATTAATAGATAAAGGTATGTCAGTTTTATTTATTTATTTATTGTGAATTGTATTTATAATACAATGTTTAAAGGTGCAAAAAAGGAAGATTATCAGCGAATTGCTGCTGAATTAGACATAGATATATCAGATTCCAAATTAACTATTTATGATTTAATAAATTTAATAAAGGAAAGTTCGAAGTATAAAGCAGATAATAAACTGGTTGAAGACATAGCAAACAGTTTTATTGAGGAAAGAAAAAATGAAGAATCAAAATTTCTAGATCTTGAGAAATTAAAAATTGAACATGCAAAGTTAGAAATTGAGTTGGCTAAGGCCCGTGCAGAAACTAAAAATGATAATTTAAGTGATCTCTAGAAAAAAGATAATATAGAATCTTTAGACTCTCTGATTAAAAGTGTAAGAACGTTAACGATTAAAATTCCATCTAAACCAGAAGGTTGGAGTTATTTTTTTTCATCGTTAGAAAGAGCATTTATTTCTAAAAATGTCAGAGAAAAATACAAATCGGAAATTCTACTAAATCTGTTAGGAGAAAGGGCAACAAACGTAATTACGTACATCAAAGATGGGGAATTAGAAGATTATTCAAAAGTAAAGGCTATAGTTACTTAGAGAATTTGAGCCATCCCCCCAGACTTGTTTAGAACATTTTAGGAAAGCACAACGTCATCCTAATGAAACATATGTACAATTTGCATCCCGATTAACAACGAGTTGGGATTATTATTTAAAATTGAGGAATGTGACAGATTTCGAAACTTCAAAACAGTTAATAGTTTCTGATAAGATTTGTCAAACGCTTGATAAAGATGTCATGTACTTTATAAATGTTAGACAAGCAGAATCGTGGTTTTCTCCCATTGAATTATCTCGGGAAATTGATTTATATTATACGTTTAAGGGAAAACCCGTGGTTGACAATTCTAGAGCGAGTAATAAAAATACTTATTATCGAAATGTTTCTAAAGTTTTTCTAACTGACGTAAAAAATTCTAAATGTATTTTGTCATGTAGTGAAAATCATCCTTTGCATAAATGTCCTGTTTATAAAAACATGTCAGTGGGTAATAGAGTTGAGCTTGTAAAATCCAAAAACCTTTGTTTTAACTGTCTTATGAATCATAAAGTGATTGATTGTAAATCTAAATTCTCTTGTATTATTTGCAAGAGAAGGCATCATGTAACTTCGCATTTCCCGCGTGAACAAAAAATAAATAAAGGTGAAAATCCAGAGATAATTTCACAGGAAATGAGTTCTAAAAACGAAGTCGGTAATAAATCTAATTTGGATGCTTCAGCTCCAGTATTCCAGCCTTTCCAAGTTAATAACCAAAGCAATTTATTTTCAACGATATGTAATTTGTCTAACGAGTTAAAAGCTGTGTTACTTAGCACATTTGTTTGTTTAATAAAAGATGAATATGGTAATTTTCATGAAGCACGTGGTTTATTAGATGTCGGTGCAAACTCTAATTTTATGAGTAAAAGGTTAGTAGATAAACTAAATTTGAAAAGAGAAAAGACTAATATTTGTATTTCAGGAATAAATAATTTGTCTCTTAATGTTAGATCTAGAGTTAACACAACTATTTCGAATAGAGATAAAGATTTTTATTTAAAATTAGATTTTTTAGTCGTTCCGAAAATTACGAAATTTACGCCTTCTAGACCGCTTGAGATTTGTATTTCATCGTTAAATAACATCAAATTAGCTGACGAAAAGTTTAATGTACCAGGCTGTATTGATTTGCTTTTGGGTGCAGAAAATTTCTATGAATTTTTAAGGCCAGGTCAAATTTACCCCCAACCATTAAATACTAGAATAGTGTTACAAAACAGTGTTTTCGGTTATATTGTTAGCGGAAGCCTTCCGGCTAAGGTTGAAAGTAATATACATTGTGGGTTGATAACAGATAATTTGGAGTTAGAAAGAGTAATTCGAGATTTTTGGGAAATAGAAAACATTGAGAGAGAATCTGAAGTTTCTAGAAATAAGGAATCAGAAATTTGTGAAGAACATTTTCTGAAAAATTATTCCAGAACTGCAACAGGGCAATACATGGTAAAAATGCCATTTAAGGAAGACCCATCTTGTCTTGGAGAATCAAAGAAAAAGGCTATGAAAGTTTTAAATTCATTATGGAATCGCTTAGTTAAAGAACCTAAATTTAACGATCTTTATAAAGTCTTTATGCAAGAATATTTAAGTATGGGTCATATGGAAGAGGTGATAGAATCTGAAGAACCAGATATCACTTATTACATACCCCACCATTGCGTGTTCCGTGCTGAATCAAGTAGCACACCATTAAGAGTTGTCTTTAACGCTAGCTCCTTAACTTCTACCGGAAAATCTCTAAATAGTTTGCAGTATAACGGAGGAACAATCCAAGATGAATTATTTAGTATAATGTTGCGATTTCGAAAGCACAAATTTGTTTTTGTAGCAGATATTAAGAAAATGTACCGTATGATATTGATACATCCGAGTCAAAGAGATTTATTGAGAATCTTGTTTAAACCTGAGGTACATGAACCAGTTAAGGTGTATAAATTATGTACGGCGACTTATGGCACAACGAGTGCCCCCTTTTTAGCAACAAGAACCCTTACCCAGCTAGCTAGAGATGAAGGAAAGGAATTTCCTTTAGCTGCAAATGTATTAATTCACGACGTGTATATGGATGATATTTTGACAGGTGCTGATGATCTAGACACAGCTAGAGAGATCCAAAAACAACTGATATCTTTGTTAAAGAAGGTAAGCATGGATCTTCACAAATGGTCAGTAAATAATTCTTCTCTTTTGTGTAATAATGCAATATCTGAATATTCATTTTCCAATGAGACAAAACCCCTAGCCGCAACCAGACTGTTTTGGATTTGAGCAAAGTGAAAGGTATACCAAACGCTCAGTATTATCACAAATTGCCAGAATATTTGACCCGTTGGGTTTGATAGGTACAATAATTACGAAGGCCAAGGTTTTCCTTCAAAAATTATGGTTGCTGAAAATAGATTGGTGTGATTATCTTCCAGTGAAAGAAAATATCGAATGGACTAATTTTCTTATTTCCTTAAAAACTGTAAATATGATCAATATCCCAAGATTTGTATTTGTAGAACAATCTAATTGTGTGGAATTGCATGGTTTTTCAGATGCTTCTGAACTTGCTTATTGTACGGTCGTTTATGTAAAATCTATTAATTCTTATGGTGATTCTGCTATTAAACTGCTCACTAGTAAATCTAGAGTAGCTCCTCTAAAGCATATTACTATCCCTCGTCTAGAACTTTCTGCAGCAGTCCTATTATCTAAGTTGATGCAAAAAGTGTTAAGTGCTCTAAAGCAAGAAGTTTCTAAAACTTGTTTTTGGACAGATAGTACTATTGTACTTGCATGGTTAAAAAAGGAGTCGAATGATCTAAAGACATTTGTCGCAAACAGGGTATCGATTATACAAAGTTTAACTTCGATTGATCAGTGGAATTATGTACCTTCCAAGCAAAATCCTGCAGATCTCATTTCTAGAGGCCTAGATCCCATCAAGATCCAGCAATGTGATTTATGGTGGTTCGTTCCATCATTCCTACAACAGCCTAAGATGGTGGAGTCTCCTGATATTATTTCTGTTGAAACCAGTGAGTTGTTTATCCGTGAATTGAAAGCACCATCAGTAACTTAAGTATGTACATTAGTTAACACTGTTGAGCCTTTAGACATCATTAATAACAGTTCTTCATTCATAAAGCTGCAAAGAGTAGTAGCATGGTGTAATAGATTCATCCATAACTGTAGAAATCCCTTGTATCCCAAAGGTGGAACTTTAACCAGCAGTGAACTCTCTCAGTCCTTATTCTGTATAGTAAAAAACATCCAGAAGACTTCATTCGTGAAGGAAATGCAGTATTTGGAAAAGGGTAATGCAATCCCTAATAATAGTAAACTGACAAACTTGTGCCCGTTTTTAGATGTTAATGGTATAATCCGAGTTGGTGGTAGACTGAGAAACAGCAACTTATCCGAGCATAAAAAATATCCAATTGTTATTCCTTCAAAACATAATTTTACTTTTTGTGTAATTAAATATTTTCATAATTTGTATTTTCATGCAGGTGCTGAGACAACTCTTTCTCTCATCCGAAACAAATTTTGGATCTTATCTGCTAGAAATATAGTTCGTAAAATCCTTTTCAATTGTATGACTTGTAAAAAGGTAAATTCTAAGAATTCAGAGCAACAGATGGCTGATTTGCCAGCTTCTAGAATAACAATGGCCCGAGCATTTATGCGTACTGGATTGGACTACTGTGGTCCCTTTGAAGTGAAAAACTTCGTGGGTAGAAGTAAACAGGTAAAAAAAGTATTTATTTGTGTATTTGTGTGTTTTACTACAAAAGCCTTGCATTTTGAAATAGTAAATGATCTAACAAGTGAAGCATTCTTAGCAGCACTTAAACGCTTTATAGCAAGGCGGGGCAAACCTTCTGATATATATAGTGATAATGGTCGAAATTTCGTTGGTGCCAATAAAGAATAAAGAGCAATTCTCAGATCTTTATTTAAAGATAAAAGTGAGGAGGAGATAGAAAATTATTTAGCTAATGAAGGTATTAACTGGCATTTTAACCCCCCTTCAGCTCCTCACTTTGGAGGTTTGTCGGAAGCAAATATCAAATCCCTTAAATACCATTTAAAACGTGTTGTAGGTAAAACTATTTTAAGTTATGAGGAATTCTTGACTCTTATTACTCAAATTGAGGCAGTTCTTAATTCTCGGCCACTCTGCCCCCTTTCAAATGATCCAAATGATGTTGAAGCTTTGACACCTGCTCACTTCCTTATTGGTTCCTCTTTAATGGCCTTACCAGAACCAAATTATACAGAAATTCCTATGAATAGGTTGAGCAGATGGCAATTAGTTCAAAAATTAACACAACATATTTGGAAAAAATGGTCATCAGAATATTTGAACAAGCTCTTAAATAGACCTAAATGGTACAAGGGAAAGGTAAAGATAAAAGAGGGAGATTTAGTATTAGTAAAAAATTCTGATAATTATTGCCCTTTAAAATGGCATTTGGCCCGAATTATTAAAATTCATCCAGGCCAAGACAATATTATAAGAGCTGTCACCTTGAAAGATAAAAATGGCACATATAAAAGGCCAGTGACAAAAATTGTTGTTTTGCCATATGTGAATGATGGTTTATTGAGTACTTAAATTCATACATTTGTTTTATTAAACTATATACTTTTCCGGCAGTGTATTACATTCTTGTGTTTATATTTGTAAATTTAGTATTTTATTTAGTGTAGTATTTTTGAGAAGAAATTGTGTTTTTTGAGATTGTATTTTTCACTTAGAGATAGTGTTTGAATTATATTGCATTTATATTATTGAATGTTAGCAACATTCAAGGCCCGGCGGTATGTTGCCGCTAGAAGCGCCGTCTATGTAAAATGTTTAAAAAAAAAAAAAAAAAAAAAAAAAAAAAAAACTACAACTTTTTTGTGAGTTGGGTTTGAGATGCCGATCAGTGAAGTTGTGTAAATCTCGGCTCTCGACCATTTTTATTGAGTGTTGTGAGATATTAAATGAGATACAGTCCGCAAATGAGTTTATTTTATTTTGAGAGTGTGTGTTTTTTATTTGTAGTGATAAATAATAACTGAGCTATCGGCGTAACCATAATACGATAAAATAAAACGAAAAATAATACGATTTTGAGCTTCATAGTAGGTATTCAGCTATAAGTACACAAAATTTCATGACTATAAGTTATATAGTTTCTGAGAACCGGCTCTGTGACAGACAGACCACGTTGCGGGACTAATAGGGTTTCGTGAAATGAACGAAACTCTAAAAAAGAAGAAGAAATTAAAGTAATACCAGAAAGTGATATAACAAAATTAGTATGATTAGTATTTACCATATAATAACTATAAAATATAATCTATACTATAATAAAAGAAGAAAATTTGTCTACCTGTGTGTGCGATGACTAGAAAAATCTACCGTACGTATAGGTCTGAAAATTTGGATGAAGGTAGTACAAGGCAGGTCCTAATGCATCCGAGGCTACTATTACAGGACACATACAGAATCATTTTTGTAGTGACACCTTTAGTCTAAAGTAATAACTTTTTTTTTTCTTAAATAATAAAGTCGTTGTTACATGTGTGAGTTTTCTGAGTCACACACGTAACAACGATTTTACTATTTTTACTGACTATATTTACTGACTAAAGGTGTCACTACAAAAATGATTCTGTATGTGTCCTGTAATAGTAATAAAAAAAGTAAAACGTTTTCTAAATAATTTCACTTCCAAATGTTTCTCAATTTGCAAAAATACACTCTCTAAAAGTCACACACGTAACTGTGGAATCGCCCATATACAAATTTATAGATCATATATAGGGCTGCACAAAATAACTCAGATATTTTCCCGAATATTGTTGGTAATTCCTGAAATTGGGTTTTAAAATGTGTTATGCTTTTTCCAAAGTCTTTACTTATAGACATCATCTTTCAACTTAGATTTGTAAAAGTGTTTTAGAAGTGTTGGAAAGTGTTACATAATCTATGGAATCGACCATATATACACTCATGTTCAAAATTAAGAATTTTCGTATTTGGTTGATTATCTCCAGAACTACTGCGCAGATTTAAATGCAATTAGATATGTACATAGGTTGATAAGCAATGCAAAAACTATAACTATTCAACAGCTATAATACACACGCATGATCGTGCGTAAGACTCATCAGCGTCGGAAGGTAAAATACAGAGCTTACAATATTGAACAAAAAAAAAGAATTAGTCCCCTCTTACAATTATGCAGCTCTTATTCATACTGGAAATCAGGCGATTTATGAGTCCCTGTGGCAGTCGGACTCAATCCTCCAGCAACGCTGTTTTCAGGCCCTGGGTTGTTCTGGAAGGTGGAAAGCGAGCGGCAACCCCCCCCCCCCCCCCCCAAAGCGTCCCAGACATGCTCTATACACTGTAAAAAATTTCCAACCCTTTTCCGTTTCGTAAAAGATAAATTTCCTTTACGATACGGAAAACAACCGATAAAATAACTATTCCGAATCACAACAGAAAGGTTTTCTACAGTCATAAAAATAATCTATTTATATCGGATTAGTTTCCGAAAGGATGGAAAACAGCTTTCTCCGGACTTACTGCGCAGTCTCGCTCTCTGATGACGTATGAAAGGCGTTGCGTCACGTGATTGATAACAGAACAGAATCGAGTTTTTGGATGAAGATGGACGCCATGTTTTTAAATATTGGACAATTGCTCTACGTACTTCTAACTTCGCAATAGTTTTACCTCTGGTAGGAGTCTGCTTTTTGCGGAGTAAGACAGCTGTATAGGAATAAAAAGCTCCTCACCGGGCCCATGGGCCAAACCAACAATGTGATTTTTAATATTTTGGATTTGATATGTACATTATTTATAGTGCATGATTATCAAATCGAATAACATGTTTAAGGAGCTGCGTAGCCTGAAATAAAATGCATGTTATCTTATTTCTCGCTCAGTTTATTTTTTATGAGAAAAATATCCCCGAAGTAAAAAATATTTTGATGTGCCAGAAATTTCTAACTTAGATATTATCTTAATGAAACTTATTTTTAATAGTTTTAATAGTTTTTAACTTATTCTAAATTAAATTCCTTGTTTATTTGTTTAATTCTGTAAGACATCCAGTGTTGAATTCAGGGGGTGGGGGGACAGTCCCCCCCGGAGCATTGAAATGTCCCCCCGGAAGATTTCACATTTTATGCTTTTAATAGTCAAAAAGTGCAATCCCCCCCGGAACTCTATAATATCCCCCCCCCCCCGGAACCACAGAAATCGATCCCGGAGAAAAATGTCTGAATTCAACACTGAAGCCATCAATAACATACCTATGATCTTAAAATAAATTGATGATATTTTTCTATGTTCGATGCTATATCAGAATCATATTGTCTTTTTTCAGGTACTGCATTATTATAGAATCAATTTTACATTTTATTTATTTGTTGGGATGCAACGAATAGTGATTTGGCCGAATAGCCGAATACTGACTTTAAAAAAAATTATTTTATTTGTTTATTTTTTTTTTCCAATTTTAAAATCAAAAATTAAATTATGGACTAATTGAAATAAATTTTTTGTTTGAGTGTTCAAAAATCATAACAGCTGAATGTATGTAAGCACGGTATATAGTGAACGTTTGTTTTCTGAAGCTGGTAATATTATATGAAACCAAACGAAACAGACTTCTTCCTGAAAATGCTGAAAAGTTATTTTTGCATCACAATTTCAGGCTTTACAGTGATAAATAATTTTGTTACCCCTGTATGTTATTTTGAAGTAACTCATTAAATGTTTTTTCAGTATAGGTAATAGTTTTTTTCTTTTCAATGTATCAAACTCATTAGTTCGTTTAATCAACATCTAATGTTTAATTTTTAATTAGTAAAGTAATTATATAGTCATATATTTATTATTTAAAAGTAAAACTAAAAGCTAGAAAAATGATTTAATTTGTGAAAGATTAAGCATTTTTACAAGACAGTAAAATATTTGTTTTTAATATTTATGAATTTTATTGTTTAAGAAACTTATCATCATTATAAATCAGATTAAAAAAATAGATATAAAGTTAATTTTTTTTTAATTCACTGATGAGAGAGAGAGAGAGATTTAAACTTTAAATGCAGTATATATTTTGCATTTTAATGTAAAATAAATTAATGTTGCAATACTTACTTAAATTCATATGATGCCTAAATATGCAGCAAGAAAAATATTTTTTATTTATGTAATTTCATTATATACAGTTATTTATAAGTTGTCATGAAGCTTTAAAATTGAGTAAGTATTAGGATTTATTTTTCTTATAATAATTAATGTATTTAGATATCATTCTTAATATTGTTTGTTAAAAATATTTAAAATCACATTTTATTTTTATTTTCTGGAACTTATTTAACGAAATATCTTAGAATATTCGGCCAAATAAGCAAGTATTCGACAATATATCTAAATATATTCGGCTACAGGTATTCGGCAGAATATCTGTTCAATATTCGGCAAAAGGGCCGAATAAGCCGAATACCGAATAGTGGTCGAATATTCTTTACATTCCTAATTATTTGTAGTGTATTGAAATTCAATTGAAAAGGGAAGTCCTTTAAATTCTATAATGTTAATTAATAAATTGAGAACTTTATGTTAGGACGATATAATGAAATTTATATTGGTATATGGTAAAATAAATTTCAGTATTCTTTGCATATCAGACAAAATTTGAGTTGTAACAAACGTAAAGTTGAATATGCTGAATATCTTGAGGTTGATATTATCTATATTCATGCTGTAAAAGCTTGCATGCAGAAGCTTACATCTTGGGCAGCAGAGATCAACTGCCTCGCCCTGGATATTCAAGTTTAATTGGCTAAATTTTATTTTTCTTACATTATTTTGAAAATAAAAAATGACATTTAATCTTTTCTAATAATTTAAAATAAACAGAAAAAGGAAAAAAAGCAAACAGGGAATTTTTGTCAGTAGAGATGGATGGGGGAGATCTCCACTGCTGAACATCATGTCACATGTGGAAAGGAAGACAATTTTTTGTTCTGATTTTTATTTCGTGCTCATGTCTTGAAAAATTATATTGAATGGGCTTCAGGGAGAATAAACCCTCAAAAGGCTTGAATTTTTTTTATTTCAAAAATATAAAGCTTCAATTCTTCATTCATTCATTTAAAAAAAAAAAAAAATGTGGTGTTTTAGCAAAAAAAATTTCTTACTTGATTTTATTTCATATTTCTGCTTTCATTTAACTAAATCTTGTCATGTATTTAAATGCACGTGTTAATACTGTTCAAATTTCAAGAAATAAAAAATGTTCAAAAGAGTCATGTTGTCAACATATAAATCATAAATGTCACTAGAACCCAACTTAAAACTTCAGAGTCCTAGGCACAGCATTTTTGCGTGCCCTTCCAAGCACTACTCTTAAGTAATCTCAAAGCTTAGAATTTTTGTGATACGTCCTCATCCAATCATTTCTACCAGGGCTGTGGAGTCTGAGTATAAGTCAGGCACGTTTTTTTTTTTTTTTTTTTTTTTTTGGGGGGGGGGGGGGGAGATTCGGTGTCGCTAAAAAACTGGCCGACTTGACTCAGTCTCTAGCTTGTTTTTTGGACAATTCAAAGAGAAATTAAATTAATTATATGTGATTTTAAATTTATAAACTGAATTATTATTTTTATTTTGGGACTATATACCGCATAGATGAAAACTGTTTTTAATTAAAAACTCTCGTTGATATTTTCCATTTAGTATACAGTATTTTCACTCAGCTTTTTGGGGTTTGCAGAACCCGAGATAAGGCAAAAATTGAAAATTCTGCTACTTTTGGAGTCTACAGAACCCGAAATATCATTGTAATAGAAACCTTTTTTAGCTCCCAGTCTGTCAAAGCCAGAAAGGGGGGCTAATTCGCCACCTCCTTAATTTAGATAAATAGGTTTTTCATACAGAGTTATCCGATTTCAATTTTTGAAATTTTGTATATAGGTTGATTCTGATAAGGCGGTTCCTTGATTAGTTATGGAGGTTCATTGGTTAAATATAAAGGGGAGGAAAAGGGGGCTGATAGCCCCCTTAATTTAGATAAACGGTTTTTTTATGCAGAATTATCCGATTTGTTTGAAATTTTGTATATAGGTTCATTCTGATAAGGCGCTTCCCTGATCAGTTTTGAGGGTTTATTGGTTAAGTATAAAGGGGAACGGGGGGCTAATCCCCCCTAATTTAGATAAATGGGTTTTTCATGCAAAATTACCCAATTTGCTTCAAATTTTGCATAAAGCTTCATTGTGAAAAGGCGCTTCCCTCATTAGTTTTGGAGGTTTAATTATAGTTAAGTTTAAAGAGGGAAACGGTGGTTAATACCCTCCACCTTAATTTAAATAATTGGGTTTTTTATGCAGAATTATCCGATTTGCTTCAAATTTTGTATATAGGTTAATTGTGATAAGGCGCTTCCCCTTATCAATTTTGGTTGTTCATTGATTAAGTATAAAGGGGGGAACGGTGTCCAATCACCCCCTTAATTTAGATAAATGGGTTTTTTTATGCAGAATTATCCGATTTGTTTCAAATTTTGTATATAGATTCATTCTGGTAAGGCGCTTCCCTGATCAGTTTTGGGGGTTCATTAGTTAAGTATAAAGAAGAGAACGGTGGCTAATCCTCCCCTCCCTTAATTTAGATAAATGTGTTTTTATGCACAATTATCTGATTTGTTTCAAATATTGTATATAGGTTAATTGTGATAAGACGTTTCCCCATATCAATTTTGGAGGTTGATTGATTAAGTATAAAGGAGGAAACGGTGTCCAATCACCACTTTAATTTAGATAAATGGGTTTTTTTATACAGAAATTATCAGATTTGTTTCAAATTTTGTATATAGGTTCATTCTGATAAGGCGCTTCCCTGATCAGTTTTGGGGGTTCATTGGTTAAGTATAAAGGGGGAACAGGGGCTAATCGCCCCTAATTTAGATAAATGGGTTTTTAATGCAAAATTACCCAATTTGCTTCAAGTTTTGTATAAAGCTTCATTGTGATAAGGCGCTTCCCTCATTAGTTTTGGGGGTTCATTTGCTAAGTGTAAAGAGGGGAACAGTGGCTAATTCCCCCCTCCCCCTTAATTTAGATAAATGGGTTTTTATGCAGAATTATCCGATTTGCTTCAAATTTTGTATATAGGCTAATTGTGATAAGACGCTTCCCTATATCAGTTTTGGGGGTCCTTGATTAAGTATAAACAACAGAACGGTTTCCAATCGCCCCCTTAATTTAGATAAATGGGTTTTTAATGCAGAATTATCCAATTTGCTTCATATTTTGTACATAGGCTCATTGTGATAAGTCGCTTCCCTGATTAGTTTTGGGGGTTCATTGGTTAAGTATAAAGGGGAAACCAGGGGGCCAATCCCCCCCTCTTAATTTAAATAAATGTTTTTTTTTATTCAGAATTATCCGATTTGCTTCAATTTTTTTATATAGGTTAATTGTGATAAGACGCTTCTCCTTATCAGTTTTGGGGGTTCATTGATTAAGCATAAAGGGGGAACTGTGTCCAATCCCCCCTTAATTTAGATAAATGGGTTTTTAATGCAGAATAATCCGATTTGTGTCAAATTTTGTATATAGGTTCATTCTGATAAGGCGCTTCCGTGATCAGTTTTGGGGGTTCATTAGTTAAGTATAAAGGGTAGGGAAGGAAGGCAAATCCCCCTCCTTAAATTAGATAAATGGGTATTTCATGCAGAATTATCCGATTTGCTTCAAATTTTGTAAATAGGTTCAATGTGACAAGTTGCTTCTCTGTTTAGTTTTGGGGGTTCATTGGTTAAGTATAGAAAGGGGGAACAAGGTCCAATCCCTCCCTTAATTTAGATAAATATGTTTTTCATGCAGAATTATCCAATTTGCTTCACATTTTGTATATAGGTTCATTGTTATAAGGCGCTTCCTTGATTAGTTTCGGGGGTTCAATGGTAAAGTATAAAGGGGGGATCGAGAGGCTAATCTCCCCTCCTTAATTTAGATAAATGGGTTTTTCATACAGAATTATCCGATTTGCTTCAAATTTTGTATATAGGTTCAGTTTGATAAGGTGCTTCCCTGATCAGTTTTGAAGTTTAATTGGTGAAGTATAAAGAGAGGGAACGGGGCTATTCTCCACCCCCTAATTTAAAGAAATGGGTTTTCATGCAGAACCGGTAAATTTTTACTTTATAAAAAACATGAGTTTTTTTTGTTGTTGATGCTAAATGAAATTTATTTGGATTTATTAAAGAAAGGACAAAGTGTTTTGAAAGGAATATTAAACGAAACCCTTTGAGCGATGTTCGATCACACTTACCCACTAGTTCTATTATATTACTGTGGCACCATTTTTTTTTTTCATTTAATGCTGATTGTGAAATCCCATGGTAACCTATGTAAATTTTAAAGAGGTAGTAAATTCCCTGATACAATTATCAAAATATAGCTTTCACCAGCAGGAAGCAGATGTCCAATGTGCATCTTTAAATTAATATTTTTAAATTGTACATTTTAAAAATTTTCCTTAATTTTTAAGTATTTTTAAAACTTATGAAATTTGAAATTTTTACTTAAAGGAAAATTTTCAAATTTTATGCTCTTAAAAATACTTATCGCTGAAGACGAAGAATCCTCTTAATCATTCATTGCTGTTGTGCTGTTTTTGTCCCATTAAATATACATGATCACTAGAAATTAGTAAAATAAAAATATATTAATATTATTATTGTTATTATTGCAGGATAATACTGCAGTGATCAGTGTCGCATTCCAGCTAGAGCATATCATCCTTGCTTAGTAGCGAATGATGATGTAAGAAAGGAAATCATGCTGTTCTCGAATAATATTGATGGTTTGACAGTTTTTTCGGAGAAATGTCCTAGGACAATTTTGTTTTGGTAGCATCATATTGTGTAATCAAGGCCTGGAAGAAATTAAAGAACCTAGGCCTACTTTTTTACTAAGTGCAGCTATTCGGAGGCAAGAACTGTCAATGGAAGTAATATCAGTATTGCTGTAATTTTTATTCATTATAACATTTTGATTTATAGTTTTGTTGCAAATAAATGTCCTTTTTCAGTATAAATGTTTGTTTTATTTTTTCTGTCTTTTGTAGTTAGCCAGAAAAAAAAAAAATCGAGTAACTTATATATATATATTTAAATAGTATTTTGTTAGTATGTGCAATTTAATGTTTGTGCAGATTAAATGCGATTGGTTTATTTTACTAAGTTTAAGTTTAAAAAAAATAGCACATACACATTTGCGAAGTCAGATTTTTTATTAAATAGACACTTATTTTTTATATATTTTTCCTGAATTATTTGTAATTTTTAATATTCTTCGATTAAGTGATCTGCCATTGAAGAATAAAAGACTCACAAACATTTCTTTCTTTGTCATTAATGATGATAAAATTTTGACTTTAAATATACATAAATTTTTACAGGCTGGACTTCATAAATATAGTAAAATAAATATAGGTCAGTCAACAGTATATTTATTGATATTTATGTAGATATCTCATGACTTCATTGTGCACATGTAAATAACAAATGGTTCAATATTCCAACGTAATTTATTTATGGAAAGATTCGGAAAATAAAGATTGTATGGTAAGTAATATACTTTGAAATGTTATATATATATTTTTTTCATACAATTTCAATTACTTGCAAATGTAAACTCATAAACAACTAAAGTTTTAAAATCTTAAAAAAAGGCCTGATTTAATTATTTTTATTTTAAATTCAAATAAATCAAACTTTAATTCACTGTAAACTCTGTAATCGCTTAGGAACTCATAAAGCTGGAAAATAGATGTTTCTTTTCAAACATTTTAATAACAAAGAATATTTTTTTCATATCCATTGAAATTTATAAAATATAATCATAACCATCTTAAGTGTGTTTAATATATGCTCTAAATTCATTAAATGAATAAAGAAATTTGGTCAGAACAAAAAGCTTTAGCTTTTAGTAATGCAGAGTGCATATGCTTTTTATTTTATCAAAGGGGTAATTCAAGGTGGTATATGTATTTTATACAGAATAGGATATCTGTTAAATTGCAGTTTTTGTAAATAAGTGATGACACAAGACAATTTGTTTTATTTATTTCATGTTTTCAAAAGTAAAAGAGAATTCACATTTCTAAATTAAATCTTTTTCTGTAGCTCCATTTTTTTAAAAACATTTTTTGTATATTTTTAACTATTTATATGATTAAAATATTTTAATTTAACCAAGTGAATGAGTTTCTATATATTTTTTTAATTTCAAATATATTTAAATGGACACTTCTAATTGTTAATTTTAATTATTTAGTAAAGTTTATTTTCTGTAAAATGTATAATTTTAAAATTGTATTTTGAATTAAAAAAAAATAGCTGATTTAAATAATTAAAAATATATATGATTTTTTGATTAAATAAATAAGTAAAATCACGAACCCTGTTTTTAAAAAAGATTTTCATTTAGCAAGGCTTTTTGTTATATAATTTTCAGTTGAGCTTCAAGTTCAAAGTCTTGTACATTTTCAAATTGCATGGCTTCTAAAATTTGTTTATCATCAAGCTATTTATTAGGATTAGCTGAATTCTGTATATTCTTATAAGTTACATGGCTTCAAAAGTTTTTAGATTTACTTTATTAATATTACACTGGTGTCCAGAAATTAAGGGGCAGTGACCGATTTCAGACGTTTCGTCGATTATCTTACTGAAACTCGTGAGTAAATGCCCGGAATGCCCTTAAGCTTTGAGGATGTAAAGAACATGTTTGACTTGATGTTTTTCAGTGAATATTTTATCGCGAGGACAACTATGGGGGGGGGGGATAATAACTTTAATAATAAAATAATATTTTCGATCACCCAAGTAACGAAAAATGCTAAAAATGGTCTGTCACTGTAGTAAATGACTATGTAGGTTCTGTTCAACATTTGTGTGCATTTTTTGTAAGTATAGCATGTATATTCGTGAATATATCAACGTTTCTGTGAAAAATTCAAAAGTTTTTTTTTATAACATGCAGAGTTTTCAGCCAAATTTAACACCACTTTCCAAAAACTTGACAAAGAATCGTAGAAATAGTATACTGTGATTAAAATATTAATATATTGAATATTTGATGAGATATAGGTATTTTTATGAAATTAATTTTAACTGCGCATGCGCAAACTACAGCAAATATTTTTGTTATGATTTGATAGCAATACTATAGGGCAACTCATATAAAAAGACCAGTGAACTATCGTGAAAACTCAAATAGTTACAGCATTGATAAATACATTGATAAATTGAGAAATAAGTCTCATATAATCCTATGTTTTAAGCATAACTCAAAAACTACTTACCAACTATCTGTGATTTTGGATTTGCATATTTGAAGCCTCCAGAAATCCACCTCTATTAAAAATTCATAGGTTATTTTTTTTTTCTTTTTTGAAATGAATTTAAAAATACATTTTTTTTTATTTTTATTTATTTTATTTTTTTTATAAGAGAGAACTAAACATAATCTATACAATTTTAACAAATAGATTTTGAAAATCTTCAAATAAGCGAATCCAAAATTATTATGTCAAGTAGTTTTTGAATTACGCTTAAAAAGCTACCCGCATTGCAATTTGTTTTTCATCAATTGCAAATTAATTTCACATTAAGACTTCCAAATTTTAAACCTTGTTTCGTATCCTTGGGAGAAATTTACAGAAAAAAAAATGTATAACGTCAAAATTAGGTGTATGTATTGAAAAGTTGGAGTTTGGTACAATTTAAGAATGATGACGACCCCCTAAGCTTATTTTTTTAAAACCTATTATTGGAAGAAGATAATTTTCAGTCAAATATGGCTATTTCTGTTTTTTAAGGAGGGGTGGGCAATATTATGATTTAAAAAGATAGGTTTTGTATGTCCTTTGTTTTAGAAATATAGCTATAGAAATTCTTTCCAGCAACAATAAACTTCAAAGTAGTTGCATACACCTCATATGCATAGAACATGTTTCATACTTGTGCTACACCCAGTGGAATAAATTTGAGCTTTTTAAGGATACAGGCTTGTCCCTTTTTTTTAGTAATATTGAACAGTTGTTTGGCACAGTATTGAATTCAGGGGTGGCCCGCTGGGACCCCCCCCCCCCCCCTGGAACATTGAAATCCCACCCCCCCAGAAGATTTGAGATATTATGCTTTTAATGGTTAAAAAGTGCAATTTCCAAAAAGGAAATATATAATTCCTCCCCCCTCCCCGCCGGAGCCGCAGAAAAGGCTCTGAATTCAACACTGGTTTAGCATCATCTGAATATTTAGTTATATTATACCCATGAGCGCATCAGTATACTTGTAACAAATAAATAACATTTCAAGCTGATTCTGTATTGTAAAGAAACTTTTGTTATAAAGAGTAGGACCAATAACAGATGAAAATATTGCTTTTGGACACTGTTTTGATTTCCTTTTATCTCAATTAAATATTACTAAGAACTTTTTTGAATACATACACACATTTCGTATCATAAAATGCATTTTGTTATCATAAAATGCATTACATGTAATGCATTTTATGATAACAAATACTTAAAATGTGTGTATGTATTCAAAAAAGTTCTTAATAATATTTAATTGAGATAAAAGGTAATCAAAACAGTGTCCAAAAGCAATATTTTCATCTGTTAATGTTCCTACTCTTCAAAACAAAAGTTTCTTTACAATACAGAAAATTTTCCGATCATAATGAAAAAAAATTCCGTAAAGCAAAGAAAAAGTTTCTATTCTACACAGGAATTTTTAATTTTTTCAAGATTAGTTTACTGACTGATTCGGAAAAGTTTCCTTTTAAAAACGGAATACTTTCTATCTATTCTCCCATTCTTCCAAAACGTTTCTTTATGTGAATGGAAAGTTTTCCTTTTTAAAACGGAATACTTTCTATCTATTCTTCCATTCTTCCAAAACGTTTCTTTATGTGAATGGAAAGATTTCCGTAAGACCCAGGAATTTATTCTGCGTCTAAAGATTAGTTTCTGAATCAAACGGGAAAATTTTCCTGACGGAAAGAAAAAACTTTCGTTTTTTTCCGTTTTTTTTTCCGTGTTGTTTCGGAAAAGTTTCCTGTACTATACGGGCAACTGGAAATCCTATTCCTACCGGAAACTTTTCCGAATTTTTTTTTACAGTGTAGGGTTTAGGTCTGGAAATCTGGCTGGCCAATCCATCCGGCGAATATGCTTACTTTTCAGAAATTCGTCGACCGAATGAGCTCTATGTGGACGCGCGTTGTAGTCAACTAAAACGAAATCAGGGACACTTGCACACCTGAAAAGGCAAAGACAGACAGGCAAACCGAATTCATAAACACTTTTCAACTATGTTGGAAAGTGTTAAAAAGGAGGGGTGGAGAAGAAAACACTTCTTAGCGTGGGTCGCACATCCGATGCACGCTGCCGAAGGCAGTGGTGCTCCCAACTCTAGATCTAGATCGTTTAGGTAGATTTTCATTTTAAAATATAAAATCATACAAATTCGAGAGTGCACACTGCAAAAGGCAGTGGGGCCCGAACATCAGGTTCGTTTGGAAACCTTTTCGTTAATTTATTTTTTTAAATCAGGCAAATTTAAGGTTATTATCAAGGTCTCGGACAACGCCGGACGGGTCAGTTAGTAATATAGCAAAGCAGAATTTTCAAGTTTTTAAGATTTTTTTTTTTTTTTTTTTTTTTTCAATTTATCAAAATATAGAGTGCATATTTAATTAATTCTAAATAATGTTTAGTTAGTATATTGAAGATTAAAAAATATATATATACCATTGTTACACAAATAACACTACGTGTAAAAAGAATTTTTGATTAAGAAAATAAGATTTAGAATGTTTTAATGTAATTTTAAATCAGTTATAAACGGCAGAACAAATTTTATCTTCCCATAGAAATCTATAAAACGAAGCTCTTAAATACGTTTTATGCGCAACTCAAATTTTTATATTATATGAATTAATAATTATCTGCGTCGGGCCGCACATTAAAGGTCAGCGGGTCGGAGATTGAATACAACTGTTCTAAATTGCGTTTATTTATAATTATTTTCACGCCGAATACTTCATAATTACATACATCATATGTTATGTACAGTAAAACTTTCACAACGGAACCTGGGTATAATGGTATCCTCTCAAAAGGGGAAATTTTAAAGGTCCAATCGAAAAGAATAACACATCTTACCTACTAAAACGGAAACCTATCCTAAATGGTGTTTTTTCACGATCTTTTAAGATGCAGTTTTAGCAGGTTTTAATGTATATACTTATAACGTGCCTGCACACAACTGATATACCAATCTTTTATTTTATAGTAAATTTGTTTGATCGATGCAAAATTTAGAAGCGCTTTATTTTATTTGAGATGAATAATATAAAGACATAAATCAGTTATATATTCCCCTCTACACTGTAACGGTGTATTTCTTTCTACGATCGGGATGCTTTTATCATAAATAACACGACTTTTATATGACATGTTATAAATATTTTTCAAGTACTTGAGAAAGTGGTGAAAAAAGAGAAATTTAAAATGAAACTAGTCGTTGGGAGCCATCGTAATATTACTTACCCACCATGGATATGCATAATATAAAATATGAAAATAAAACATGTGTAAACTATCTATGAAATGCATTGCCATTCGAATGAAATTGTGGCTTGATGATGTCCTAAACTTTAAATGTTCTATGACTGAATTGCGTAAAAGAAACATCCTTATAACTCCAAAAATGTTAATCCTATTAACTAACGGGTTATTGCGTCGGATGAAGCGCCTCATTTCCAATTAAAATAGATCTTTGAATTGAAATTGGAATGAAATACAGGGTCATTAAAAATCAAAGAGTGTGGAAAATAGGATTACACTCATGATCCGATCGACTTCATTCTTGATGAAAAATTTATGTTTTTTTTAACTGTCTTTTATATTCACTCCTTAAAATAAACAATTTCGAAAATTTTTATGTACCTTTTATCAGAACGACTCTTTCGTGAAACCGAGAAAAAGAGTTCCGGATCATCGAGGTGACTGAAATTCAATAAACTTTTCCCCATTATGACATACTAAGTACATACCCAATTTCAAGTCTCTATCTCAATTTGTTCGGGAGATAGAGCGTTTACTTTACAGACACACACAAACACAGACACACACACAGACGGACGGATTTTTTTTTTTTTTTTCTAAAAATATGTTTTTCGGAATCACTAGTGCCTGAAACGTGTAAATCCGTCAAAATTTTTTTTTTCGATTTTTAAAATTATCACAAGATTTACCCTATACTACGAATTTTCCCTACTGGAACACCCCTTCGGAGTTCCTAAATTCCCTCCCTGAGAAAATGTCTGAATTCAACATTAATGAAAATGGAATTACAATGTAAATGGAATTAACAAATATACATTAAATTCCATTATGAAAAAAGGAAGTCATTTTCTGCTCTTTATCAGTTTGTGTGCAAAAGAGAACAAAAGATGGATGAAGTAAAATACAGTTCTTCTCCGCAAGTTAAGAAGCGTCACGTGATTATTTCTTTTATTTCACAATAGCCCTCCAAGAACTAATATTATTAAGAACTCTTTCAGACCATTGTGCCCAATGCATGTAAAAGTAAACACAGCAAAATTCAGGCCATATATACAAGCTTATCAATCTGTTATATGAGAAGAAATGGCGTGTGATGGGAGGGGTAAAGGAAACGAAACAGAAATCCCCAATCAGTCTAAAAACACAAAAATCTCAAAGAAAGAGACTGATTTTTGTATCGAGCACGCACATTGATCGATACAAAACCTGATAGTAATACAGTAAAATTGCAAAAACAGTGCTATGCACGGGTCGGGAGTACCCAACCCTAACCCGAAAATTCTGCTTAAAGTCAACCCAAACCCGCCATATTTCAACCTGAACTCGAAGTGACAGAAAATGAATCCATACATTATTGAAAAGTAGTTGAAAATTATATACCTAATATCCATTTTATATATATTTTTTTTTATAAAAATGAACACATATTCACTTACTATTCAAGTACGTAGTTTTGCCAATTGAAAATTATTCAGGATTTTCTTTTGAAAAAATCGGGGTAACTCGAAAGAGAAAAAACTCAACCTGAAACCGAAACATTTAAAGCCAACCCGACCTCACAACGAAAAAAATTAGCGTCAACCTGACCAGAGCCGAGGTTTGGGTAAAATCGGAATATCCACCCCAATGTTAGGATTCCAAATATAACCAGATTTAAAACGAAAATTACATGCCCTCGTTGCAAAATATAATTCAATACAATTATTATAAGAGATTGTGTATCTGTTAGGCGGAAACCTGTCTAAAAGGAATTTTTTTCGCCTATTCTTTGCGATGGCGTCTTAAAAGATTCATTCTATATAGTTTTAATCATTAAAAGACCAGTATGTATTTTATTATTAAGAAGTAAACATTATTTTTTAGAAAAAAAAATCTGATCGTATAATGAAAGAAATTTTACATCACAGAAACTGCATTTCTAGAGTGAACCTCCACAACATAAGCATTAATCATTTCTGTTTGGCCCACACTATTTTTGTTGCAAAAATATTTCCACTTTTTAATACATTTAAAAAAAAGGTCAATCGATTTTTGTATTCCCAAGAGAACAAACAACAGGTAGCTCGGAAGGGGAAAAATCAGCCTTTATTCGAAGCATTGGAGTAGAATGGGAAAATAAAGCATTTTGATACACAATTAAATGTTTTATTTCTTGACTTCCATTTCTTCTTTATAAAGTTTCAACGAACGAAAAAGTAAATATCTTCATTATCTACAAACAGACTGAAAAGGGAGCATATACACTCTACAAAAAATAAAACAAGAACGAAAAATCATGCGTCACGCATAGATTACGTGACACTTTCAAAATGCTTTTACAAATCTTCACTGTTTAATAAAGTGAACGATGTATAGTTAAATAAGCGAAGTAAACAATTTGGAAAAAGCATAATATATTTAAAAATCCAATTTCAGGAATGACCAACACTCTTCGGAAAAATATTCAAACTCTTTTATGCAGCCCTGTATAAGGATCTATAGATTTGTATCTATACTACATAGAATGCTAAAATTTAGTTCAGTTAGGAAACGCGTAACACAGTTTAAAATTCCCTTTCTGGAATTTCCGTCCATAAACGGAAATGGACTCTAGAACTTTTGTGCTGCTCTGTATTCGATCTATAGAATTTATACACACCAAGACCAAAAATAAGTTAATTTTAAAAACGCGTTCAGCCACTGAAAAAGCACTTCCAGCAATTATTGTTAAAAGACAGTACTGAATTCTTTTGTGTGTTCCTGTAAAGGAACGGTGAATGCTATACACACCCTATTCTACAGTAAGCCTCTTGTAGTGCACCTCAGTGATCTATATCAATTTTCAATATGTTTGAAATAATGTAACATCATTAAAATAAACCGCAAATGATTTTTCCTTATAGACCTTAATGTAACTGAATTCTTTTGAGTGTCCCTGTAAAAAAAAAAAAAAAAAACTCTAAGTGCTACACACTTCATTTTCAATACTGAACATGCCATAGTAAACGCCAATAACATACATATCAATTGCATGACAATTCGAATATATTTACGCGAGTTACAGCATGCATAGACAGACGACAGACAAACCAAATTTATAAACACTTTTCAACTATGTTGGAAAGTGTTAAAAAGAAAAAAAAGTTTCTTAATCTAGGAGAATATGATATAACCAGCAACAAAAATATGCAATAACCTCTTCCGAGTTACCCACGATTCCGCAAAGCCATCTTTATCTTTAGAAACTTCAGAAACCAATATATTTATTATATATTTTAGAGTTTATAAAAACAAAATATCCTTTGTTGCCATTGATGTTTGGAAACGTTTCCGAATGGGTTTTAGAGTGTATTCATCAGTTTTCCCGACCCGAAATATGTATTTTTTTAGGATGCTACTCATTCTCGAGTAACCATTTTCATGTTCAACAAACATGTTTTACAGACAAACATGATGAATGAACAAAATTAACATTAACATTAAAATTAATATCGTTTTGTCATTCTTGCATGTATTAATCCAAACGCGAAGCTGAAAATGTTTCACTGAAAATGGATTCCAAACGGATTAATACACTATAAAAAACATTTCTGAAAATGCGTACTAGCGAAAAAAACTTTGTTTTTATAAATACTTCTTTAAATCTCAAAATTAGAATGGTTTAAAAGGTTTCTAAAGATAAACAACGTTTTTCGGAATCATACGTAACTCGGAAAAGGTAATATCGTAGATTAAGAAAAAAATTGTCTTTTACTTTTTTCTATCTTTACAAGAAGAAAGTATTGGTTTCATGAAAAATTTCGACGGATTTATACGCTTTGAAAGGTCTTGAACACGATTGGACTGTTTTTAGACAATGTCTGTCTGTATGTCTGTATGCGACATAAATTTAATGGTCACGTTATCTCAAGAGCTAATGCACGGAATTTAAAAAAACTTTAGATTCAATTAGACTGTGATATAAATGGGTGTTGATTCGTTTTTGGTGTAAATCGCCTAACAGGTGGCGCTGCTGTGCCGCTTTTTTCACGATTTCCGCGATAGCTCTATCTCAAGAAACTAACGCATGTGGATTTTCATCAAACTTCACATTTAGTTTGATGTTGAGACATAAGTTGGTTCTAATTAGGTTTTCGTGTAAATCAGATAATAGTTGGCGCTGCTATGCTACCTTTTCAGATTCTAAAATGCATAATTAAAAATACACTATATTGCCAAAGGTGACCAGTCACTTGCGATTTTAGACGTTTTGTTAACTATCTAGAAAAATACATGAGGAATTAACCTGAAACTGCAGGTGTGTACATAGTATAGTATAGGTTGTATATTTCCGCGAAGACTTTTTCACGAAACCTCATAGGGGACTGTCAACAAATTGAAAAAGAACGAATATCTTTTGGATAACCCTGTATAAACTAATGTAGCAAAGACGTTTAAACGCGAGATTATTAATAAGTGGCTTATTGTAATATACTGTGTTCATTTTTATGAGGATAGCATGTATACTCGTAGAGAAATTAAGGTTTTTATAAAAACAGTCCCAAATTTCGCCTAGTTTTTTGCTTATAATTTGCAGAGTTCTTAGTATAAAAAAAAGTTCTTTTCAGAAAGTATGACAAGTAACATTGTGCATAATACTCTGCAATCAGAATTAAAAAATAATAAAAATTGGATGAAAAATGAGCAGGTTTACTAAAAAATGTTTCACTGCGCATGCGCGAATGCAATAAAAATATAATATGCATAATGTATTAGCTAAGTATATAGAGCAACTTTTGTGAAAGTCTCAAAATCATGTTTGAAAATTCTGAAAATTATCGTCGATAGAATAAGCTCGAAATCCGTTGTTCCCAAAAAGAAGCAAAAAGATGAGGGGTTGTATCAAATATCTGTTGATTAGTGACAAGATAGCGTACACAATATTGCATGTACAATATTTGGATACAACCCCTCATATTTTTGCTTCTTTTTGGGAACAACGGATTTCGAGCTTATTCTATCGACGATAATTTTCAGAATTTTCAAGCTATGATTTTGAGACTTTCACAAAAGTTGCTCTATATACTTAGCTAATACATTATGCATATTATATTTTGATTGCATCCGCGCATGCGCAGTGATACAATTTTTAGTAAACCTGCTCATTTTTCCTCCAATTTTGATTATTTTTTAATTCTGATTACAGTGTGTTATGTACAATGTTGTTTGTCATATTTTCTGAAAAGAACTTTTTTTTTATATTAAGAACTCTGCAAATTATAAGCAAAAAAACTAGGCAAAATTTGGGACTGTTTTTATAAAAACCTTAATTTCTCTACGAGTATACATGCTATCCTCATAAAACTGAACACAGAATATTGAAATAAGCCACTTATTAATAATCTCGAGTTTGAACGCCTTTGCTACATTAGTTTTTACAGGGTTATCCAAAAGATAGTCGTTCTTTTTCAATTTGTTGACAGTCCGCTATGGGGTTTCGTGAAAATATCTTCGCGGAAATATATATCCTATACTACACTGTTTACACACCTGCAGTTTCAGGCTGATTCCTCATGTATTTTTCTAGATAGTTAACAAAACGTCTAAAATCGCAAGTGACCGGTCACCTTTGGCAATATAGTGTATATACATACGCTTTTTGAAATCGGATATAAGAAAGTTTTGAGATTGGCGCATCCGACTAGTTTTACAGTATGTATCGTTAATCATGTACCTTCAATTTGTAGAAATTGCGTAATTGCAATAGAATAATCTAGTACAGTATATATTTCTAAGGCAGTACAGAATATCTAATCATTGTTGCATAGCCTCAACAGAAATAAATTCGGGTTTTCGAAACATCTAACACGTAAGTTTATGTTTGACTGTAAAAGTACTTTCCCTATCTCAAAAGTGCACTGTAAAAAATGACCAATGTTTCTTATTTTATGAAAATATGCTATAACCACGAACGAAAATATAATATAATCTTCTGAGTTATCCGAAATTTCAAATAGCATGTTACATTGTCTTTTGAGTCCCCAGAAACGAATACATTTTCAAAATTTAAAGAATAATTTATAAAAACAAATTATTTTTAGCTGCCCGAATTTTTCAGAAACGTTTCCGAAGGGTTTTTATAGTGCATTAATTAGTGTCCTCAGCCTGGAATACCTGTTTTTCGAATGCTATCAATTCTGAAGTAAACATTTTCATGCTCAAAAAAAATGTTTAACAGACAAACATGAAAAATTAACAGCGTTAACAATAACACTAAAATTAAGATTATTTCTTTACACTTTCATGTATAAATTAACTTATGCGGCTGAAAACGTGTACTTGAGAATAGATAACATTCGAAAAACAGATATTCCAGCCTGAGGACACTAATTAATACACTATAAAAACCCTCCGGAAACGTTTCTGAAAAATTCAGGCAGCTAAAAATAATTTGTTTTTATAAATTATTCTTTAAATTTTGAAAATGTATTCATTTCTGGGGATTCAAAAGACAGTGTAACATGCTATTTAAAATTTTGGATAACTCAGAAGATTATATTATATTTTCGTTCGTGGTTATAGCATATTTTCATAAAGTAAGAAACATTGGTCATTTTTTACAGTGTGACTGTGCAGTGAAACTCACTTATTTTATCTTCACAAACACATTTAAGCTTTTGCAATAAGAATCTAAACAAATAGCTTTTAAAAGAAACGTAATTTAGAAAGGGACAGTAATTTGGATTCAAATAGACAGGGTGCTTGGAAATAATAACATTCAAACCTGCGAAAACGGATCCTGTCTATAACAGAATGCTGTCTTAAATGGAAAATTTTCATGTTCAAAATCGAAGGAATACAATACACTTATATAGACTGAGGTGGAAATCTACTTAAAATGGATTTTTTTTCCGCTTCCTATATAACTGTTAAAATGACAGTTTATTTGTGTAAATGTAACAGTAAACAACTGTTAAAAAACAGAAAAAAAATCTGTAAATAATACAGGTTTTTCTTCTAAAATTTTTAAGTTTTTTTTTCTGTAAAAATCACGATATCTAACTGTTAAAATGACAGTTTATTTCTGTAAATGTAACAGTTTTTGACTGTTAAAAAATACAATCTATATCTGTATAATATATCTGTAAAAAATACAATTTATCTATCAATATACAATATACAATATATCTGTAAAAAAAAAAAAAAACAGATTTTTCTTTTAAAATTTACAGGTTTGCTTTGTAAAAATAACAATATCTAACTGTTAAAATAACAGTTTATTTTTGTAATATAAAAGTATTTTAATGTTAAAAGCAGAAAAAATCTGTAAAAAATAGAGAGTTTTCTTGTGTAATTTACAGGTTTTTTCTGTAAAAAATCACGATATATAACTCTTAAAATAACAGTTTATTTCTGTAAATGTAAAGGTGTTTAACTGTTAAAAATAACCCAGAAAATTCTGTAAAAAAATTTCAGATTTTTTCATGTGAAGAACTAAACGGTTTTTCACTGGCGTCCGGCTGACAGCTTCTTTCCGTAAATTTCACCGATTTTTTTTTTTTTTTTTTTTAACAGTGTAGCGATTCACAGGTTTTACTGTATAAGTCAAAAATAAAGAATATGTCGTTCGAATTCAAACCCGAATTTTTCGTTCATAACTTTAACAATATCAAAAATATTTTAGCGTAATTTTCAGCAGGCGATTTTTCCTTCAAATAAAACAGGATGACATTCACGGAAAGTGCACCGTAATCCTATAGTGAGACTGTACGGACAGTTACAATCCAAATTATGGGGCGTCTAGCACAGTGTTATTTATACTCAAACTGGCCATTTTCAGCACTTTACCATCTATCACATCTATTTCGCAGAATGCAAATTAGCTATTCTGAAAATATCATGACAATGAAGTAAGGAAAACTTCATTGTCTCAGAAAAAATATGTGATGCAATTACAATTGAACCTGCTAAGCCAAAAAACTAGAAAGTCTTTCCAGTACCAATAAAACTTCAATGTTAGTTGCATACACTTCATACGCATGCAACATGTCATACACTTGTGCTACACCCAATGACATAAGTGTGGGTTTTAAATATCCAGTCCAAATTGAAAATATTTTGTTCCGTTTTTAATATCTTATTTAACAGTTTTTTGGCATCACCTAAATATTTAGTGCCTGGGGCAATTATCTCCCACACACACTTCACCACTGGCTACACCTATGTATATTCTGGCACTAATAAGCTGGCATCTCTGTACAGTCCACTTTGCTATACAGACAACAGATGAAAAGGTTTGTTTTGGACACTATTTGGATTTTCTTTTATATCGCTTAAAATATATTAAGTTTTTTTTTTTTCCTAGGAAACATATACACATATTCTAAAGAAAATAAAAGTATATTATGTATTTTATGAACATAAAATCCATTTCATTGTGTACTTTTTATTTATTTATACACTTTTTTTTTACGAGAATTACTTCTCATTGTTTATAAAGATACTTCTCTAGCATTCCTTGTATAAAATACTTATTTAAAAAAAAAATGTAAATACCCATGAGCTAAACGTATCAGTATACTTGTAACAAATAAATAAAATTTCAAGCTGATTCTGTATTGTAAAGAAACTTTTGTTATAAAGAGTAGGACCAATAACAGATGAAAATATTGCTTTTGGACACTGTTTTGATTTCCTTTTATCTCAGTTAAATATTAAGAACTTTTTTGAATACATACATACATTTTAAGTATTTTGTTATCATAAAATGCATTACATGTCATGCATTTTATGATAACAAATACTTAAAATGTGTGTATGTATTCAAAAAAGTTCTTAATAATATTTAATTGAGATAAAAGGATATCAAAACAGTGTCCAAAAGCAATATTTTCATCTGTTAATGTTCCTACTCTTTAAAACAAAAGTTTCTTTACAATGCAGAAAATTTTCCGATCATAATGAAAAAAAATTCCGTAAAGCAAAGAAAAAGTTTCTATTCTACACAGGAATTTTTAATTTTTTCATGATTAGTTTACTGACTGATTCGGAAAAGTTTCCTTTTTAAAACGGAATACTTTCTGTCTATTCTACCGTTCTACCAAGACATTTCTTAGTGTGAATGGAAAGTTTTCCTTCTTAAAACGGAATACTTTCTGTCTATTCTACCGTTCTACCAAAACGTTTCTTTATGTGAATGGAAAGCTTTCCGTAAGACCCAGGAATTTATTCTGTGTCTAAAGATTAGTTTCTGAATCAAACAGGAAAAGTTTCCTGACGGAAAGAAAAAACTTTCGTTTTTTTTTTCGTGTTGGTTCGGAAAAGTTTCCTGTCCTATACGGGCAACTGGAAATCCTATTCCTACCGGAAACTTTTCCGAATTTTTTTTTACAGTGTGTATAAAGCATATTTTTTCTCCTTTTTCTTTCGATTCCATCTTAGCAGGTTTTATTGTAATTTATTTTTTTCCCAACTGGAACCAAAAAGTATATGTTTTCAAGGGAAGATTACATTATATAATTTTTTTCTCAGGTTTTGCTCTATTAATCTAATGAACAACAACAAACAAAACAATGCTCTTCTGAATTAATTCTTTTCTAATTTTAAATACTGATGTTTCAAATATTAAAAAGGCTTAAAACCAACTAAGAATGAAAAAATAACCTAATTAAAAACCTGACGAAAGCTTTAATTACGTTTAATTAGTTCTAATTGCGCTAATTAATGAAGGTTTAAAGCGAAGAGGTATTCAAAAAGCATAAAAATTAACCTCACGGCTATAAAAATGTTTCACTTCAGTTCATTACTAGAAGAGAAATTCGCATAAAATGTAAAGATATTCAGTTGCAGACCTAATTACTTTTTTCAATAAACTTTAATTTAGAAGGAAAACAGAAAATCAATTAAGGCAGGTGCGAAAATGCCCCTTTTTTTTACTATAAATGATTAACTTGATTGAAGTTTAATGAAAAATGAGGAAAAAAAAATGTGGAGCTTTTATGTCACGGGAAATAAAAAATATTTAAGTAAATACTAATAAGTTACAAGTTTCTAATTACATTGTTTATTCATTGTACAATACAAAAAAATAAATCTATCTATACTAATATCTATTATAAAGAAGAAACTTTTCTTTTTCTTTTGTAGGGGGTAATCTCTAGAACTACCGAACCTATTTCAAAAGTAAAAGTAACAGTGGCAAATTGTTGGTGGCAGTCCCTGCCCCAACAAAGGCTATATTTTATGTCAGTGTCCCTACTCCCAGTGGGATGCCGGAGAGAAAAACTTTCTAAAATTGTGATTTTTGTGATACTGAAGGGGCTACAGACTTGAAATTTAGCGGTTACTTTTAAGATACAAATGCTCGTTAAGAATGGTTTTTAAAAAAAATCGAAATTTAAAAGGGTGAAATGCGTTCTAAAAACGTTCTAAATGACCATTTCTATGGATTTGTTAGGAATAGAAACATGAAATTTGAAATGCCTGTTACTTTACAGACGTAAATGCAGCCGCAGAACAGTTTTTAAAAATGTTTTTAATTTAAAGTTGTGCGGGTACAAAAAAGTTCTAAAAATGCGATTTCTGTGATACGGTTGTTATCCAAGCTTCTATAACCAGAAGCTTCGAATTCGGTATGGTTGTTACTTTTAAGATATGAATGAAAGGTTCTAGGAATGATTTCTAAAAAATTCGAAATTTCCAATAAAAAATGAAATGAACGAAAATACATTACAAATTCCCATTTATTTGGAATTAATTTTAGTTATTCGCATTTATTTAAGTCTCATGTTCGCCTAATGCGGTATAAGAATGAAATCTATTCAAAATGTGGCTTAATTAGTAATTTTTGAACTATCCGTAGCAGTTATAATTTCCTCTTTTAAAAACAGGCACACGAATACCGCTTGGCATAAACAATTACGCGAGCAAGGGTTTCGTTAGTAAATAAATAAAGATTGTTACACCAAAGTTAATTGGGTACTTTGTTATAGGGGCCTTGGTGAATGAGGTAGAGAAAATTACCTTCGCAAAAGGAGGAAATTTTTCACACATATTTTTTGGACACAAGCAATTTTTTTAAATATTTATACAATTTATTTAATATACACAGACCATTTTTATCTATTTTTAGGCTTAAACAGAAGTAACTTACCTAAAACGTGTAATTAGAAGCCATTTTTTTTAAATACGTACATTAAAAAAAAAAATACATAATAGTTCATAAGTTTTAATTTTATAGCTGTTTATTATCATTTGGCCACAAATCTCACGTTCTAAAGCCGGATTTGGGGCGTCCTTTTTTTTGTTTGTTAACGCTTTCCAACAAAATTGAAAAGTGTTTATGAAATAGGTTTGTCTGTCTGTTGTGTGTCTGTCTGTCTGTCCGTGTTCTAACTCGCATAAATGTACTCGGATAGCCATGCAATTGATATAAGTTATTGAGGTTTACTATGAAAATGAAGTGTGTAACATTTATAGTTCCTTTACAAGCACACTCGAAAGAATTCAGTTACATTACGGCCTATGACGAAAATCATCTGCGGTGTATTTTAATGATGTTACTATGTTTGAAATATATTGAAATTGATATATATCACTGAGATCTGAGATGCACTACCAGCGCTTCCTAACATTTTTTTCTTTCACGTACCCCTTACTTAGGCTTTTTATTTCAGAGTACCCCCTATTTATCATAAACACCCACCAGCCCCCTCTCCTCCTCCACATATTGAAATCTTCACCCCCCGCGAATGAAAATTTATATTTCAAAAATTATTCATTATTATATTTTCTGTTCATTAAGGGAACACTGGTTTTTTCAGTTTTATTTTATGTATTAGGGTTATCAGAACAGGGGGGCCTACTAACAGCTTCACTCAGGTTCTCTTTCAATTCTAAATAATCAGATTAATTCTAAGAATTTGTAGTTCCCGAATCATCAGGTTGAATTTTAATCGCACTTGCAAAGGGTACTCTTAAGAGTTCCGGATATCAACGAGTTATCCGTATTAATCATAAAATAAAATTTTTTAAATAATAATTAAATACTTCAAATTAAATACTCATTAAAAAGAAGGAAGCTTTCCAATTACCATACGTTAGTGATATAACTCCGCCTATTCGAAAATGAACATAAGGGCTTGCTTTTCAACAAGTTTTAAAATAACACATTAAAACCAGGAGCTCTGGCATATTTTAGGCGTTTAGCAATTATTATTAAAAATGGAACAATAAGAAAAAGGAGTAGGAAAATAACATTGTATAATGATCAATAACGGTATTCGCGAAGATTGGGGAAAATATATAAGTACTCATGCACTATGATTGGCAGTGAGCGGTGCTAGTGACATTGAATTATCAATGAATTATTAGGCCTAGTGAGCCCTTCATTTTGAGTGTAATATATTGGAGTTATACATGAGATTAACTTTGTAATCCAAAAATATCAACTTCCTTTAGGTGCTTTCAGTTAAACATTTTTGCGATTTCCGCCATTACCAATATTATTTTCACGTACCCCCAGGGGTACGCGTACCCCACGGAGACGCGTACCCAAAAGATTTCGAGTGCATTACCGTTCATGGACTAAAAATTGCCGAATGGGACTTTAAAACTTTCCTATGCGTTTCCTAACTGAGCTAAATTTTAGCATACTATGTAGCATATATACAAATCTATTGATCCTATACAGGACTGCACAGAAAAATCAGATACTTTTTCCGATTAATTATGGTAATTTCTGAAATTGGGTTTTAGGTAGATTTCGTAAGAAATACTACTTATTACATTCTCACCTAAGTTGGAATTTTTGAAAAATTTTTGCAGATCCACGCCGATCATGACTCCCAAAACCCAAAACCATCCCCAGTTCAAAACTTTATCTATCTATCTATCTATCTATATATCTATCTATGTCACTTTTTTATGGACACGATAACTGCAATAATTCTGCACAGATCTCTTCGAAACTGATACATAAAATCAAGGGGCATAAAATCTCGGTCAAATTCGTGAATGGGCAAAATCGAACCAGGGACGAGTGGGGGGGGGGGGGAGATGGGAGGGCTTTTTGTAAAAACAGAAAAAAAACATAACTTCTTAATTATGTTACGTGTCGAATCCGTTTAAAAATATTACTACTTCTAGAAAAAGGGCCGAAAATTTTATGTAGGACAGATTTTTGATATCATTAAAAATGGCCCCAAGTGGGGGGGGGGGGACGTTTACAAAGAAAAAAAATCATAACTTTGTCCATTCACAAGATATCAAATCCGCTTAAATTTATTATAAATCCTCTAAAAAAAATAAATAAAGGTGTTAACGCCAAAGTTAATTGTTTATAATTTTCTATATTGTAATAGACTTCTTTCTGTAGCCATGAGAGACTGTGTACATATTTAGTTTTGCTGAAATTTTAAAATTTTCATTGGAAACACTATGTTTTTATCACTTTCCAAAATACTTGAAAAGTGACTTCAGTTTGTCTGGCCGTGTGTCTGTCTGTCCGTGCTCTAATTCGCGTAAATATACTTGGATTACCATGAGCTTGGTATATTTTATTGAGGCTTACCATAGAGAGCATTTCCTATGGAAAATTGAATGTATAACATTTACATTTCGTTTACGGAACACACAAAAGTATTTCGTTACATTATGGTCTATGAGGAAAAATTGATTTTAATGTATTTCAATAAAGTTACACCATTTGAAGCATACGGAAATTTATATACCACTATTGAGTCACAATACGACTTTCTTTCAGTAAAATACGGAGTGTATGCAATTTATCATTCATTTACAGACACACACAAAATAATTCCGTTACTTTATGGTTTACGGGATAAAATTACTTGCAGTATATTTTTAAAATATTACAATGTTTAAAAAAAAAAATTAAAAAAATGAAATCGATATGCACTCTTGAGATGCACTAGAAAATGCTTACAGTAAAATATGGAGTGCAGAGCCTTTATTTGTTCATTTACAGGGACACAAAAAAGAATTCAGTTACATTACTGTCTATGAGCGATAACCATTGGAAATGTGTTTTCAGATGGGGTATGCGTTTTTAAGCTGGACCAAATTTTAGTGTACTACGCTTTGTGTATAAATTCCATAATTCATATACATTGATGCGCAAGAAAAATTCGTAAGCATTACTCTCTATGAGTGTGAATGACTTAGATTAGAGCTGTCTTAACTTAGATATGTTTATATAATAAATAATTCGTATACAGGACTACTCAAAAAACTGGATACATTGCCTCTATGGATGGTCATTGCTGGAAGTGCGGTTTTAGTTGTATTATGCGTTTCCTATCTGAATTAAATTTTAGCTTCATATGTGGTGTGTATAAATATCTGTAGATACTATACAGGGTTGCACAAGATATTGCAAGTTCCCGTATATGGGCGGTAAATTCTGAATTTCAAATGTGTTTTGCGTTTTAAAATTTTAGCAAACCATGCGTGGAGTGTAAACAGAATTATTGATTATATACAAGACTGCTCAAAATAATATCTTATAGACTGTGAACTTAGTGTTAAAATTGGGTGTTAACTGCATACATGTATTATACGTTTTTTATATTGTTTATTTAGATATCTTCTTTTATCGTAGTAAATAGTGGAGTTGCTTTACAGAATCCTGGAAGTATTGGAAAGCGTTTCATAAGCTAAGCGTGACGTATGATTTTTCTTTCTTAGTTATTATTTCATTTGATTTGTCATGCTTCATTTATTCTAAATATAAAGTTTCACTGATTTGTTTTACAAAACGCGTTAAATATGAACTTAAATATTTTTGAGGACTGTATATTTTGAAGAATGTATTTCAAAAGTGGATTGAAAATGATGTTATTAGCTTGTATCAAAAATATTTTCGTTTTTAGAATATTTTTATACCAAAGCGTTACATTTGGGATTTTACAAAGTAGCCTTTGAAACAGAAAGTAAGCATACGTATACGTCCTGAAAAAGTCAGAGATGCTGCAAAATATAGCCGAACGTAGAGCTGAAAGCTTTTTTTTTTGCCGAATTCCGGAAAGAGTTGGGCTCTGAAGCTATCGAAAGACGCAAGGATCTTTCGATAGCTTCAGAGCCCAACTCTTTCCGGAATTCGGCAAAAAAAAAAAAAAAAAAAAAAAAAAAAAAAAACTTTAATGTTCTTTTAAATGTTTTACGTGTTTTTACGCACCTTCAAGCAATATATATTTACATTTAGTTGTATCTTTATGAATTTTAATTATTAAACAAGGGAAATTTGCACTGAAATTTTAACTTTTTATTGAATTTTAACTTTTTATTAAAAAGTAAGCAGTTAAAGATTTATTATTTTATTGTCAATGCTAAATAAACAATGTTTCTCTTTAACGTGTACTTGTTCAATTTTCGATACCGTAACCAGAGAGTGTTTCCCAGCAAAATATCTCATCGAAACCCTCAAAAAAAAGAAAAAAAAAAAAACTGGAAAGTGATCTACTTATTACTTTCATTTGAAAGAAAAACAGTAACTTGAAACTAAAACATATATACTATAAGGTCCTTCCTCCACACGGGAAAAAAAAAAAAAAAAAAAAAACACCATCTACTGTATTAGATAGAGTAGACAGATTCAGAAATAAATTTTACCGCAAGAGGGCTAAACAGAACAAACCGACACCTCTGCTTAAATTTAAAATCTATCTGACAACAAATTGCATTTATTCAAAATAAAATCAAACAAATAAACAAAGACAACACACGATTTTTGACATTTCCATTCCCACCTTCCTTACTCATTATTATTTAGCATGCAAAATTGAATACTGCTGCCATCTAGTGAAATAAAAGCATATCAAATTACAATGTGACAATAACGAGTCCCATCGCAAAGACCGTCGCGTAATCGTGACTTTTAGGGCAGGATAGAATCAGTACAATCCTTTTATTGTACCAGAGTTTTCGAATAATAATTTTTGCCTTATTTAATAAAAGAAATTCTGCTAACCAAATCTGGAAAAGAATCAAACCCCTCTCCTACAACAAGATGCATTTGTTTAAAATAAAAACAAACAACGTATATTAATATTTGGAAATACTGTTGCTAAAAATTAGAAAAATGTGAACGGTACGAAGGGATTAAACAATTTATTTACTGTACCAGAATATCATAATATCGTTTGATATAGTACTGAGAGTTTAAAAATAAAAATATATATATGTATGACAGACTTAGTATCTATTTTTCGAAAAGAAGAAAAAAAAAATGAAACAATGCGCAAATTTCATTAACTAGTTACATAACTTCGTCAATTATAGTAAAACCTGCGAAAACGGAACACCTCTATAGCGTATTCTTATTCTTGTGATAAACGAAAAATTTCGTGGATTCTTTTTACAGGTTTCACTCCATGAAAAAACATACTATAGGGAAACCTGCGAGAACTGAACTGCAAAGAACGGGTCAAATTCCATTTAAGACAGATTTTAGGTAGTATTTGCTTAGTAGGTATGAATGTAGAGTACTTCTTCCGTCGGGACCATGGGAATGTTTCGTCTAAGGCAGAATTATATGCCGTTTTCACAGGTTTTACTGTATATGCTCTAGCTCTACAGACCATATTTAACCTACAAACACCATTTGAGGGGAGGGTATGGTAAAAAATTATAAATGGCGACATTTTTTTGAAAAAAATCGACTACACATGGAAAAAAATGTACAAATTATGTAGGCATTATTTTCGGCCCCCGGTGAACTTTTTCATATATTTAAAGAGAAAAGCGCATTCTGTCAAATTCCACATTCTTTTTTCCACACAAAAATAGTCTCATTGCGCATGCTTCAACTTTTTTTTGAAAGTTTCTCTCCTCAGAAACGGGAAACCCGTTTAGTCCTCACCTGTTTAGCCTAGGGGGATAGAAAAGGGTTGATTGATAATGGATGGAGGCTACCATTGCATTGAAAGCATAGACCTTCTAATTTATTTTTGCTCTGAAGTTGAAAGCTAAAGCTCCTTTTTAACGAACTCATGTTTTCACTACTAAATATGCATATTTTCTCGCAAAATTTTAAAGAGAGCTTGGATACAGTGATATTTATAATAACCGATTGAAATTTTAGAGAGTTCGGAAGATGAGAACTTATGTTTTAATGGTATGTTAAAGGAGCCGGCGCGAAAACAAACAAACAAATAAAAAAGAAATGTGACCAGTTATTTCTGATGGCATTGAGCTCACAGGCTATTCACACTAATTGTATATTACACTCTTATTTCAAAGAATAATGCACCTCGAAAAATTAAGAAACCGACAATAAATAAAGGGGGAATTAGCCCCCCGTTCCTCCTCTTTTTACTTAACCAATGAACCCCCAAAACTAATCAGAGACCTTATCACAATAAACATACATACAAAATTTGATGCAAATCGGCTAATTTTGAATGAAAAGCCTATTTATCTAAAGAAAGGGGGGATTGCCCCCCGTTCCCCCCTTTATACTTAACCAATGAACCAACAAAACTAATCTTTGAAAGCGCCGTATCACAATGAACCTGTATATAAAATTTGAAGCACATAGGATAATTCTGCATGAAAAACCCATTTATATAAGGTGGGGGGGGTTAGACCCCCGTCCCCCCCCTTTATACTTAACCAATGAATCCCCAAAACTAATCAGGAAAGCGGCTTATCACAATGAACCTATAAACAAAATTTTAAGCAAAACGAATATTTCTATCAGGAGTTATCGCGTTACGTACATACATAGAGAACGGGCGGGCACATTAGCTCTCAGGCTATGATAGCCTGTGAGCTAAAAAGCGAGAAGAAAACATTTCTTTTACAACTCGATAACAGTATTTTTTTCACGAAATTTTTACACGAGCTGTAAAACCGTTTTATTTATAACCCATAAAGTTTTCAAAGAGTTCGGACAAAAAAAGAACTTTTTATTTTAAAACCATGAAACGATCCTAAGTGAAAAAACAAGAAAATGAGCGTTTTTATCACTCGATATCGTTATTTTTTCGCGAATTTTTCCTTTAAAAATATAATTTCATACAAAATCTGGTTAACGATATGAAATAATAAAAACTTGATTTTATTATTATTATTATTATTTATTATCACGGACCCGGGCAACGCTGGGCGGGTTAATTAGTCGGTCATAAATGAGTAACAGTTAAATGAGGACCAGTCATCGCTTTATTTTCAACAGCAGGCATAGTATCACGGACTAAAAACCCTCCTGCTATATTGTAACGAAAAAATAAATAAATGCGAAAATAAAGAAGTATGTTGTGGCCATTACAAAACTTTCTTCTATAACAAATTATTACAAAAACAGATTATTAAAACAAATTATTTAAATTGTACAAGAAATTACACCGATTTAGAAAATCACGTGTTTTACACAAAGTATTCGCATATTTCTTTCAAAAATATAAAAAAAAGAGCTTCGTTAAATAAATAAATTTTGTCTTATGAAAAAAAATTTTCTAACTTGTTTAACATTTTTTACACATTATGTAGTTAAATTAAGAGTCAACATTTACGTTTTTGACTTCGGGTCATTACTACTTGCTCGTAAGTGTATAAACTGTAATAGGAAAAGTCGTTTAAAAAGTAAGAAAAACCTCTTCGAAAACGTTACATAACGCGACCAAAGTTATTTTGAGCTTAGATCTGCGAGCTATCAATCAGTATAAAGAAGTTGTCATCCAATTCGATCTCTTCTTGGAAATCCAACATCACTTTTTCCACATCACAGCAAGCAAAACGGAAATGACTTGTTATTTTAAAAGCGATATCTGATATTTCAATTCGGATTCGCGCTCACTATATCTTGGATTCACATTACGCAGCGAAATGGTGTGAAAAACAGCCTTGTTTTCTAGAAGTTCCGAAAAATTAGGAAGAAAAGTCGCGCATCACGCACAGATCAGGAAACGCTTTCCAGCATTTCGAAAATTAGGTAACGAAGTCTTACTTTCTCAGTATGCTGAACTAGAGGTCTGCAAGGGCCATGCTCTTTTAGTTTTCATTCACGACACTCGGGCCTGGCCCGGGCCTAACATTTTCCTGCAGGTTCGGTCCGAGCCTAGTCATCACTCTTTACGGGCCGGGCCAAGGCCTAACATTTTTCTGCAGGCTCGGGTCGGGCCAGGCCCAGTCATCACTCTTTCCGGGCCGGTCCGAACGCTGGCCTAACTTTTTTCTGCAGACTCGGTCAGGGCCCGGGACTAACATTTTTCTGCAGGTTCGGGCCGAGCCTAGTCATCACTCTTTCCCGGCCGGGGCCGGGCATAACATTTTTCTTCAGGCTTGGGCCGGGCCAGGCCTAGTCATCACTCTTTCCGATCCGAGCCCGGACCTAACTTTTTTCTGCAGACTCGGGCCGGGCCAGAGTTCTTTTTTCTAGACAAAGCTGGGCGGGCATAAACTTCATTCTGCCTAGAGGTTTGCACGGGCCGAAATTTTGAGACCCGTGCAAACATCACTAAAATGATGTTCGGAACAAGAGTTTTGCAGAAAATGCGTAGGCTTTTAAATGAACGTTATTCTACAGTTAAAATTCGTTTTAAAGACTAGTACGTACATTTCTAGGCAAAAAAATTAAAATACAGCAAAACCTTTGAAATAGAACATGCCTATGGCGAAAACCTGTCTTAAACGGAAAAAAATGTCTGGATCCGTGCAAATAGAATATAATACATATACAACAGACGATGTACCTGTTAAGAATGGAACCTGTCTATAACGGTTTTTTCTTTTCTCCCGTTTTTTCTTCTCTTACTGAATCTTCATTTGAATATAATTGCTTAAGTCAATTTTTGTAATCAATGTTTATGCACGTAGTTGTCTAATGGTCATTAAAAAGGTTGATATTTTGCATTTCATGCATTTCGAACATTATCTGAAAATAAAATCTATGCATAAGCAAGTGTGCTTTTTGAATAATTTTAATTTTAAGATAATGTTGCTTCAGAAATAATGGCATGTTTTGAAGAAATTCAGTCGGACCGGACCAAAAAAATGTTTGTACGGGTCGGGTTCGGGCCGAATTTTTTGCTTTTATACCGGGCCGGGCGGGCCCCGGGCTTGGAAATTTCGACCCTTGCAAACCTCTGTGCCGAACCGAAGTTTCCGCTCATTCGGAAAATGTTAAACAATCATGACATTCCGATCGCAATCACATCAACAAATACACGACATAATCTACGGCAGGGTTTGATCAAAATAAGAAAAAGATTAAAACTTACAGACACACAGAAATACACGACGAAAAAAGGAGCTCAAGTGTCGTTTACTTACCTGGAAGGAGAACAGAAAAACACAATTAATTATAAATAGTTACACTTACCAATAAAAGGCATATAAATAAATCGAATTTACAACATAATATTAAAACGAAAAAGAATTTTCTTAAATGACAAATGGTTGTTTGCAATTGCAACAAGTTGGAAATTGTACGTTAAACGTGACAAATGAGGTGCGTTCGTTTTATAAATAGTTTCACAATGCAAAAAAAAAAAAAAAAAAAAAATCATCCTTTTTATTTCAGTGAAATTAATTGTATCGTCTGCTATGAGAGAAATGAACATGCTTTTTTTTTCTCTCTCTTATTACGCATGCCATGATTTCAGATGCGAATTTTTTTTTCGACACCAGACAGCGCTGTAAAATTCCCCATGGAGATCTTGCTTTGCGGATGATGAGCACCATGGTTAAAATTTCTATGACTCGCGATGAATGAATCTTTTGTTTATTTACTTTAATGGAAGGAGATATTCGGCTGTTAACCTCATTTCCACAGAAGTTATCTCAGAATCTATACATTGTTGAATGTGACTCATCTCAAGCAAACTATTTTTTTTGAACGAACTTTCTAAAAATGTAACTTTTATGCAATTTTATTCGAAAAAATAATTTTGAACAAACCCTGCTGGGCGGGGTTAATTGATTGAGCTTAAGCCTAAAGGTAGGCCTCCCGGTTTGTTTAGACATCAACTTTCCCTTTTATTAATCGGTAAAGTTTTGTTAAAGTATTCTGGAAGTGATGGAATGTGTTTTAGAATCTATGTTTGGCGTGTGATTTTTCGTTCTACTTTAAAATAGAAATTGTTTCCTACTTCAATCGCAACAAGAACGAAAAATCATCCGTCAAGCATAGATTGTATAACACTTTCCAACACATCCAGAATAATTTTAAAAATCTTTACTGTTTAATAAGGTAAAATTTGGAAAACGTAAAACATATGAGGGGGTCGGGGCAAGAGAGTGTCAAGCCACATTTTTGAACTTCTGAGATATTTCAATTTGAAAATTGGATCCAATACTCAAATCAAGATATATAACAAAAAGTTTCTTCGCCAATGTCTTAGTAACATTTGAGATATTCTGAGTAACAATAGGGCATTACTTTAATGATATTACTATTACATTTTCTGTAAATTAGCTATCTTCATTGGAGGCATAAACGAAAACTGGCACATTATAAACAAAGTATATATGTTGGATATTATAATTTACAATATTAAGCAACAGATTACAGTGTTAGATTTATTTCACCAAAATGGTGGCTTGGCATTTTCTTGCCACGACCCCCTCATGTGTAAAAATCTAATTTCACAAATTACCAACACTATTCGGAAAGATATCCGAACACTTTTGTGCAGCCCTGTATAGGATCTATAGATTTGTATATATACTACAAAGAATGCTAAATTTTAGTTCAGTTAGGAAACGCGTAGAATAGTTTAAAATTTCACTTCTGGAATTTCCGTTCATAAACGAAAATGTACTCGAGAACTTCTGTGCTGCTTAGTATATGATTTATAGAATTTATACACGCCAAATAATAGACCAAAAAGTGAGATAAATTTGAAAACGTGTTCAACAAGCACTTCTTTTCCAACAATTATTGTAAACAGTCAGCACCGAATCCTTTTGTGTGTCCCTGTTTAAATGAACTATAGACGCTATACACTCAATATTCTATAGTAATGCACCTGAGTGATATATATCCATTCCAATACGTTTGATATAGTGAAACATTATCTAGACACACGGCAGTGTGTCAGCCAAGTTCCCAAAGCAAAAAAGTCGATACACCGGCCGTGAGTATATTTACACGAACCATTTCGAGCTGTTTTCGCCAAATTTCGACACTCTACTACTGAAAATCTATTTGACCTACGTACTTGTAATTTTAGATGTGTAGTAAGGCCCACTTAAGTATCCAGAATCCAAAATTTTATAACAAACGCATAATTAGTTTCCGAGATAATGATATTTGAAATTGTCTGATAATCGATAATTTTATCAGTGACTCACTCACTCATCAAAAAGTTTTCGGTACTTTTCGGTTAGCCGGGCGCCAGTGATATATGTACATATATAAATACATATGTATATGCATATATATGTATATACACATATATATACATACATATATGTATATATATGTGTATGTATGTATATATATACATATATATGCATATACATATGTATTTATATATGTACATATATCACTGGCGCCCGGCTAACCGAAAAGTACCAAGATTTCATATATCTACTGCACTTACAGACTTAAAATTTGGTGAGAAGTTCGTTTACACTATAAGGAATCGAAAAAAAATCAAAAAATTCTGAAAATCGATTAATTACCCACTTGTGGGTGTCCATTTTTACTTTAACGTTACGTCTATTAGGCGAAATTTTAATTTGCCAAAAAAGCGCTAAGTGTTGAATCTGGCTTGACCTTGCAGCAAAATATTTGATTATCAGCCATTTTGGGCTAATTTCAGAGAATTAATTTTTTGAGTAATGGTGCATAAAGTTTACCTTTTTATACGCATTGTGAAAAAACAAAAACATCTTGAGAGAATACATATATCGAAATACGCATATATTTCGAGATATCCGCAGTTGAAATTCGTCTAATCCCAGAATTAAAAATGTAAACAAAAGAGAGTCATTCCTATGATTCAAATAAATATTGATCATGGATGTGTAGCTACCATGGGTCTAGGCAGTGTAGCTGGGGCAAAATATCAGCTCATTTATTTTATAAAACTTAGAAAAAGACACGCGCAAGAAAAAAAAAATCGTACATAATCACAAAATAAGATTACTAAATATAATTAAAATCTAAAGAAATGCTTAAGTGATACTAAAAGAAACAACAAAAGGCTTATAAAAAACCTTTTTATGATCAACATACGTTTCAACGCTCCTATGGCGCCATTTTCAAGAAATATAACGATAAACAAAGTATTCTCACAAATTTGGAAAATAAACTTGAAAACATTTCGAGATCAAATATGTAAAAAAAGAGAAAAGCAGGTGCTTGAAGTAGCCAACTGTAATCGTGAAAATTAATATTTCGTTATTGATTTTTAAAACAGAAAAGTATCTGAAGTAGCCAACTGTAATCGTGAAAATAATTATTTCGTTATTGCTTTTTAAAACGGAAAAGTACCATTAAATTTGGCAGGAGGTACTTTTCCGTTTTAAAAAGCAATAACGAAATGTTAATTTGCACGATTACAGTTGGCTACTTCAAGCACCTGCTTTTCTCTTTTTTAGCTCACAGGCTATCAAAGCCGGAGAGCTTATGTGCCCGCCGGTTCTGTATGTATGTAACGCGATAACTCTTGATAGAACTAACCGTTTTACTTTAAATTTTGTTTATAGGTTCCTTGTGATAAGGCGCTTCCCTGATTAGTTTTGGAGGTTCATTGCTTAAGCATAAAGGGGGGAAACGGGGGGCTAACCCCCCATAATTTAGATAAATAGGTTTTTCATGCAGAATTATCCCATTTTCTTCAAATTTTGTATATAGGTTCATTTTGATAATGCGCTTCTGTCAATAGTTTTGGGGGTTCATTGGTTAAGTATAAAGGGGGATAACCCCCCCCCCCTAATTTAGATAAATGAGTTTTTCATGCAGAATTATCCCATTTTCGTCAAATTTTGTATATAGGTTCATTTTAATAATGCGCTTCTGTCAATAGTTTTGGGGGTTCATTGGTTAAATATAAAGGGGGAAAGAGGGTCTAACCCCCCTTAATTTAGATAAATGGGTTTTTCATGCAGAATTATCCGATTTTCTTCAAATTTTGTATATATATTCATTGTAATTAGAGACTTCCCTGATTAGTTTAAGGGGTTTATTAGTTAACTATGAGGGGGTTAACGGGGGATGACCCCCCCTTAATATATTGTTTATTTCTTTAAGCCTGTGAGCTCAATGCCCTCAGTTTAACTGGGCAGTTTTCTTTGTATTTACGTATTTGATCTCGTGATTCATGTTTGCAAGTTTATTTTCCAAATTTGCGAGAATACTTTGTTTATCGTTATAGTTCTTGAAAATGGCGCCGTAGGATCGTTGAAACGTATGTTGATCATTAAAAGGTTTTTTTTATAAATCTTTTGTTCTTTCTTTTAGTATCACTTAAGCATTTCTCTAGATTTTAATAACAGTCGTATTTTAATTGCATCGAAAAAACATGGGACAATCCATGGTGTCTTTCTCTCCTAAACACTGCAATTTTAATTTTGGTTTTTTAATCATAAAATATAAAATAAATACGTGCGGAGATGTCACACTTTATTTCTTTTGTGCTATATTTTTTTCTAATCGTTGTTGAGAATGATATACTCCAGAATTTTATTTTTATGCCAACACTATTTTGAGGAAAATTTCATTTCATTTATGAAAACAATGCCGATTTAATTTTGAATTATCTGTAAATTTTATAGTATTTATTTGATATTATTTGGAGAGCTTCGTCATTTTGTTTGTAAATATGAATCGGACTGTTGATTTATATGTTAATGAGTCTGTAATGGTAAAACATAAAATATGTCATTATGAATATTGTTATTCCAGAAATAATAAAAATTTCGAGTCAATACACTTCGTTTCAAAACAAATATTAAATACAGCAGTATTAAAATACAAATTTCCGCCGCAAATTAACAGCCGAATATTTTGTTGTAGGAAATTTAAATTAAATTGAATGTTGCCTGGTAAATAAAATAGTCACTTGTAAACACAATTAAAACCATTAAGTACAGTGTTTAAGTATATTGTAACTGTACAAAAAGTAATGAAATCCCATCAAAAACATACCTGTGAAAGAAGGCCAAGTTTTTTCGTTAACGGTTTCGCTAATAAAAGAAGTGAGATCTAACTGGAAACCAAGTTCTTTCGAAGCTCCTTAAATCATAGCTCCTGTCATGCATAACGTTCTTCAATTGCTTAAAATGATTTGTTATGTTATTTGCTACTCACTAGAGCATCTTGGCAAGTTTTCACCCACCAACTTTAATCTTTGAGTCTGAGTACAATTTAGTCTAGTATGCCATTGGCAAAGATGTAGTCAATCAAGTATTCGAATAAGTATGTCGAAGTTAAGGTATTGATATGTTGAGGAAATGATTAACTTTAAGTTCAGATCAATCATGTAGAGAAATTTGAATAAGAGAAAAATTGCCAAATCGCTCTATTGAGTAGCAAATAATATAACAAATCATTTTAACCAATTGAAGAACGTTATGCATGACAGGAGCTATGATTTAAGGAGCTTCGAAAGAACTTGGTTTCCAGTTAGATCTCACATCTTTTATTAGCGAAACCGTTAACGAACTTGGCCTTCTTTCACAGGTATGTTTTTGATGGGATTAAAATAAACCGCAAACGATTTTTCTCCATAGACCGTCATGTAACAGCATTCTTTTGAGTATTCCTGTAAAGGAACTATAAGTGATATGAACACCCTATTCTGTAATTAGCCTCTTGTAGTGCAGCTTAGTGATATATATCCATTTCAATAAATTTGAAATTGTGTAACATCATTAAAATATACCTCAAATGATATTTCTCCATAGACCGTCCTAAGGGAATTATTTTGTGTGTCCCTGTAAGAAAGCTATAAGTGCTACATACTTCATTTTCAATACCGAACATGCTATAGTAAACCTCACTAACATATATCAATTGCATGACAATCCGAATATACAGTATACTCTCGATTATCCGTGCGCGGATTATCCGCGCTCGCTCATTCCTGACTCACAAAAAAAAATTAAGAGAAACATTTTCACACTTATCATGCCTGTAAAATCTATGTCAATGTGAATTAGAATCTTCTCCGATTTAGCTGATAGTATTGTGAAGTGTGTAGAGGTCAAATCGAACGCTCTGGAACCTATTTGACGGGGTAGTGTTGAAGGGGATGGAAGAGATCGGAATTTTGTTTGTACAATAGCCTTTCAGCTGTCCTCTCTCACTTTCGCACGTGTTCCTTTAGTTTTTGCGTCTGGTTTGTCGTCAGTTAGTAACGTGAAATTTTTTACTGGTAAAAATGATTGGTGCGAAATGAAAACGAAACGTTTGAAGTGTTAAACAAAAATTAGAAATCCTTCAAAAACTTTATAATCAGTTAGCAAATTAGCAAAGGAATATCAAATTGGATTACAAACTGTACGTGATATAGGGGATATACGGAACAAAGAGGATTTTATGACGGTGACATTACTGCGGTTCGTAACATATGTGTCGTTATACGATAAGAAATAAACGAACAGCAGAAGCAGCGACGCATTACAGATTTTTTTAAGCAGTAAATGTTAAAAGGAAAAATACTAGTTTAATGTTATACAGCATGCCAATGTAAGTAATTTTTATATTTTTGTACGATGTTGACTTTTTCTTTAATGAAAATAAGTTTTTCTATTATCCGTGTGACCCCTACCGGTGATTAACCCGGATAATCGGGAGTGCACTGTATTTAGATGAGTTAGGCACGGACAGGCAGACAGATAGACAGGCAAACCGAATTCATACACACTTTTCAACTATGTTGGAAAGTGTTAAAAATGCGATGATTCAATAAGGCAAAATGTACCGTTAAAAATGACTCATCTTATGAGTCCAATATGCGAAGAGTCGCTTTTCATCTTTAAAAGATTTTCTAGTGAAAAGCGCTATTTCATCCTATAGACATGAAAATGGTAAAGTTACGTGACTAACGACACATTCTTAGCAGGGAAAACACCCACTTGTTTGTTCTCAAAATAACTCGCAAACGCTTCTTTTGTTACAGATGTCAATAAGAGATAATAAACATGTCATCTCTTTTATACCTGTTATCAGCACAAATGAAAATTTTTGGTAACAACTTTTAAACGAGAGAATTTAGTAAATAAAAAGTATGGATTTACATTGCGGTAACTGTTGATTACAGAGGCTTTTTGCGCATTTCTCAGGCGATTTTTATGGTAGGGACTGTACATATATATAACGATATCAACATTTTGCTAATTTTGGACCCCCCCCCCCCCCCCTCTTACAATATCATACGTTATCATTCCTCGTCCCTACTCTCCTTAATGATATCGTTATCAATTTCTAAAAAAAATTATTTTTACAATGTTTTTTCTTTTTTTGCGTTTTTAGTGATATACAGATATGTCTAAAAAGGTGGATTAAACTTTGTGCCGTTATATTAAAAATAAATGTACAACGTGAAATAGCACAAATTAAAAATATATAAATTGGCAAACAGCTGTTTGCCAATTTATATATTTTTAATTTGTGCTACTTCACGTTGTACATTTATTTTTAATATACAGATATGGTTATACATTTATCATTCGCATACTTTACGGATTTAAATGAAGAAAATAAGTCAATAAAATATCACTATTATACATATGAAATATCTTTATATCGAATAACGTCTAAAAGAGATAGTTGTTATTTAAAAGTATTTAATAATAGCTTATTGTCACATAATTGATGCATTCAACAGTAATGGTGTCCTTTTGCATATTAATATTATCTAAAACTTTTATATTGACAAGTTTTTTATAAGACGAACTCTTATAGCAAAAAAATAAAATAAAATAAAATAAACAACAACAACAAAAAAATCTCTGCTGGCTCCGCCTGTTAACAAGTTAGGTTTCGAAGTGGGCGGTTCCAACTGCCGCATCATATCAAAAAAAGTCATTTCTTCCGCAATTCCCAACAAACAGGCGCCCCATGGTCTGCGTCTTCGAAATCTACCTGTGCCTGTAGGCCGAGCCGTCAGGGATTTTTTGGAGTTATAAGGATGTTTCTTTTTATGCAGTTCAGTCATAGAGCATTTAGAGTTTATGACGTCATCGAGCCAGGATTTTATTCGAATGGTAATGCATTTTATAAGTAGTTTACACATGTTTTATTTTCCTATTTTATATTTATGCATATCCATGATGTGGGTAAGTATTACGGTGGTCCCCAACGACTCGTTTTATTTCTTTAATCTTAATAATCACTGTGGTGGCGTTGGATAAAATCTTACAGCAAGGCAGTTTTATTTCTATACCTTTATTAGATTGTTCTCTTTTTGTTACATATTCATGTCAAAGTATAACTCGTCCGGGGCTTTTACTTAATCCTATATACTACCTGCAAAATGTACTACAAATGAATAGAAACTGCAGAAGCGAAACCATCATTTAGGATTTGTATTTCAAAACATTTTATTTCGCAAAATTACACATAAAGAAAGGAGGTTTATATGAAAAGATTGTCAGAAAGTTCTTAAAAGGATTTAAGTTAATGCGCTGGACGCATACAATAAAATGCATCATGGCGAAATAGAAGGTACTAATGACATCATTATAACAACGTTTCTCAGTATTTTATGAGTTTGAGAAAAAAATAATGAGGAGACACATTTTCATTTATACGTCTTTTAAATTTAGACACCACTTTTTAGATGTGTTCGTAATTATATAAATTACGTAGCACCTATAGAGTCGTCGTCTGGTCCGTCCGTCTGTCCGCATAGAACAGCACTAAAACCGTATGGTTTGAAATTTAATACATAGAATCGTTGCAGAATTTTGTCGTCACTTCAAATTTTATGAAAATCGAATCAAAATTAAAAAGATATTCATAAAAGTTTTCTTCATTCTATTAAATTCTGTTATACGTAATCCATTCAATGACATCCCATGATTGGTCACGATTCTAGGTTGCCACGGTGATGTCGTCCTATTGAAGAGGGAGTCCCATTCTTTCCGTATGACTGAATTTAAAAACCGAATTTGTATACTAAAATTGTTTAATATTATAGCAATTTTATAATCTACCGACAGTTTTTTGGAAAGATGTTTCCGGAGAAATAATTTTAAATGGAAAAAGAGTTTAAATATCGATTTCAAGTTCTGAAATTTTCAAAGCTAGGCTTCGGTTTCCCATTGGAATTTTCAGTCAATGTCAACGAAAAATAAAATGTTGCCAACTTAAAATGTAATACTTATTTTATGACAGAAACTAATAACAGACGATATATCATTCATTTTTTCAGTAAAATAATAACAATGATTTTTTTTTACATTGTCTTGTATTGGATATTGACCCATAGTAAAATTTGAATGTAACAGATTTGTACTGACTTGTTTGCAAAAGTGTATTGAAACTTAATTTCATAATATAAATTGAATAGCTATAATATGAAAATATGTGCATAAAATAAATTTTGTATTCATGCATTTTTGCATAAGAGTGCAACAGCTATTGCAAAAAGATCCGAATATTTAGATCACTAGTTATAGTATGAGTGCACCTCATTTGTCACGTTTGACGTACAATTTCCCACTTGTTAAACGTAAAATCATGATACTTGCAGACATGATTATTAGAGTGATTTCTTATTGAACAGTATCTTTCATTTTTCGTTAAATTAATTACATCTTGAGTTAACAGAAGTTGCTGTTTTCCTTTCCTGCGCTCTGGCAACCGGAAATTCGGGTCAAAACGCCAACTTTGACAAGTTTTTCTGAAAAAAATTATGTCTTTACCGAAAAATTTAAAATCTGCTTGGTTACATAATTTCTGAGTAAGAACACCTGCGAATTTATAGCGTTTTCGAACAACAATGAATTAAAAAATGTGTCAGAAAGTGGCCAGTTTGGATATAAAATCTGTGAGTAAAGCAATTTTATATTTTTATAACATTAATCATTGTATATCGTCTGCGTTTTCCTTTCTCTAAAACCAACCATTTTTTTTTTTTAAATCAACTTTAAAAAATGTCATTGCAATGAAGAAAATAAAACGATTGAGAAAAAAAAAAGGGGTTAGGTGGTAACGATAACTTTTCTCTAAAAATGTGGGTTACCGGGACAACGTCCTCCAGCGGAAGCGCTTGTCAAAAGTGCAAGTTCAAGGTTGAGACAGGAATCGATAGGGTTTCAGTTATTGCGCCGCTGAAGCTGTTAAAAACTTTATCACTCATTCCGAAGAAAATAGCATTTTTCTATTGGTGGTCTTTTTCCAATTGATCTTTTCTAGCTTTATTTTATTTTATTTTATTTTATTCGTGGCATCACTGATCAGAAACTGATAGAAAGAAAGAAAAATGTATTTTTGAGCGAAAAATTAGATTGCAACCCAAGTTTCCTACACAAAAAGGATTTGTTTTGGTATACACTACCACTCCTTTAAATTTGTTTAATTTTTTTTTTAAGTACACCGTGTAAAGTAAATATTTCAAAAGTGATAGGAAGACTTTGTATAAATCGATTGATAAATTCTTTGATTGAATATTTTTACATAAAAGAAGTGATGCATCTGCAGTATTCCGTTCTGCTTATTCCAAAGAGAACTTTGACAGTTTAAAAAAAACATATACCCCGCTACACTTTTCCAAACAAAATGAAATCATCGGAATTTGGCATCCTGCCAAAGGTATTGTTTGCGAGGTGATTTTTAATTTTGGAAGAGATGTACAACAGATGTTATTGCAATTTTATATTGCACAATTATTCTTCGTATTTTTTTGTTAATTAAGATATTTTCATAGAAGTTTTGTTTGTTTTATTTTGGCACACCATTTCAAGCTTTATCGATTTTTTCCTCTCCCAGTACCCGACTTTAATCGAATTAATCATATTCAAGATGACAACATCTTGATGGAAAATACCGCCATTCTGTAGTTTTCATTAAAAGGATAAGTAGCAATAATTATTATTTGGTAATGGCAAGTGAATAATTACTTTATTTTATATATATATATATATTTTATGTATTCATATTAATAAAGTATTTATTAATACGTATAATTTCGTTTTGTAATAATTTTATAAATATAAAGAACTTAAAGAATTACAAAAAATTAAAAAATTAAAAAATCTAATAATTATTTAAAAAATATATTGTAAAAAAGATTCAAAGTTTTGTAAAACTTTTTTCAAAACAAACTGGTACCTTAAAATGAAACCTTCGGATTTGGCATCTTGCCAGAGGTACTGTTTGAGAACTGATTTTTAATTTCGAGAGAGATTTACAACAGCTGTTATTATAATGTTACATGGCACAATAATTCTCAGTAATGTTACATGGCACAATTACTGTCAGTTTTCTAAAATCTGTGTTGTTATTCTTAAGAATTCAGGCGTTTTTCGTGGAAGTTTTGTACATTTTATGTTGACGCGCCTTTCCAGCTTTATCGATTTTTCGGCTGTCCCTGAACTTGACCTGAATTCCAACCAAGCCTCGAAATGATTCATCCAATCGAATAATGGAAAATACCAGTATCGTGTAATGCTTTTGTTGAAAGGTTCATTAGACTTTTATTTATTTTATTTTTATGATATAGATCTCAACGTCAGCTCTAAAAGTCATTGTTTTTTAATCCCACTTTTCATATTACTTAGCATCTTACAATCCGCAATTTATTTATTTATTTATTTATTTATTTATTATTATATACATATTTATAGGCGTATAAAATACTTCGGAGGTTTCAGAAATTAGAAGCGATCAATTAAACACGATTTATACAATGATATTTTGAAATTCTTATGAGCTTCTTATTCATGTAGCTTTTTTAGATTAAAAAAAAAAAAAAAAAGTTGTATTAAAATAAATTCTTTATTTATGTCAATAGAATACAAAAATAATTTATTTTGATAATAAAATATTTCAGCAAAATAGTGCGAGTTACTTAAATTTTATTATTTTGTTATTCTTTGAAATAGGGTAGCTAAGAAACTCATAAATTAAAGAGCAAAGTAAAAATAAGTGCATTTTAAAATTTGTAAAAAATAGGAAAATAAAATGTTTTATACTTTCCGAACAGATGCAAAACATTTTCAAATAATTTAAACAATTTCTAAATTCTAATGAATATATCAGCAAATTTTCAAAGCTATTGGATATATTTAAAACCTCCCTATCGAAATTTTAGTATTAATAATTTTACGTTAAAATCCATTATTCAAATAGGCGATTTTCATTTCAGTTAAAAATGAAATTTGAAAATCGTCTGCATTCCCTTAGGAAAGGATTATAACCTTTACAAGAAATGTTTTATATTTTTCGAACGAATGAACCCAATGTAACTAAAAACTATACAGCTCATTCCGGGTACCTCACTAACATACCCACCAAAAATCAACCTAATAGGACGACTTTTACGGCAGTTATCGCGGAACAGACAGACAGACGGAAACCAAAAACTTTTCGCGTCTCCACAGTGAGTCTCAACTGACGTTTCGTCAATTAAACAGTTAATTAATAATAAATCGTTAATTAAAGAGCGTGTTCAGAGACCGAAACGGGGGTTACTCGTATAATTGAAGAATGAAAAGCATAATCCACATTTCAAAAGCATAATCCCGCTTCTCACTAAAGCCAGGTGTATATATAATAAACACTACACCATATGCTCTATAATACTCAACACTTTTTTTAAATAAAACTAATACGTATAATCTGATTACGGTTTAACTTAACTTTTTTAATTATTCCTTCTCTCTATATTTTTTCTTTAATTGCTCTCTACCCCTTAAATTACATCATGACATCATCATGCTGGGGAACCCAAGCTGCATCCCCTATGGTGTTTATAATTACATATTTATACACTGTCATGGGAATATTGCCTTAAATAGTCACCTAGTGTAGTCACTCTGTCGCAAAACGTTCGCGGTAAACTACTAAATAAACGTTAAAACGATAAAATGGATAGTCCTACATCACATTAACCTGATTAGCAGCTGCTCTTTATGACAAAGAAACAAAGGAAACCTTTCACATTTTTATGGAAATGAAAATGATGTGGCACCATCAGTGTTATCGTGTTAAGAACTCCTGCCAGTCTTTATTCGAGGAATGTTACATCACCTTCTGTAATAGTTTCATTAACTTGAATTACGTCATAAGAGATGTTGTGCAAGAGATTTGTGCAATTTCTTTCAAAAACATTTGTTTCTGCAGATTCCTTTTTTTTTTTTTTTTTTCTTTCGAAATACAGTAAAACCCGTGAAAATGGTATGTCTAAACGAAAGAAAGATGACCATGCAATTATACTTTCTAACACGTAAACCTGTCTAACAAGGAATTATTTTTCTCCTTTCAAAGATTTTACTAGAATATTTACAGATTAGCAGGGTTCGTAAGGTATCATAATATTTTCGATAATATCAAAAATATCCGATACTTTAATATGTATCCGATATTTTATATATAAAGGAACTTAGTATATTATGGAATAGTCGTGTAATATGGAATACCAAGGTTACTGTTTGGTAAAGTGCTGCCACCCAGCGGCAATATCACAAACTACTTAAGAACGTTTCTGAACATTCTTTAAGAACATAGCAATTCTTTAAGAAATATATCTGATCTAAACGAACCTCCGACACGTGTTCCCGCTGCCTGCGGCACCGTATAGAACGTGTGTTGCGCACGCGCTGCAAAATCTTTTAGTTCCACCTTCCGCCGCCAGGGATCGCATTCTAGTCCACACAAACCACCTTCCGAACGAGACTCTAACACGTGTTCCCGCTGCCTCCGGCACCATATAGCAGGCGCGCTGCAAAATTCTTTAGTTCCACCTTCCACCGACAGGGCACGCTTGGTCAAGTGCTCAACAACAACTCATTTATTTTTATTGTTAGTATACATCAAGTAAATACGGATTGTTTACTTTTATTAGGAACATAAATTTGTTTTACGAAACTCGTTATTTGAAATTTCCGATATTCTCTATATATGACATTTATAAAACGCTACGGATGAGGCTAAAAATGTTAAATTTCTTAAATGGAATTTGTTTTGTGTAAATAAGAGCAATACAATTGTTTTTATTCTCAATTAATGAAAAAAACACAGGAGGCGCGTGTTGAAGTACAATAAATGCGATATTAAATAAAAGGGCGTAAAACCCCCCCTCCCTCCTGCTCAAACTCGCAAATATAACGAATAATTTTTTTCAAGAAAACCCCTTTCCACTACATTAACGCGATCATTAAAAAAATAATAATTATATTTTTCTGATAATAAGAATATATATAGACATTATGCTAAAATAGCAGCCAGATGGCTCTCCTTCCCCTTCCTCAAATTCAAATCTGTATCTTAATTAGTTATTTTAATTTCTGTTCATTCGTAAAAATTGGCAATTATTTCCTTTCATTTTCGTAAAGTGAATGGAGGGATAATATCACACATTACGAACAATGATGGTTGCGGATTCTACTGCATTTCGCTGCATTTTTCTGGGAATCCTCACTCATCCATTTGAACAAGAAAAACATAAAAGACAAGTGGTTTCGTAGAACTAACTAAGCCATGTTTGTTTGATTTTGCGTTGCAATTCATAGCACCGCGGCACGATAGAACTGAAGCTTAAATTAATAAATAAAAGCCGGAGTCGCTGTTTAGGAAATATTAAACACGGAACGTCCAAAGAAAAAAAAATATATATTCTCGTGCGTTAGTGCAGTTATTTAAAATGCAAGCGCGTAAGAGGAGTTATTTATTTAATTTACAAAATCGTTATACCGGGTGTCCGAAAAAAGTTGGACTGATTTGAAAGAATCATAACTCTAAAAATAAATGAGTAAATGCAATTATTTTTTTTTTTTCAAAGTACTCGTCCAATATCCAAGATTTGTTAGATGTAGCTGTTTTAAAATCGTGACATTCAGTCAGACGATGCGCAGAATCGATGATCGGAAAATGCAAATCGCACCACACATTCGCAATTTCTTCGAGGAAAGCGTATATAAGTCTAAAACTAATGGAGTTATGGGGAAAATGTCAATTAGAAAGTTCTTCAGCATCTTCGATTTAGTAGGAAAGGAACCACTATGTACACAAATAACCTAAGCAAAAAGTTAAAATTGCGAATGTGTGGTGCGATTTGCATTTACATATCATCGATTCTGCGCATCGTTTGAATGTCACGATTTTAAAACAGCTACATCTAACAAATCTTGGATATTGGACGAGTACTTTGAAAAAAAAAATAATTGTATTTACTCAATTATTTTTAGAGTTATGCTTCTTTCAAATCTGTCCAACCTTTTTCGGACACCCGGTATTACAAAAAACTTTTTTTGATTTCTTTTTGTACTTTTTCGTTATACCAATATGCTAATGCGGTCTGTACTTCAACCCTGACAGAGCAAAGGTTTTCTACTGCAAACCGTGCCAAACATTGTGATTTGTTATTTATTGAATGTTATTATTTAGTCGTAACCTCACAAGACATTTTAATTTGCTATTTTTCAAATCAAAAATATTTTTTTTTATCATATATATATTCTAATACGAGCAAATCTTGTGTGTGTGTCGTTTTATATATATATATATATATATATATATATATATATATATGCCAATTTTATTTTAGAAACAGCTCTAACGATTTTGACGAAATTTTGTTTCCTACCGTTTTGAGGCACCAGAAAACCATTGGGCTAGGTCGCATGTTCGAGAAAATTCGATTAGTGGGTCATTTTGGGTCACCATGGGTCAGAGTCAAGCTAATTGTCTCTAAAAAATAGTTGCAACGATTTTGACTAAATTTTGTATCCTACCATTTTCGGGTACGAGAAGACTATTGGGCTGGGTCACATGTTCGAGAAAATTCGATTAGTGTGTCATTTTGGTCGTATGGGTCATTATGGGTCAAGCTATTTTTATCTTAAAAACGGCCCAGAAGATTTGAACTAAATTTAGTATCCTACAGTTTTAGGGAACGAGAAAATCATTGGACTAGGTCACATGTTCGAGAAAATTCTATTAGTGGATCATTTTGGCCATAGGTCATTATGGGTCAAGCTATTTTTATCTTGAAACGGCTCAGAGGATTTGAACTAAATTTAGTATCCTACAGTTTTAGGGAACGAGAAAATCATTGAGCTAGGTCACATGTTCGAGAAAATTCTATTAGTGGGTCATTTTGGTCATGGGTCATTATGGGCCAAGCTATTTTTATCTTAAAAACGGCTCAGGCGATTTGAACTAAATTTTGTATCCTACGGTTTTGGGGCATGAGAAAATCATTGGGCTAGGTTACAAGCTCGAGAAAATCCGGTTAGTGGGTCATTTTTGGGTCACTGTGGGTCAAGCTAATCTTATCTAAAAAACGGCTCAGACTATTTTGACTAAATTTCATATCCTACGGGTTTCGGGCACGAGAAGACAATTGGGTTTGCTCACATGTTCGAGAAAATTTGATGAGTGGGTCATTTTGGTCATGGGTCATGGTATTTGAACTCAAAGCTAATTTTGACAGAGCTTAGGTCTTCCCTGCTCGTTAAGTTATAATTTGCATTTTTCGCTGACGGCGAAAGGAATTTTACCATTTGTCAGTCACGTGATGATGAGGAAGCTGCAATAAAATTGCTTCAAGACTTAGGATACATAAAAAAAATAATAATAAAATAAAATAAATAAATAAACATGAACTGCAATAAGAGACATTTACAATTTTATGCCCGCAGCTTAATTTGAGTTTTATATTATTAATTTATTGTATAATATTTATTTGTTCTTTTATTTTAAGTATATATTTGTACTGATTAAATAAAATAGTTCGTGAAAGTCTGTAATTTTCAAATGTTATTTAATCGCTTCTAAATACTCAATTTCGTACCAACAATTTTATTTTGTAATATCTCAAAAACTACTGTATATAATTTATTCAAGCTTTGGCGATTTTTATTTTTTTTTCTGGTATAAATTTTTTGGTACTTACGTATTCTACGTCCCAGGAGATCGCTAAAAATTGTTGTCAATTGCCATTCATGTTTAAAATAGTAATTTAACATTATTAAATACATAACAAATGGTAAAAATGGTAAATAATGTAAAATAAATGAATAAATAATATATAATAAATAACAAAAAACTACAAACTATAATATAAAAAAACACACTAAAAAATATAATAAAAATATAAAGTATAATAAATAAATAAACTATATTGTTGTCAAAAGATAAAGGTTACTATAATTAGTATAATTGTCGCCATGCTTAGCGCAGTTTTATCTGACCTGGCCCGGATAATACGTAAGTACCAATTTTTTTAAAAACCTATTTTTTTTTTTTTATAATTTCATTTTACTTTCGGACGCTGTTTTTCTGCCACCCTGTAACTCTGAAGTTAATCGAATAACCGACACACGTTAAAGAAAGACAGATTCAATGTCTGGAAAATATTAAGCATGAAAGGACAGAAACCTCCTGTTATTTAAAATTGCTAACACGTAAGCAGGGTTGTTCGAATTACAAAATAAGCAGAAAGCTTTCTCCGGTCCCCCCCCTCTCTCTGTAAACAAACTGATGGCCAGCAGCCGGCTCGCCATCACCGGAACCCAATCCGTTTGTTCTAATTAGTTTGACATCTCTTGACACCAGTTGCATGTTGAAAAGAATTCGAAGTCATCATCTGTTGATGCTAACTGGAAGGCTGCCATCTCTTTTCTTCTATCTCTTTTATATTTATTTATTTAAGCGAAAGGATTGGTTTTTGAAGAAGCGCCAAGGAATGTGCCTGTTAATCCGTGCTTGCGTCTGCCAGTGTATAAATTCAAATGACCGAAATTCCACTTTCTGTTGTGTTTCGAGAACTCGTTTTCCATCGCCGGTTTTTGATTTTTCTAATTTCTAACACTTTCCAACATAGTTGAAGAAAAGTTTTTCGCTTGTCTGTCCCTCTGCCGTCTGTTTCTCCGCGCTCTAACTCGCGTAAATACAGTCGAACCCGGTTAAGACGCGTTTCAAGGAACTGGATTAACCGGAATCTGACAAGTGAGTATCAAAACTCAACCGAATACAATTCGAGTCAACCTGACCCGCAACAAAAAAAATTATCTCAAACGCGGATCGGCTCGAGTTCGGGTAGAATTGCGTTATCCGACCCGGTGCAAGACTCATCTCGGACTGCATTTAGCACAATCCGCGGATCCTTTTTTTGATTACCGAAAATAAGGTAACATGTAGTGTTATGAAAATGTATCTTTCAGATTAGGAAATAAATTTAAAAAAACTAAATATCTTTAATATAAATTTATAAGTTAATTTATTACAAGGGCTTAGGAAATGTATAAATTGATGTGTGCTTTGATTTTACTCTTCTACCTTTAACAACTCTTATTTCTAAACCGTTTCAAAGTTAAATGAATAAATGCAAATTTTCTTCGTCTTGAAAGTTTCTATCTGCGTTTTTCCACAGTTAAACATTTGAGGCAAAGGATCAGGGTCCATAAGCCGTGTTTTTGGCCCATGAAATAGACTAAAACTTGAATTTGTTATATAATGACTTCATTATTTCACTTTTTAATATTAGAAGGTTTATTCTGTACGATTTCAACAGTAGTTTTTGCATTTTGTTCGGATTTATAGGACTTACACAAGCTCAAAGTTCGTAGTCTTCGTCATTTTGGAAGAAAAATACGCAATTTCTCCTCATTTTACCTCCATTATTTATAGGAGCGCAATCGTGGTACACTTTCTTCTTTACATATATTATAAAAAACATCAAAATGTACACTATATGTAAAAATAAAAGTGTTGCAAAGCTGCGCTCGTAGTAAAATATTAAAAAATATATTAAAAAATTGAGGTAAAATTAGGAAAAATTGCGTATTTCTCATCAAAAACTACGAATCATACGAACTTTGAGCTTGTGTAAGTTATATAAAAACGAACAAAATGCAAAAACTATTGTTGAAATTGTACAGGATAAGCCTTCTAATATTAAAAAGTGAAATAATTAAGTCAGTATAATAAAATCGAATTTTAGTCTGATTTCATGGGCCAAAAACACAGCTTATGGACCCTGATCCTTTGTTTCCGACTTTCCATTTTTATGCTCATTTATAACGTGTGTATGCTTCTTTAAGTTTAAAAATCACTCGTTTAGCTGTTATTGTTAAAACGCTGCTGAAACACATTTACACTGGGAGAAGGGCGCAAACAAGTGGTCACACTCTCAAACGCGTTTTGTAGTGATGGGCAGAAAGAATGATTTTTTCATTCGAATGAATCATTCGGGCATGCGCAAATGCATAGTTGCCAAAACATTTGTATTTTTTTTTAATCAATCACTAACAAAGATTTTTTAAACAAAAAAGAAGGAAAAGCATAGTTGCCAAAATTCATATCCCTTTTAATCAATTTCCTCCAGAAATTTTGCAAAACGAAAGACATTTCATAGTTTTATCTCGCTTTTTATTTAATTCTAATTAAAATCAGAAACTTATTTTTCTTTTTCAAAATTTCTGGTAGTAATTGAATATATATATATATATATATATATGGGCTGTTTAATAGCCTCTGCTTGTTAACTAGGAGAAGACCCTTTAAATGCCTCAGAGGAGGACTTAAAGGAATCGACTGGGAGCAGGGACTTGATATCCAATCCGCACCTTCCATCGGTGCAGCCTGTTAGTACCCATGCCTAGTGCATGGGGAACGAACGCGGATGGGCTTCCTTCAACCCGCTTGGCCAGCGTGGAGGAATTTGGCCACCTCCCCCCCTTATTTTACCATGAATTCACAAAACAAATCACGGCCCTCAATTCCCGGCAGTCTGCATGTTCCTGATTACGGCAGCGATCACAAGACAGAGGTGCTAAGAATCACCGGGCTCGGCTTGGCTGCCATAAGTTGATGACCTTGGCTACGTATAATGGACGATCCTTATCTTCTGAAAGTCGTTTACAGGAACTTGAAGAAGAATTAGAAAGAATCAACTGGGACATCCTAGGATTATGCGAAATAAGAAGAAAAGGTGAAGAGAAGATTGATCTTGCCAGTGGACATGTATTGTACTACAGAGGTACAGAAGATGGAAAAACAAGTGGTGTAGGATTTCTGATTCATAAAAGGTGGAAGAATCACATCGTAGAATATGATAGTGCATCAGATAGAGTTGCAAGGTTAGTTATACAAGTGTCAAAAAGATACAAGCTGCAAATTACCCAAGTTTATGCACCAACAATTAGCTAAACTGATGAAGAAATTGAGGATTTCTATGAAGAAGTAGCTTCAAAGCATCAAAAAGGGAAATGCTACATAAAATTAATAATGGGAGACTGGAATGCTAGAATTGGGGAAAAAAAGAAAGGTGAGTTCTCAGTAGGAAATCATGGATATGGGGTGCGTGATGAAAAAGGAAACAGATTGATTGAATTTGCAGAATGTGAACAGATGTATATCATGAATTCATTTTTCAAGAAAAAGCCACAAAGAAAATGGACATGGCGTAGTGCAAATGGCTCAACAAGTGAAATCGACTACATCTTGACAAACAAAAAGCATCTTATTCAGGATTGCAGCGTTCTCAATAACTTCAATACAGGAAGCGATCACAGGTTAGTTAGATGCAAACTGCTTTTAAATACTAAAGTGGAAAGAATGAAGCTTTTGCAATGCTCAAAGAAATCAGTCGATATTATAAATCTCCAGAAACATAAAGAAGAATTTAATTTAGAACTTAAAAATCGTTTTCAAGTACTTCAATCAATCTTAGAAGAAGAACAAGATGTTACAGTAGTGAACAAGAAAATAACAAATACTCTACAAGAAATTGCAAGGACGATAGCTGGTGAAGCACAAGTAAAGCAAACAAAGAAAATAACAGAAGAAACAAGAAGACTGATGAAGAAACGCAGAGAATTTAAAATGAAGAAAAACTATCCTAAATCAAGAGTTGAATATGCAGAATTATGTAAAACGGTAAGAAAATGTGTTACAGAAGATATCAGAAAATTTAACTGTGATCTTGTCAAAAAAGTTCTAGAAGATAACAAAAGTTTAAAATCAGCTAAGCGCAAACTGTGTGTTGGAAGAAAAGGTATTTTTGCACTGAAGAGAGCAGATGGAACAATCACCAAAATCAATAATGAAATAGTACACATTGTCGAAAAATTCTATAACGATCTATATAAATGTGAAGATCAAAGGGAAATCAACCTACGTGATCCACTAGTAAACATAACAGAAACTGAAGAGATAATCCCAGTGATGACAGATGAAGTTGTACAAGCCATTAGAGGCATGAAAAAAGGTAAATGCCCTGGCGAAGATGGAATTACAATTGACCTTATCAAAGAAGCAGGAGAAGAATTTGCAAAAATGCTAGCCTTACTGTTTTCCAAATGTCTCGAGAAATCAGATGTACCAGAAGATTGGAATAATGCTGTGATGGTGTTACTTTATAAGAAAAGAGAAAAGGAAAACATTAAAAACTACCGTCCAATCAGCTTACTGTCAGTGATTTATAAAATTTTCACCAAAGTTTTAACGACAAGACTTGAATCAGCTCTGGACTCAGCTCAACCTAGAGAACAAGCAGGATTTCGAAGTGGATTTAGCACAATGGATCATATTCAAACAGTAAGGGAAGTTATAGGAAAACATAAAGAATATAATTTACCTCTCTGTCTTGCCTTTATTGATTATGAAAAAGCATTTGATTCGGTCTACACATCTGCAGTAATTACTTCTCTGGAGGACATTGGTATATACAAACCTTATATCAATATCATAAAGAAGATCTACAAGAAAGCAACAGCCACCATCCGTTTGGACAAAGGAAAAGCGAAGATCAAGCTTGGAAGAGGAGTAAGACAAGGAGACACCATTTCACCTAAGCTTTTTACTGCTGTCTTAGAGAGTATTTTCAAGAAGCTGGATTGGGAAAACAAAGGGATTAGAATAAATGGGGAACATTTAAGCCATCTCCGGTTTGCTGATGACATTTTAATTTTCAGTAATAGCCCTGAAGAATTGCAAAATATGCTAAAAGATTTGGCAGAAGCTAGCATTAATGTGGGATTAAAAATAAATTTGGAAAAGACTAAGGTGATGTTCAATTCATTTGCATCAAAAAAGAAAATCGTCTACAACAACACTGAGATTAAAGATGTTGAAAGCTATGTGTACCTTGGACAAGAAATATCTTCAGACAACAGTATCATGAATGAAATCAATAGAAGAATAAGAAATGGATGGAGTGCTTTTGGGAAGAATAATATTATTCTGAAAAGTAACATGCCTCTTTGTTTAAAAAGAAAGGTGTTTAACCAACGTGTTTTGCCTGCACTAACTTATGGAGCAGAAACTTGGACACTAACAAAACGGATGGTACAAAGATTACAAACAACACAGCGAAGTATGGAAAGATGTATGCTAGGCATAACCAGAAGAGACCGAAAGAGAATAACGTGGATAAGAAGTCAGACGAAAGTTTTTGACATTATCGAGAGAATTAAACGGCTAAAATGGAAACGGGCTGGGCACATTGCAAGAAGACAAGACAATAGATGGAGCACAAACACCCTACAGTCCCAGAGATGTAAAACGACCAAGAAGACGACCTCAAGTAAGATGGAGTGACGAAATCAGAAAAGTGGCCGGTGTTAATTGGATGACTAAAGCACTAGACAGGCAACAATGGAAAAATCTGGGGGAGACCTACATCCAGCAGTGGATTGAAAACGGTTGATGATGATGATATATATATATATATATATATATATATATATATATATATATATATATATATATATATATATATATATTAATTTGGCATATATGCTTCTGCGCATGCCCGAATGATTCATTCGAATATCAAAATCATTCATTCTGCCCAGTGTTTTGTAATGCGGCGCCTTGATCGCAATAACAAAGGTGGCGGTAGGAACTCCCCTACAGGAAGAATTCCATAAAAGACTTATTATGTCTCTGGGGTTCATCAAGCATGCTGTTCTAGGAAATGGGAAGGATCCATATTCCATTCCAGGTATGGAATATGTACACATGGGTCAAGCTACAGGAAAAACGACCAGAAAAGAACGGTATTCGTTTTCGTTTCTTCCAACAAATGGGTCGCTCACGGAGGGGGTTCCACTGAAAGTGGTCTCTGAATGGAGGTAAAATGAGCATTGAGCCTATGGGGAGAAATTTCGTTCCATGAACAAAAAAAGGCCGTTGAGAGAGGTGGTCGCACAAAGAGGGTTCACTACATAAAGTTTTTTTCATTTGAAAAGTATTCAGGACTTTTTTTTTGAAAATCAGGACTTTATTTTGACCCGAAAGAGTCAAAATCTAACCCGAAACAGTCAACCCAAAACCCGACGCGCAATGAAAAAAAAATAGCGTCAACCGGGTAATATCGATTCGATGCAGGACTCTATACAATCATGCGTCCTAATTCGAAAATGTGTCTATAAGGCGTAATTTTTTTTGGGGTCAGTAGTAACAGATTCCATCTTAGGAGATTTTTCCAGTAATATTGTGCATGCAAAACAAAACTATAAAGCACAGCGGTTGAAAAACAACACCCTTACACTTTTATGCAAACACCCTTAAATTTTAACAATTGAAATTCAACATGCATTCTCACTCCAAGGTCCTTCGCCCTCTATGCAGTGAGTTCATTCGATTCAATTCAACATATAGGTGTTGTTACTTACAACTTGCATCATTTCAAAGTGATAAATAAGCCAAGCAGTTCACCTTGGCACTTGAAAAAACGGCTCCGAAATGTCACATTTTCAGAAGTACCGGATACTAGATTGACTCGAATACATAAACACTTCTATATTATTTCTGTGGTCAACATCTCTTTTTAACACTTTCCAAACATAGTTGAAAAGTGTTATGATTTCGGTTTGTCTGTGTGTCCGTGCTCCAACTCGCGTAAATATATACGGATTGTTATGCAATGGACATAGGTTATTGAGGTTTACTAGTGCATGTTCGGTATGGAATAGGAAGAGTGTAGCACTTATAGTTTTTTTACAGGGACACTCAAAAGAATTCCTTTACATTACGGTCTATAGCAGCGGTTCCCAACCTGGGTTGCGCGTACCACTGGGGGTACGTGAAAATTACATCTGTAATGACGGAAAACGATAAAAAAAAAGTTAAAATGAAAAGAGATTAAAAAAAAAAGTATAAACTTTTCTTTTACAATGTGTAAAAGTAAAATAGGCTCAGTAATTAATAGATTATTCGTTGCCATTCTATCCACCAACTCCTAATGATATCTCTTTCCTTCTAATATTCTTTTCGTTCTAGATAAAACATGAATCGTTTCGGGACTTCATTGAACCCACTTGAAAGCTGATCATCATTTGAGTTTTTAACAAACGTATATCAATGTTTGTGAGTGCTTAACTTGAAATCTTTAGCTAATATTTACTTATTTGGGGGACTTTATATGTTGAAAATGAATAAGTGATTGAAAACTGGAATTCTAAAGAGAACTGCATCTAATATTCGTAACTAGCATAAGAACATTACTAACGAAAGAAAAAAAAAAAAGGGACTGATTTCTGTGAGAAGGGGTACGCATAAATGAAAAATCTAAACAAGGGATATGTGAGAGGAAAAAAGTTGGGAACCGCTGGTCTGTGGGCGAAAAAATCATTTGTTGCTTATTTTAATGATGTTACACAATTTCAAACATATTAAAATGGATATAGATCACTGAGGTGTACTACAAGAGGCTTACTATAGAATAGGGTATGCATAGCACTTACAGTTCCTTTACAGGGTCACTCAAAACAATTCTGTTACATAACGGTCTATGGAGAAAAATCGTTTGCGGTTTATTTTAGTAATGTTTCCCTATTTGAAGCCTATTGAAATTTCTATACATCACTAAGATGAGTGACAAGAGGCTTACTATAGACTAACATTCATCGTTCATTGACAGGGATACATAAAAGAATTCGGTACTGTCTGTTACCACTAATGGCTGGAGGTGCATTTTCAGTGGATGAACGCGTTTTTAAATTGAACTCATTTTTTGTCTATTACTGGGTGTGTATCAATTCAATAGATCCTATACAGGGCAGCACAGAAGTTCTCGAGTACATTTCCGTTTGTGGACGGAAATTCAAGAAGGGGATTTATAAACTGTGCTACGCGTTTCCTAACGGAACTAAAATTTAGCATACGCAGTTACAACACCTTCCGAGTTACCCACTTTTCCGTAAAACATTCTTTATCTGCAGAAACCTGAAAAACCAATAAATTTTCGCCATTTTCAACCAGTATATTTTTGAACCAATATATTTTCGGAAGCATTTTTAAAAAACAAAGTTTCTTTTGCTGCCACTCATTTTCGGAAACGTTTCCGAACGGTTTTTAAAGTGTATTCATCAGTTTTCTCTAACAGCATTATAGGTTTTTACGATGCTATCCAATCTGAATGAAACCTTTTCAGCTGTATAATTGTATTTATGCATGCAAGAGTAACAAAATAATATTAATGTTAATTTATAATGTTGCTCTGTGGAACATGTTTCGTGAACATGAAAATGTTGACTGGAGAATCGACAGTGTCCTTAAATACTGATATTTCTGTTTGAAGAAACTGATTAATACACTATACAAATTACTCACTCGGTAAACATTTCCGAAAGTCAGTGGCGGCAAAAGAAACTTTCTGCCTATTTCCTTTTCAATGGATCAATAAGAGAATATTTCCAGATATTTTTCAAGTTCCTATACATGACAATATGCATGATCATCACTGAAATTATGGTAAATTAGCCCAGTCTTCGTACTGATATTTAAATTTACCGGTGTTGGTGATTATGATTCTGATGCTAAGCCTGCCGAACTCTGTTTCAAATCAAGAAAATACTAATTCTTCCGCCGATCCTTTTTTTACCTATACATAATGTATTATGTCCAAATGACTTTAGGTGAATATTTATTGAGAATAACTGTCAGTAAGACTAACATTTCAATTTACGATGTCAGGAAAAAAATTATCTTCGGGATTATGCAAGTGCCGCCAAGACATCCTCTGACTCAGCTGCATTCCTCTATGACGATGGGAGACATCTTAACATTTTCCAACGGAATAGAAAAACATTCAAATTTTTAGTAAATCTAGCCTTTCATCAATAACTGGAATATTCAAAGAAAATAAATGATGAGTGAAAAATTATATATTGTTAAGTGTTTCAAAAGGATCAGGGTCCATAAACCGTGTTTTTGGCCCATGAAATAAGACTAAAATTCGACTTTGTTAGACTTACTTCACTTTTTAATAGTAGAAGGTTTCAACAATAGTTTTTGCATTTTGTTCGGATTTATAAGACTTACACAAGATCAAAGTTCGTAGTATTCGTGGTTTTTGATGAAAAATACGAAATTTCGCCCAATTTTACCTCAAATTTTAATATAGTTTTTAATATTTTACTACGAGCGCAGCTTTGCAACACTTTTATTTTTACATAGAGTGTACATTTTGATGTTTTTTATAATATATGTAAAGAAGAAAGTGTTGCACGATGGCGCTCCTATAAATAATGGAGGTAAAATGAGGAGAAATTGCGTATTTTTCTTCCAAAATGACGAATACTACGAACTTTGAGCTTGTGTAAGTCCTATAAATCCGAACAAAATGCAAAAACTACTGTTGAAATCGTATGGAGGTAAAATGGAGGTAAAATGAGGAGAAATGACGCATTTTTCATCAAAAACTACGAATAATACGAACTTTAAGCTTTATGTAAGTCCTATAAATTCGAACAAAATGTTGAAATCGTACCTTCCAATATTAAAAAGTGAAATAATTAAGTCAGTATAACAAAATCGAGTTTAGACTTATTTCATGGGCCAAAAACACGTCTTATGGACCCTGATCCTTTAATTGAGTATTATTAAGTTTGACGCTAACCAACAAATTTATTTGCTATTTCCAATCTTCAATTTTATATTTTATATCTGTGTGGTTCTTTTCATCTAATTATTGAAACTTTGATTCTTTTCCAGGTAAAAAAAAAATTATCTTATATTTTAATTCCATCATAATGCTTACGATTATTAAAATGTTATTTAATCTTAAATTATATAATTTTTTCATTATTTTATAATATTCAAAATTCAAAGAAATTTGTACTTTTAAATAATTATTATTTTGGTTATTATTAATACATTTTAAATGTTAAAGTTTTCTTTTACAACGCAATGTTTTCGTTTTAACTAACCACTATACGAAAAATATTATTTATTTATTTAAACGGCCAATAACGCAATTATATATTTTCCAACAACTTATATATAAATTTTATTAATCTAAATTTCAATTCAAATTATTATTAAAAGTAATTTCTCTTCAAAACTCTTATATATATATATATACTCGACGAGTATATATATATATATATATGTACTCGTCAGCTTGGCTGCACCCACATGTGTTTTAAAAATAATTCAGTATTTCATAATTCTACTGGCATGATGCTAAGAACAGTAGAATCAGCCAAGTATATTGAATTATTACCAGACAACAATTGGAAAAATTTAAAATTGGAAATATGTAAAATGTAAATAAAAAACCATTAAGAAATATATAATATATCACTTACAACGATTATCCTAAAATCTTTATAAATCACCACACTAAATTACCACCAGATATCATTTTTGAAATAATATTGGAAATTAGAACCCTTAAATTGTAGAAAAAATGTTTTACTCACAAGAATGATCCAGAATCCTCAAAATATAGCAACTTCTGCATAATGATCAATTCCACATGGCACGTATCAAACATGTTGACATTCGAGTCGAGTTGAGAGAAATGATTTGAAAGACAAGTTGAGAGCTCATTTTTTTTAAAAACACAACTCGATCAATGACACCCCAACACAAAATAATTCAAAAACACACAAAACTATTCTGTTGATAATACTCTTATAACAAAATTGTATCCGTGAATATATAATTACTCCATCTAATTTTAATTCCTGAAAGTAAAATTAATATACAAGCAATAGCTCCCTCTATAGTTAAATTAAAAATAATATCTATAATATCATCAACTAACTAAAACGTAAAGTGTCGCCATCTGTTGGTATTATAATTATTCATAATTAATATTTAGTTACATATCCATATTATTATTAACATAATCACTTCATTAGATTTAATCAATATATAAATTTTAATAAACAATACTTCCTTGTAGTTTTTACATTAAATAAAATTCATAGATATAATTATAATATCTATGAATTTCAAAAACATATCAAGTTCTAATATCATTCTACTAAAATCTACAAAGAGATAATTAATGATATTGTGTAATCAGAATACCACATAGCTAATAATTAACTTGTGCAATCATAAAATTACCATAGCATGTGCTTCAATGGTAATTAGCCAAATTTACTCATACCTGAAGAACATTTAAAAAGAAAGAGAGAGAAAGAGGAAAAAAATTATAAATTGGAGTTGCTATTAAGTAAACACAAATGGATTAATAAATTAATTATGAACATTATTCAGTGGAAAAACTGGACCACAAGAGAACCAATCAAGAATTGGATATGAAAAAAACATATGTGGATGTACTCGTCAGCTTGGCTGCACCCACATGTGTTTTAAAAATAATTCAGTATTTCATAATTCTACTGGCATGATGCTAAGAACAGTAGAATCAGCCAAGTATATTGAATTATTACCAGACAACAATTGGAAAAATTTAAAATTGGAAATATGTAAAATGTAAATAAAAAACCATTAAGAAATATATAATATATCACTTACAACGATTATCCTAAAATCTTTATAAATCACCACACTAAATTACCACCAGATATCATTTTTGAAATAATATTGGAAATTAGAACCCTTAAATTGTAGAAAAAATGTTTTACTCACAAGAATGATCCAGAATCCTCAAAATATAGCAACTTCTGCATAATGATCAATTCCACATGGCACGTATCAAACATGTTGACATTCGAGTCGAGTTGAGAGAAATGATTTGAAAGACAAGTTGAGAGCTCATTTTTTTTAAAAACACAACTCGATCAATGACACCCCAACACAAAATAATTCAAAAACACACAAAACTATTCTGTTGATAATACTCTTATAACAAAATTGTATCCGTGAATATATAATTACTCCATCTAATTTTAATTCCTGAAAGTAAAATTAATATACAAGCAATAGCTCCCTCTATAGTTAAATTAAAAATAATATCTATAATATCATCAACTAACTAAAACGTAAAGTGTCGCCATCTGTTGGTATTATAATTATTCATAATTAATATTTAGTTACATATCCATATTATTATTAACATAATCACTTCATTAGATTTAATCAATATATAAATTTTAATAAACAATACTTCCTTGTAGTTTTTACATTAAATTCGAATAAAATCCTACAATATGAATAAATATACACAGAATTTATTCATCCTGCACAGCATTTCAGATATTCTTAACAAGAGTATATTTTGTAAAAGAGATATTATTTTAAAACAAAGTGCTATGCTGCCATCTGTGTTAAACCACTGATATATATTATAAACTTATAATTAAATTATTAATTTTTTTATTGTTACTTCTACTTAAATATATTTTAGACTTGTTATTAAATAATTAATGTATTGTTTATACTTATACTTAATTATATTTTAGATTTCAGAGATTAATTTAATATCAAATTAAATAATTATTATTATTACTACTGTGCTTCAATCAAATTTATGCTATGCAGTAATTAAAAATACTTATTAAATTTAATTTCATAGATAAAAATAAAAAACTATATATATATTTATACACTTTGCAAATAGATATGTTTGTGAGTTATAATAACCAATGTTATCTATTGTATAATTTTATGTGTTATTGTATAAGTTAAATTATAAATGTATGAAAACTGCTCATCAAAGACACCCTAAACATATGTGATCGGCAACGCACAATCACATACTATACAGAGTGTATATAATGTTCAATCAAATTTTAAATTTCCTAATATGTTATAATTGTATTAATGTTATAATTGTAATATTATATCTATTGTTATATGTTATCGCACATTAAAACAAAAATTTATTACATACAGTGTTAATAATTAAATGATATAATAAATGTTATTTAAAAGAGTTGATAATTGAATTTATCATAAAAATTGGATAACCATATATTTTTGCTTGATCTCGAATAAATCTAATATTTTTGTTTTTATTTATATCTGAGCATAAGTATTTTATACGATGTAGATAATTGATAATTATATTTTTATATACAGATTTATGTAAACATGAAGCATAATTGGTAAAAATATTTACTTTAAATGGAAAATCAAATCTCTTATCATAAATATCAAAAATTAATTTATAATTATTATTAATATTGATTTTTAAGTCAAGAAAGTTAATATTATTATTGATTAAATCATTTTCGCTTAATTTAAGTTGAGTAGGATAAAAATTGAGTGGTGATGTGCAATTTTTTTCATTGAAATAAAATATGATAATGTCATCAATATAGCGATAAAATACATAATCATTGTTCGTACTAATATTTCTTTCATAATAATATAAGTAAAGGTCAGAGAGAATACTAGATGCTGTTCCGCCTTGCGGAATTCCCTGGCATTGTTTATAAATAATATTGTCATATATGATGTAATTATTAAGCAATGTAAAATTTAGTAAAGTTTTAAAAAAATTTACTGAAATATGTTCTTTTAATTTTAATTGAGATTTAAATTCTTTAAATAATATACACATTGTTTTATGTAAGTCTTTTATATCAATGTTATTAAATAAATCATTAAAATCCAATGTTTTTATGAATTTTACCGGATTGATATTATGTATTTTATTAATGAGTTGAAAACTGTTTTTTAGGCAATGTTGGTTATTATGTTTTAACGTTATATCATATATCTGCTTTAAAATATTAAGTAGTAAATTACTTGCATTATTATTATATGTGTTACACCCGATGGTAACAGTGCGAAATTTAATAGGATTTTTATGAAATTTTGAAATTATAACAAGATAAGGATAATTTAAATTATTACATTTGATTTTTAGTAATTTGTGATAATTTAATAATTTTCTATTATTTATTTCAATATTTAATTTAGTTTTATTAAAAATATTACTTGTGTTGATTGCATTGTGAATTAACACTTTATAGTATTCTTTACAAATGATAGCATAATTATTTGGAGATTTATCTACATAAGTAATTATAAATTTGTTTTGTAATTCTGATATATGTTTATTTATTATATATTATTTTTATTTTTCTTCACGTTAGTAAGACCAAATACCTATGTGTAGGATGAAATGAGACAGAACTAAATTTAAATAATAACATAAAAATAGGAAGCTGTGAGTATTATAGATATCTTGGTGTAGATACCTCGGTCTCCAAACGAAACAATTAATCTGGTATGGCCATGTTAACCCTTTGAGGGGCGGTGGGATATATTATATCCCACCTAATTTTAATCCGATTCGAACCAGAAACTTTTAATTAAATTTTACTTTTTTAACTTTGATGGGGAAAAAGTTGAAAAATTGCCTTTCCTTATTTTGAACTAAATTCTTTCCTAAATTCCGGTGGGAATTCAACGTTACAAGAACACAATTGCTTGCCCCTGAAAGGGTTAAAAGAATGAATGACGGGAGACTACCCAAAATCGCATCTTATTACAGAACAAACCAAAAGAGGAAACGAGGAAGACCACGAAAGAGCTGGATAGATAATATATAAAAAAGCCAGGAGGGATAGGGATCTGGAGGAAGAATGGACCCTTGACCGGAAGAAATAGCGTAGTCTCTTGTAAATTTTTTGGATGGCGGCACCTGACGCCACAAACCGAGTTTATATATACTTTTTTCTTCTGTAACACATTGGAAGACTATATATAACAAGAAACAACGCCATATTTTAAGTAAAAAGCGAAATATTCGTCGCTGTAAAAAAAAACTCGGAAACGTTACTCTATCTGGTAGGGCAGCAATCTGGCCCTTCGGTTCTGTTATGTTTCCGCATATTTCGGTCAGATATTCAGAAATGTTTCTGTATATTTTGGAAACATTTACGTGCATTTCGGAAACGTTTCTTTATATTTCAGTCAGATATTCAGTAACGATTCTGCATATATCGGAAATGTTTTTGTATACATCGAAAATGTTTCTGCATACATCGGAAATGTTTTTATATACATCAGAAATGTTTCTGTGTGTTTTGGAAATGTTTCTGTGTATTTCTGTTTCATAATTTCTTTTATTTGAAAGAGCAATATGCTTTAAAAAAATTATTATCAGACTCTATTTTATTGCATACTAGCTGACCCGCCCGGCGTTGCCCGGAGAGACTATCATTGAAAAATATAAGAGTGGAGTGGACTTCATAAAAAAAAAAGACTGAATAATATTTATTTATACTAAAAATTTTTTAAAAAATGAAGAGCTAAAATTTCAAAAGTATAACAGTTTACGTTTAAAAAATGAAACGGTCAGGGAAAATTGTTACTCTTATTTTTCCCTTTTTACTAAAAATCCCTTTATAAAGTCGTTGCTTTGTTTACATTTTTAATTGTATATTGCTAATTGTATTTTTTAATTATAAATGTCAGATGTTTAAAAAATCAATATTTCAAATCATTATTCCTGTAGATGGCAGCACCAAACAATGAGATGCATTTCATTTCAGTGTTGCCATTAACAATGAACAAATAATCGCGATTTCTGTGCCACGTACGATAGCGTAATATATATATAGACTAGCTGACCCGCCCGGCGTTGCCCGAGCCCTTGTAATAAACTTAAATCTCTTTAAAAACGGAACTCTGGCCACGGTCTACGATGGCTTCGGAACCGTTTACCCGGCATGCTCGTACGCTCTAGAAAATCTTTTATTTCCCCCTACCACCGCCAGGGCAGCATTCTGTTCTAAACAAACCTCTTTCCGAACGAACTTCTGAGACAGGTCCCCGCTGCCACTGTATAGTAGGCGCACTACAAAATTGAGCTGGTTTCGAGAAGATTGGAACATTATTAGCCCAGTTATTGCAATAAGGCACAGTTAGAGAAAATAACATTTAGTGAGCTGCCGAGGGGAGGGGATGTTCGAGTGTCCTTCAGAAAATTACTAATTAGGAGGCCCACTATGCATGCATAAAAATTCGTTCGTTTTGTTAAGTTAGGAACTTAATTACAAAATTGGCTTAAACTCTTATTTGTAAATAGTGGTAACCGCTACTCATAAATTTAATTTAACGTTATAAAGGGTGACTATTAAGTTAAATATAATGTTTGGAATCACTTGCGTTGAAATCGGAAAGATACTTGCTGATATATAGAAACGGGGCATAGTTAGAGAAAAACCTTGAAGGAGGGGCCGGGGGGGGGGGGGTTGTTCAAGTACCCTTCAGCAAATGACTAATTAAGAGGAGCACTATGCATCTTTCGAAATTCGTTCGTTTGCTTAAGCTAGGAACTGAATTACAAATTTGGGTACCCAATTATTCGGAAATAGTGGTAATCGCTACTCATAAATTTAGTTTAATGTTATAAAGAGTGACATTTAAGTTAATTATAATGTTTGGAATCACTTGTGTTGAAATCGGAAAAATAGTTGCTGAGATATGGAAACGGAGCATAGTTAGAGAAAAAAACCTTGAAAGGAGTGCCGGTGGGGAGGGGTTTTTTCAAGTGTCCTTCAGCAAATGACTAATTAGGAGGACCACTATGCATCTTTCAAAATTCGTTCGTTTCCTTAAGCTTTGAACTTAATTGCAAATTTGGCTTAAACTATTTTTCGTAAATAGTGGTAACCGCTACTCATAATTTTAGTTTAATGTTATAAAGAGTGACAATTAAGTTAATTATAATGTTTGGAATCACTTGTGTTGAAATCGGAAAGATAGTTGCTGAGATATGGAAACGGAGCAGAGTTAGAGAAAAAACCTTGAAGGACGGGCCGGGGGGGGGGGAAGGTTTGTTCAAGTGTCCTTCGGCAAATGACTAATTAGAAGGACCACTATGCATCTTTCAAAATTCGTTCGTTTCCTTAAGTTTTGAATTTAATTACAAATTTGGCTTAAACTGTTATTCGTAAATAGTGGTAACCGCAACTCATAAATTTAGTTTAATGTTATAAAGGGTGACTATTAAGTTAATTATAATGTTTGAAATCACTTGTGTTGAAATCGGAAAAATAGTTGCTGAGATATGAAAACGGAGCATAGTTAGAGAAAAAAACCTTGAAAGGAGTGCCGGGGGGGAGGGGTTGTTCAAGTGTCCTTCAGCAAATGACTAATTAGGAGGACCACTATGCATCTTTCAAAATTCGTTCGTTTGCTTAAGCTAGGAACGTAATTACAAATTTGGCTTAAACTATTATTCGGAAATAGTGGTAACCGCTACTCATAAATTTAGTTTAATGTTATAAAGAGTGACTATTAAGTTAATTATAATGTTTGGAACCACTTGCGTTGAAATCGGAAAATAGTTGCTGAGATATGGAAACGGAGCATAGTTAGAGAAAAAACCTTGAAGGACGGACCGGGAGGGGTGGGGGGGGGGGGGTTGTTCAAGTGGCCTTCAGCAAATAACTAATTAGGAGGACCACTATGCATCTTTCAAAATTCGTTCGTTTCCTTAAGCTTTGAATTTAATTACAAATTTGGCTTAAACTGTTATTCGTAAATAGTGGTAACCGCTACTCATAAATTTAGTTTAATGTTATAAAGGGTGACTATTAAGTTAATTATAATGTTTGAAATCACTTGCGTTGAAATCGGAAAGATAGTTGCTGAGATATGGAAACGGAGCAGAGTTAGAGAAAAAACCTTGAAAGACGGGTCGGGAGGGGTGGGGGTGGGGGGGGGGTTGTTCAAGTGGCCTTCAGCAAATAACTAATTAGGAGGATCACAATAAATCTTTAATGATTGATTCATTTGGTTAAGCTAGGAATTTAATTTGAAATTTGGCTGACACTATTATTCGGAAATTCTGGTAACTGCTTTCTAGAAATACACCTTGAAGCTTAAATGTAATTAGACCCTTGCCCCTCTTCATTCCCGCAAATATAAAAAACAATCTGTTAAATAAAGTTTTAATCTCCATCATAATAATAAATGTCATGTAAAAAAGAAAAAAAAAACTTAAACCCGACTAATTGCAAGGCAACACTAGATACCGGGCTTGCTCATTCACTCTCAAAACGTCACAAATGGTGGCTGACCGCGACCAGCGATTGGTCCAAAGCAATGCGCCCATCGTTTTGTGCCAATCGCTGTATGTCTTTCCTCCTAGTCAGCCACCTTTTGTGACGTCATCATAATGAATGAGCAAAGCCCGGTATGTAGTGTAGCCCTGCTAATTGTCATGAAGAAAAATATGCCTGCAAAATATTTCAATCAGTGGGACGTATGTGTAATTTGTCATGCACAGGTGGCGCGACAATCGCATGGCTCCTCTACGTTGATAACTTCAATCCATGTTCACACTATTTAGTTAGAAATCCTTATTTATGCATCGCTACTCTGGTTTATTTAATTACTTCTGTGAAGAATCGATGCAACCAACCAGTGAACCAACCAACCCAAGAGAATAAAAGCGTATTTTTAATGAGAGTTCTTTGCGCATTTTAATTAATATTTCAGAAAGTAATTAAAATATTAAAATTCTGAAGTAATGTTGCAACAGGAGAGGGTTTGGACTACCTAAATCTAAATTTCCAGCCTTCTAGGTGGGCCAGATTTTCCTAGCCATCGCCAACAGACACACACACACACACAGACACACAGAGCGAAACTTTCTTTTATTAGTTTAGATTAATATTACGTTTGCAGTTAATCTTTTGTTGTATACACAAAGTTAAATAACTCGTTCGATAGTTTCTTTATACTCTTGTTTCATGAATCTATAATAAATATCAGATATTTGATTGATGAATAATAATGTAGTACTAGTACTAATGAAGTACAGATAGCACCGTATATATACGTCTTTAACATCTTTTCGTTTTGAGATCGGTTTCGTTTCATAACTTTTATAATGATGAAATGTATCGTTTATATGACAGAACAAATTCCTAATTTCACTTATACTATACGTTTTTCACTCAGTTTTTATGAATCAGATATTTGTAAATAAATAACGTTGAAAATTTGATTTATAGATCTATAAATAATTATTTTTTAAAATGCAGCCTCATGAGTTCCATCCACTAAATAGATACACAATGAAAATATTTAATTTCCCTATACAGTAAAACCCCTAAATAACGGACACCTCGGGAGCGCAGAAATTGTCCGCTATTGGGAAAACTTCAGAGATTCACAAAATCGCTAAGAAATGCTTAACGTTTCACTAATTGGCTTTTATATGTCCGAGAACTTCCAGTATATGATTAATCAAAAATTAAAATTACTTTTTTAAGCAATAAAACTGAAATGAAATTGTACATACATTTTTCCACTTTATTACATTCTTAAGAAAAAAATCTGTTACAAAAGTTTGCTTTTGCTTGCGATTACATGTAGTTAGTTTTTCTATGCGACGTTTTAATGCTATCAGTAGTTTTAATCCTTCTGAATAATCTTTTTTGAGAAAAAAAAAAAAAAAAAAAACATGTGTAACTGCTCACTGTGTTTTGCCGCTTCTTGGAAATTCTCGATATTGCAGGAAACATCCCCTGGTATGGTATCTGATTCATATCACTAATAGAGTCAGCTTTTGTCGAAGATTCTGAAGGAATATAATTGCCTACGTCAACTTTTTTTTTTTTTTCAATAGGTCATCATCAATGTTGGTGGACATTTCGGCATTTCTTCACTCCTGATCCATTTCATTAATTCACTTATTGCGATAGTTTTTCATTTCTATCGGAAATAAGTGTTTTATTTTCTTTTAATATAAAGCCGGCTTTTCTAAAACATTGCCGTACGCATTCCGGTTATATGTTTTTTACAGCTGAAGAAATCTGAATTTGAAAGCACCGGAAACATTAACTAATTTTAGGCTGTTCTCAACTGTATTCATAGAATAAAACTTCGAAAGAATATGGCTTACTAAAAGCTTTCTCTGCCAGGCTTTACAACTGTGTATAACACCTTGATCAAGGGGCTGGCATACGGAAGTCGTCTTTGGGGGGGGGGGAGACACTTTTAACATTGTCCAATTTAAAATGTTTTGGATGAGAAGTTGCACTGTCCAAAAACAAGATAACTTTTCTTTGTTTTTTCATCCTATTATCAAAAGAAGTTAACCATTTAATCACCAAAAAACTGGTTATCCACGTTTTTTTATTCGCTCTATAACACCAAATTTTTTAAATTGGATATTCTTTGAGAAACACATGGGTTTCAAAGATGTTTGAACTATAAGAGGAATTTAAATTTCCCCTAATACATTGCAACATAATAAAATAGTGATTCGCTTTTTTGTCATTTTTTTGCTGATACAGCCATCCTTTTTAAAGCACAAAGTCTTATTCGAAAAAAAGAGTCCGCTTTCCTCCGCTTTTTCTCTCCTCATAACCTTCACAAATTGATTGCAGTTATTCATGCCAATCCTCCAATTTTTTCAGAGCTACAAATTTTGCTTTTCCACATATTGTTTTGAAAGAGATGTTGTGCCGAGACAGGAACTTTTCCACCCATCTACCCAAACCCTTAAAATCATGTAATCCGAGTTCTTTGGCGACTTTTAAAGCCTTTTCCTGAATCAAAGGCCAACTGACAGGAATTTTCTTTTGAACGAAGTTAAGTAAACCAATTCAGAAATATAGAATTAATTTCAATGGAATCAGTATACCTCAATTTCACATTTTTGGTGTTCTTGTTAGAGTTAATAATCCACAAAGTCTTTATTTCGTAAAATCTCTCCCATTTGTGTTTTACCTATTTTAAAACATTCGGCAAGTATCCGTAAACTCTATTTCTGTTTTTTAGATTCACTTACACTTACAATTTCAAATTTTCTTTTAAAGTTAATCGCTTTCGTTTTGAGGTCATTCTCGAAACATTAGTCACAAACAAGACACTAAATTCAGAATACGAAGAACACATATATTCAGAAAACGATAAAAATGGTTTTAACGTGTTTTGAAGCTTTGAATATTGTATGTAAATTAAATCTGAAGAATCAAACAGTAATCGATACAAAATACATACGATATTGGAAGATTCCCCAGGCCATTGGGGATTTTTCAGAGACCAACACCTACATTTATCTGCGGTAAAAAAAAAATCTGTGACACATTGCTTTGATAAATTTCGAGGCTTTTTACTTTTTTTTCCATTTTGTTTCTCGTTAAAAAATCATTTTTCATCCTTGATCGCCAAAACTACTGTCCGCTATTCAGAGGTTAAACATACAAAAATTTAGATTTTGGGAGTGGGGATTTGAAAAGTGTCCGTTAAATAGAGATGTCCGCTATTCGAGAGTGTCCGTTATGGAGGTTTTACTGTACTTATAAATAGATAGATTTTAGTAATACCTTTCAACATTTTTTTTAAAAATCTTGTAAATAGTTATACTATTCGAAAATATTTTATATCTGTGGTAATTATTTTATTTTCACGAATTGTATACTTATAAATAGATATAGTGATAAAAATGTTTTGTCTATTTGTAAATATTTTTAATATAGTGTTTTACAACTATCATGTTTCTAAATATATTCATTTAAAGGTATTATTTTATTCGTATAACTTGAGAAGTGCTGAGATAACCTGAGAAAATAAATATCTTTTTAAGAGTATACAGTTCATAAAATAAAATAATTATTTACAGATACGAAATCTTTTGACATAATATCTCTACTTACAAGATTAAAAAATATATTTATTTAAAGGTATTAAAAAATAATACATCTATTTTGGGAAATAAAGCATTTTCATAATGCATATGTATCTGTTTACAGCATGGAATTCACGAGACCGGATTTTAAAAAAGAATTATTTATAGATTTATAAATCAAATTTTCAATTATATTTATTTATAAATATCTGATTCATAAAAATTGAAGGAAAAACGTATAGTATAAGTGAAATTAGGAATTTGTTCTGTCATATAAACGATACATTTCATCATTAGAAAAGTTATGAAACGGAACCGATCTCAAAACTAAAAGATGTTAAAGACGTATATACGGTGCTATCTGTACTTCATTAATACTAGTACTACATTATTATTCATCAATCAAATATCTAATATTTATTATAGATTCATGGAACAAGAGTATAAAGAAACTATCGAACGAGTTATTTAACTTTGTGTATACAACAAAAGATTAACTGCAAATGTAATATTAATATGCAATAAAATAGAATCTGATAATATTATTTTTTGTAAAGCATATTGTTCTCTCAAATAAAAGAAATTATAAAACAGAATATTTACAGCTCATATAAATACGTTGCATCTGCATCTGTTTTAAGCTGTCTTTCCTCTCAAGAAAAATACAAATCACGTGATAATAACATGTGCAATAGGTCGGAGTAGATGAGCATGCGCAAATATTACTTCATTTCGAATTCCATTTTTAAACTTTACACGGAATGAGTGTAACATTTCCGAATTTTTCAGTAACCAACATTTTACACTACCTATTCGAAAACATTTCGTTATGGAATGTAACGTTTCTGACTTCTTCAGAGTAATTCACCGCTTTGAATATTTTTCCAAAAATACGTGTAACGATTCCGAAATAACAAGTAACTGAGGAGAAAACAAAGTTTACTATAAATTTCCGGAAACCTTTCCGCCTTGTGCCGAAACGCTTCTAAGTTTTTTTACAGTGATATTATAAAGGACAAACGTGTCCGTGCGTAACGTTGACGTCATTTCGCTAATGGCAACACTTGACGATGAAATTTCGGTTTTGCGATTTTTACTACTGCAATTTTTTAAAATTTCTAAACATATCACATTTTTAATTTTTACACCGTTATGTAAGGGGGAAAAATCTGCTTTCAAATGCAATTTGTTTGAAAACTGTATCGCAATTTACTCTTTTATTCTAGCATTTAAATTAAATTTCTAGCTTGTTTTTAAAAAAAATCTATCCCTATCGCTTGCAGACGATAACAAAATATTAATTCATTTGCAATTTAAACACTGTGTAAAGTTCAGCATTTGTTTCCAGATAATATTGCATAAGGGAATTAAAACTTCATTACGCAATCAATAAAATAGTATAAATAAAACACAAATTGAACAGACATGTAATCGAAATAAGCGCTTAAAACCGCTGAAATTATCAGAATAATAATAATAATAAACTGCTGTAGATAACGAATTTCTTAGTGATCGCTTCGGTTACTAAATTCTGGCGCAAGAACAATACGAAATGACCGCTTTTAATAAATTTCAAAATTTTATTTGAATATATAATTGGCATATTTCATATATAAATGATCATTGGTGTTGTTAAAAAAATGTAAGAAATCTATTAGAATTTTTAATAATAATAATAAAAATCTTTTTCACATATATTCCCGGGAGGCCCGGATTGGATGCCCTAGTATTTTTAATTCTAATTCTAGTATGGCCATATACAGAGTATGTGTCTTCCGAAAAAAAAAAAAAAAATTATTTTAAAGTGCTAAAATTATATTATAAAAATTGCGAAACGATTATTATTTTTTAATGGAATTATTTTTTTTATTCTAGGATTATTTTTTCAAACGATTTTTTAAAATTCAAATCATGGGTGCGCAATAATTTGAAAAGAAAAATCATTAATATATAAAATGACATATCTTCTTAAAGACTGAATTAAAAACATGAAAAATGTATTCTTTGTTAAAAATTTACGAAAAACAAATACATTTAAAGAAAAAAAAAATGAAAATAACTTACACACTATTTCAGCAAGACACAGAAATTTCAAAATTCTTATACACTTACCTATAAAAATAAGAGAAAAAATATTTCAAAAGTGTCTATTTTTATGAAATGAACACAAATCAAATAATCAATCATTATGAATACAAGTAAACTCTTCAGATTTGAGATGTGAACCTCTATTTTTTTTTTTTTTCGTAATTATATATAAATACGTAGCATCTACGCTCGTCCCTGGTCCGTCCGTCTGTCCCCATAGAACAGCGCAAAAACTACCCAACTGAATGGTGTGAAATTTAATATATATAGAATCGTTGTAGAATTGTGTCAAGTCATTTCAAATTCTATGAAAATCGCATCAAAACTTATATTAATAAAAGTTTTCTTCATTCTATTAAATACTATCCTACGTCATTAATCCAATGGTATCCCACGATAGTTGTAATGATTCTAGGTTGCCATGGTGACGACGTCCTATTTAAGATGGAATCCTACTATTTCCGTATGACTGAATTTAAAAACCGAATTTGTAGACTAAAATTGTTTCATTATTAGCAAATCCTATAATCGACCAACAGTTTCTTTGGATAGATGTTTCCGGAGAAATAGATATTAATGAAAAAAAGAGTCTAAATGGGGATTTCAAGTTTTAAAATTTTCAAAGCTAGGCTTCAGTTTCCCATTGGAATTTTCAGTCCATGTCTAGAAAAGATAAAATGTTGCCAACTTAAAATATACTTATTTTTTCCGTCAAATAAGATTTTTTTTTTTTTTTTTTTTTTTTTTTTTACATTGTCTTGTATTGGATATTTGCGCATAGTATCATTTTAATGTAACGGATTTGTAATGGATTGTTTGTAAAAATGCATTGAAACTTAATTTCATAAAATAAAATGAATTTCAATATATGAAAATCTGCACATAAAATAAATTTTGTGTGCATGCCTTTTTGCATAAGAGTGCAACAATTATTGCACCAAGATCTGACTGTTTATAAAACGAGTTATAGTGCGAACGCACTTCATTTGTCACGTTTCACGTACAATTTCCAACTTGTTTTCATCTGTGTTTGCAAAGTGTCTCCTTCAAGACAGTATGACCAAGAAAGCAAGAAATTTTTATCATTAATTTTTAAAATACTTAACAATAAAAAAAAATTGTTTAAAGCCCTTCAATTTGCAATTGCGTGAATTCGGGTTACTGATAATTAAATTGATATTTTAAGGGGGCTATTAATTTTAGATCTAGCTTTGTGAACCTAAATTACCGGTGTTCATTTTTTTTTCCACGACTGTACATGTCACAGTGGATAACCCTCTAAAAGCTGCATCCATTTAGTTTTTATATCCTCAAATAAACTTAAATAATTAAAATTAATATCCTTATACTCTTCTCCAAATATATAGAATTCGCGAGCGTATGTATTTAATTTGTATGAGATCACGTGAAAATACTGAGATATTACTGGGATCAGAGTCGTAAATATACTTCAATATGGGTATAAGAAATGCCATCTCTATACGATACTTCTCCCAAGATTGCTTTCGGGGTTTTGTTTCTATGGCAACCAGTTTATATTAGAATTCTCAGTGGGTACGCTTATTAATTGCATAACATCAATAAGGAACATTTCCTGGACGGCGAGCTTACTTATTTCTCGCATTAAAGAGATTTTCTTCTCGTTTATGCATGAAAAGTATTTAAGAAAAATCTTATTAAAATAGTACGGTGAAAAACTGTTAGCTGTGACGTATGAAAAGATGGGCAAAAATGAGTTAAATATATATATATATATATATATATAATATATATTATAATAATATATAATATAATAATAATAATATAATAATATATAATAATATAATAATAAATAATATATATTAATGAAACATTACCGAAACACCAACAGAAACTGTGAAATTATCATTTAGTAAGTAATAATTTATTGACATCGAAATTGTAACCCCAACACACTGAATATAGATATCAAATACTTATTTAAAAGAAGAAGAAATTAAATTAAAAATTAAATGAAAGAAATTGAATGAATGAAATTTGTGGAATTTATACAGAATTATCAAGTCCCAAATGCATAAATACCACAAATAAAATGAGTGGTTTCATCATCCTATTAGCCATAAAATTGCTAAAGAATATGATTTTGGGACGACCACTCATAAACAAAGAATGAAACCTGTGAAAAAATTAAAGTTCAAAAAATAAATACAATATTAATACAATATTAAAAAGGAGAGAAAACTTACCCATAATTATGAGAAAAAAACATGAAATTAAATCTTAAAGTACTAAAAACAATGAGATGAAGAAGGATGTTGGTGCACACCATTGACCAGATATATAAAGCTAACTATACAGACGCAATGAATTGCAAAAAATATTTCTAAATGTTGCCAAAAACATTTTTAGAAGATGATAAACCATGTTGCCAAAATAATTTTTAGAAAATGAATTACCATGGAATAGTATAAAGCAACACAAACCATGATGCTGCCATCTATGATATTAAAAGTGAATATGCAGTGGAAGAAAATCAATATTAAAAATTGAAACCATATACTATCATAAATAAAATATCCAATTACATTAAAGTAAAAATGGACGTATTAATGATTAATTCTATGTTAAAAAATAAGATGTAAAGTGGTAAAATTAATAACTAATGATTAATGCTACATAAAAATACATGTACCAAGAAATGACATAGCCACTATTAAATAGCTTTGCCAAAAAAGCAACATCATAAAAATTAAATTAAAATCAAATTAAAATACTAAATTATTTGACTTAAGATGCTATGGATTTAAAATTAATATTAATTAAATACTGAAATTAATAGTTACATATTATATTTTTGCATACAAAGTTAAAAATTAAATTCACATGATAAAAGTGGTTAGGGAAGAACATTTATTAAAATTAATACATATATTATATTAGCGTTTAAGAAAGTATACATTATATTAGAATTTAATATGATATTGTCCACCGTGGGCATAAAAGTAAATACAATTAATCAAAAACATTCTTAATAGTAATGAATAATTCATTTAAATTAATGAATAAATATTTAAATATAACTGCATTGAGTCGCATATAAAAATATCATATCATAGTCCATATAAAATGTGTATTAGCAAACGTATGTGTAAATCAAAGTGCCCTCCACCCCCTTTTTTTTGTGTGTAAATATAAATTAACCATGCGTTTTTTTCCATACAACTCCACCACAAACCTCCTCAATGCAACATCTACCCACCCATCTGTCCTATTATAATTAATTAATTAATTTATATATATATATATATATATATATATATATATATATACTATATTAACTGTAAAAAAAAATAATAAAATATCGAAAATATGAAATAAATAAAATCTGTAATAAAAGTAAAAGTAGTTTTCTTTAAAAAACTTTTATATGCATTCAATATTTATCTTTAAAATAACGCATAATTTCATGACTGCAGTTCAGATGTTGTTGCAAAATATTAGATAACTCATTTTGTCTTTCGCGATTTTCAATGCGATTTTTAACGTTTTTCCTTGTTTCGTATCGATTTTTGCATTCATGTAAGAATTCCGGTTACAATGTTTTAGCCCACTGTAGTACATTTTGTTCTTTGCTATTTCTGAATTTTTAACAATTTTGTATGCGATTTTGAAATTTTTAGCAACTCTGCAAGGGATTTTTAGCGAGTTTATTTATTTTATTTTATTTTATTTTTGTATTTTGTATCCCGGTTTTAATATTTTAGCACAATATTGTAAATTGTGTTCTCTTTTCAATAAAGTTTATTTGGAATTCATACAGCAATTTTTGAATTTTTCGAGATTTTTCTTGCGATTAAAAAAATTTTTTCGTGTTCCGTGGCGATTTTTTAGCATTCCTGAAAGAAACCTTGTTTTAATCTTTTAGCTCAATATCGTAAACTTTGTCCACTGCGACTTGTGAAATAAATTTTCGTGACTTTATTCGCTGCAGTTTTTTCACATTATTAAAAAGAATTCCATTTCAATCTTCTAGCAGCCTAATATAGTAAATTTGGTTCTCTTTTCATCAAAGTTCATTCGGAATTCCTGCAACGATTGTTAAGAGTGTTTTCGTGCATCGTACTATTTTTTGACGGGACCGGGCAACGCCGGGTGGATCAGCTATTTAATTTATAATTAAGTTGTAGAAATATTAAAATGTTGTATTGTCATCAAAAACACACCTGTGTAAATATTTTTTACAATTCTAGCTTATCAGGAAGGGAGCGTAAAATCGATTACGAAAAATGTCCGCATTATCGGATGCTGTAAGCTATGTCCTTAACAATAATTACAAATTGAAAATGATGGGGGAAAAAGGAAATTGTTCTCATTGATCGGAGATACGACTTAAGCGGAAACGCATTAACGAGAGTCCACCATACAGGGTGTCCAAAAACATTGTTTCCAAAAATACCTCGGCTTTTATGCCTTAAATATTGATCACAGACTATTATAAATTACAAGGTTATTTAGAAAAAGGTACAGAATTTTATGAAATCGATTCAAATTTTCAGGGAATTCAATTTGAAGAGATACAAAATTTAAATTTTTACACGGGCCCCGTACAAAAAATTTCCAAATAAGTAAAATGTGCCCCATACACTAATAAGGTCATGTACAAAATTTCAGCATTTTATCATAAAGAGTCACCAGAGATATGAAAATACCGGGTGGTTATAATATTAAGTATCTCTATTTGGAGCTGTCTGTAGCTTGAAAAGAATAACCGGAATTAAACCAAAATCGGTACATTTACTATTCGAGAAGGGGGAAGAAGAATGGTGCAAAAAAAATTGCAATAATCGCCGACAGATGGCGCTTTTGAGTGTGAAATAATAATGTGTAATATTGTGTACCGTGAAGGTGTCGCAACCCTCAATGACTTAAAAGATCGCATATCACAATATGTGCGAAACATCACTCTTTGACATTCTGCAGTTGAGCAAATCGTGCACCGCCTGGATTGTGTCCTCCAGCACAATCCCTGTGGAATCTGAATTTGATCGGCACCGCCATGCGAAAGCGTAACCACATTCACTGTGACATTTTCCAATAAATAAGGTATGTCATCCGGTTTTACGCCTTAATTTTTTGTTCTTGTATTAGACATTACATTTCACTCTCAAAACCGCCATCAGCCGGCGATAATTGCAATTATATTTTTTATTGTTCCAAGCTTCTTTCCCCTTATCGAATAGTAGGTGTACTGATTTTGGTTTCATTCGTGTTATTCCTTCAAGCTACAGACAGCTCCAAATAGAGATACTTATATTATAACCACCCGGTACATAAATGCTGACGTAAACCACTTTACTAATGCCTGGATAGGAGTTCGCAAAAGGCAAAAATCATGTCTGATAATAGCGTTTCAGGGGTCGTACACAAATTACGAAAGAAAACAATGATTGCATAAATAAATAATAATTGTAATGAAGTAGCTATGATTAACGTCTCGCCAACTTTGTTTAAACCTGTGACTTTCTATTATAAAATGCTGAAATTTTGTACATGACCTTATTCTTATTAGTGTATGGGAGTACATTTTACTCATTGGGGAAATTTTTTGCACGGGGCCCATATAAAAATTTAAATTTTGTACTTCTTCAAATGGAATGCCCTAAAAATTTGAATCAATTTCGTAAAATTATGTACCTCTTTTTTACGTTACTTTGTAATTTATAATATATGTCTGTCTGTGATCAATATTTAAGGAATAAAAGCCAAGGTCAATGTTTTTTGTGTCACCCTGTATATTAAACATCTTTAAATTTTATCTACTAAATGCCTTATTAACGTCTCTAGATTTTTTATATCCCTATTGTCGTGGTTCACTTTTTTTAGCGAGGATTTAGTGCGAAGTATTTTATTTTCTGTAAGCTGTCAATGACGTCCAAAACACTTCAATATATTTTCTGAAACAAAGTGTCAGAAAATACGTAAAAACTTTTTTTATTTAATCCCTCCCTTGACCCACTTTCGAGTTGTTAAAAATGTTTGCGCAATGCGATATATAGGACTACTACATTCACTAATAAGTGTCATCTTACCCAGCTGTTTTGCTCTGAAACTTTACTGCGTTACAAATTTTGTTAAATACTTGACTTGCAAAAATTGAATTCTCTTTCAACGCATGCGTTTGCACATTTAAAGTTAGAAGCTTATATGTTTGGTTAACCGTTGTGACGCAACGTACTTTCAACACTATATTTCAGAGATTAAAAGAAGCATTTATAGAAACAAACTTTCTTTTGATGCCACTGATTTACGAAAACGTTTCCGAATAGTTTTTAGCTCACAGGCTATCCAAGTCTGAGGGATAATATGCCCGCAGGTTCTGTATGTACGTACATAACGCGATAACTCTTGATAGAAATATCCGATTTGCTTCCAATTTTGTATATAGGTTCATTGTGATTAGGCGGTTCATTGGTTAAGTATAAAATGGGGGAACGGGGGTTAATCCCCCTTAATTTAGATAAATGGGTTTTTCATGCAGAATTATCGGATTTGCTTCAAATTTTCTATATAGGTTCATTGTGATAAGGGGCTTCCCTGATTAGTTTTGGAGGTTCATTGGTTAAGTATAAAGGGGGGACGGGAGGCCAATCCCCTCCCCCCCCTTAATTTAGATAAATGGGTTTTTCATACAGAATTATCCGATTTGCTAGAAATTTGCTATACAGTATTATTGTCGATTTCTTTATTTTTCGAGGGGCATTATTCTTTGAAATAAGAGTATAGTATGCAATTAGTGTGAATAGCCAGTGAGCTCAATGCCATCCGTTTAACTGGGCACTTTTCTTGTTATTTATAGTGTATTTATTCATCATTTTTCTGAACCCCGAATATAAGTTTTTAGGAAGTTTTCAAGTAAACATTTTCATTTTCAAAAAACATGTTTAACAGACAGACACGATAAATTAAAAGCATTAATATTATTTTATTACTGTTACATGTATAAATTCAGTTACGCATCTGACAATGTTTAATTGAGAATTGATAACATCTTAAAAACTGTTATTCCGGTTTGAGCAAACAAATTAATGCACTTTTAAAGTCTGCCCGGAAACGTTTCCGAACATCGGTGACAGCAAAAGAAACTGTTTTTATAAATTCTTTCTTTAAATCTCGACATTATATTGGTTTCTGAGGTTTCTAAAGATAAAGAACGCTTTTTGAAACTGTGGGTAACTCGGGAGAGGTTACTGTATATTTTTGTTTGTGGTTGTATTATATTTTCTTATATTAAAAAACATTATTTTTTTACAGTATATTTTACTTTATCTTTGTTCCAGAAGTATTATTCGTTGTACAAAGCAAAAATACTTTTAAATAGACCTTTTTTTTTTTCTTTTGAAGTTATGTTAAATTATTCTGGAAGTGTTAGAAAGTGTTTCATAATCTATATTTGAAGCACGATTTTTTGTTTTCGTTTTTGCCGATTTAAACGGTTCAGCTTTTGATGTTGGGGGGACATGGAGTGGAAATTTTCAGTTCTGTAAAATGTCTATATATTTATATTTGTAACGTCTCTATTTCTACATTTTAAAAGTCTATAAAGTACGAAAAACAATATTTTAAAGAAATGATTTGAATAGATTTGTAAATATTCTGCAAAACACTTATAAAGTACCACGGATCATAAAAATATCATGATATTTTCAAAAACTATAAAAAATATACGCTATTTTGATATATATCCGATATTTTATATAATATCCGATAGTTTCAAAATAGTCAACTTAGTACTGATTATAAATGTTTTCAGACTTAATTTAAATTAGAAACTGCAATATATTGCACGTAACATTAAAACAATATTCTAAATGTGTTTTTTTTTTTCTTTTTTTTTTTCTCTCCCCACTTGCAACAAAACTGAAGATCAACTAATTGAAAGCAGAAACAATTTGCTTTATACACTCATAGAAAAACAAAATATAGGATTTAGTATCAAGTATCGCGAAAATTTTATGTTTTATACAACAAAATCATAAATGCAAAATATTCTTTTTTAATTCAAAATTTGAACTTAAACATATGTTCCTGTTTGTGTTTTTTTTATTTCCCAGCATGTCCTGTAGTTTAAACTGAAATAAACCAAAACCAGAAAAAAAAAATCTTTCTAATAAAGCTGTAAATAAATGTGTCGTTCAATGGCTGTTTTAATTTTAAGTTGATATTGTCTCACATAATTATTGAGCCTATATTTAAAAATTCAGCTTTAAATATAAAACTCAGGATTTTTTTTCTGCGTTAAGGGGAGTGTCTAAAAAAGTCACTGGCAGAGGCAAAAAGTTCTACAAAGCGATATAGTAAAAAAAAAGTTGAGAAAATACATTTACACTCGTTTTGACTAAAAATATAAACGATATCATATAGAATGATATTTGAAAATAAATATCAAACATAATGATATTTTGAAAATAAATATCGGATATACATCATGATATATATCACGATATATATCACCCAACCCTGTAAAATACCGATTAAGTTTATTAATTTTAATAGACTAAATATTTCTAAAATTTATTTAGTGTTTGTACAAACCTTATAACGTATTTTCAAAAATTCTTGAAAAAAATCTTTGGAAGGAGAAATTTTTGTTAATTCATAGTTTGGGACATTAAATATCTTTTGAAGTTACCTACAAAATATGTTATTGACATTTCTAAATTTCTTTTTATTCACAATATCGTGAATTATTTATTTCCTTTTTGAGAATTTAAATGCGAATTTTTTGTGTTTTCCTGTACTTCATCCATGTAGTCGAAGCACTTCAATATATATTTTTGAAACAACGTATCCGAAAGATGGAGAAAACATTTTGTTTAATCCCACCCTTGACCCAGTTTCGAACAAACATTTTAAAACGGCGTTTGCGTCGATGCGATAGACCTCCTACTACATTCACAAAGTGTCCTCTTACTTTGCTCTTAAAGTTACACTGGTTTGAAGATTTTATTAAATATTTAACTTTCGATACTTTAATTCATTTTAATGCGGATTTTTCGTTTCTTTTTTTCTTTTTTAAACACATTAAAAGTTGCATTAAAAGCTTATATGTTTGTTTAGAACTTCGTTTATTTTTTATTTTTATTTTTTTTTTTCACATTTATTTTAAAAATAAATTTTAGAAGCTTATGCAAGTATCAACTTACATATGAAAAGTGTTTAGATAGTATAGATTTATATTTAACTTATCACAAAATACTTCACTATATTGCAAAAAAAATTTAAATAAAAATTATAACAAGAACGAAAAATCATACGTCAAGCATAGATTATGTAACACTTTCCAACGCTAATATAATTTTACAAATCATTACCGTTTAATAAGCTGAAAGATTACATCTAAGTAAACATTTTGGAAAACGTATAACGTATTTAAAAACGTAATTTCAGAAATTTCCAACATATACAATATTCGGAAAAATATCCGAATACTTTTATTCAGCCCTGTATAGGATCTATAGATTTGTATATAGACTACATAGGATGCTAAATTTTAGTTTAGTTAGGAAACGTGTAGCACAGTTTAAAATTCTCCTTCTGGAGTTTCTGCCAATAAACGGAAATGTGTTCGTGAACTTTTGTGCTGCCCTGTATATGAAATACAGAATTTATACACACCAAGTAATAGACAAAAAGTGAGTTAAATTTAAAATTGCGTTCAGATAACTTAAAACGCACTTCCAGGAATTATTGTTAACAGACAGTAGAGAATTCTTTTGTGTGTCCCTGTCAATGAACGATGACTACTATACACACAATATTCCACAGTAAGCCTCTTGTAACGCACCTTAGTGATCTATATAAATTTCAATGCGTTTAAAATAGTGAAACACTATTTAATTAAACCGCAAACGATTTTTCTCCACAGTAACTATAAGTGCTATGCACACCCTATTCCATATTAAGCTTCTTGTAATGCAACTTAGTGATATACATCAATTACAATGTATTTGAAATTGCGGAACATCATTAAAATAAACCGCAAATGATTTTTTCCCATAGACCGTAATGTAACGGAATTCTTTTGAGTGTCCCTGTAAAAAAACTATAAGTGCTACACACTTCAATTAAAATAGGGAACATGCTATAGATAACGACAATAACATATAAAAAATGCAGGGCAATCCGAGCATATTTACGGGAGTTAGAGCACGGACAGACGGCAGACGGCCATCCGGCCAGACAAACCGAAGTCATAAACACTTTTCAACTAGGTTGGAAAGTGTTAAAAACGGTAAAAGGTTTTAATAAACTATTTACATGTTTTTAGTAACCGAACGATTCTATTTTTACATTATTAGATTTCAATTATAAATTAATGTATTTTGTCAATATATTACGTTTAAAAAATGGCAATACTAAAGTCGTCTGCGTACTGATGCAAAATTTATTAATAAAGAATGACCGTTTTTTTTACTGCATATTCCATCTGTTCTGTATTTTTCATTCTCGAGTATCGGTTCTCCATCAAGTATTTATATAAGTATAGGTTTATACTTAACTTATCACAACACCCCAAAATAATATACTTCACTATATTGCTAAAAGATTTTAAATAAAAAATTATAAAAACGGTAAAAGGTTTTAATAAACTATTTACATGTTTTTGGTACCGAACGATTGATTCCATTTTCACTGTTTTTACAGTATTAGATTCCAATTATAAATTAATGTATTTTGTCAATATATAACGTTTAAAAAATGGCAACACTAAAGTCGTCTGCGCGCTGACGCAAAAGTGTTTAATAAAGAATGACCGTTGTTTTCACTGCATATTCCATCTGTTGTGTATTTTTCATTCTTGAGCATCGGTTAATATACTATTTACATGTTTTTAGTACGGAGCGATTCCATTTTCACTGTTTTTATAGTACTAGATTTCAATTATAAATTAATGTATTTTATCAATACATTACGTTTAAAAAATGGCAATATAAATATGTTAAATCGTCTGCGCGCTGACGCAAAAGTTATTAATAAAGAATGACCGTTGTTTTCACTGCATGTTCCATCTGTTCTGTATTTTTCATTCTCGAGCATCGGGTCTCCATCAATCTGCATCCCTGATATGAAACCGGTCCGCCTAGGCGACGTTACTGCATATTCAGCCTGCCTTCCAAGGGTCCCGCTGCGTCTTAGGCCATTTTTAACAATTTATAAAACTGGTTATTTGCGGAATGTGCAAATTTTATTCCAGCAGTTAGGATAAGAAAAACAGAATCGGATACGAAAAAAAAAAAGGGTGTAGTTATAAAAGAATGAACTGCTAATATAATTGTCGCTAACAAGAAATGTGCTAGTGTGCGTAGGTTTTTCTAAACGCTGTTTCTTTTCCCCCTTTTTTTTTTTTTTTCTATTTTCTACGTTATCCTTCTTCACTCTGTTCGCTGTTTCAGAATAATTTATGATCTTTTAGAAATGGAGACACGAGTAGCGTTGTCGGCACGACGCGATGTTCCCTTTACTTTTTTTGTAAACTTTTTTTTTCTTTTTCTTGACAGTAATTTCCGCCATGTCTGTATTGAATAAGTTGCATAATGTCGCTGACGAGCGTGTTCATTTTTAAAATTAGTTCAGCTACTTAAATAATAATTAATCCACCGTTTCGTCTCCGAAAAAAAAAAAAAAAAAAAGAAAGAAAAGAAAAGAAAAGGAAGAAAGAGAAAAAAAAGGGTGTTCTGTAAAGGTTATGGCACAATTTCTGAGATCTTGGATAAGCTGCATTAATTTTTTACACCACAACAACTCGAAATTGGGGAAATAACACCAAAATCCCCTCCCCTGTAAAAATAATGGTTGATTCTTATAGGTTTCAGGCTACTAAATCAAAATATGGCAATGAAATTGTTGTATCACGTACCTTTTTTTTTAGGTAGAAGGGCTTGCTTTTAAAATTTATTTTATGCCTTGCTAAAACGTAAGGGGAAATTGGGAATGCTGTGTAATTTTTTTATTATTATAATATTAGTAAAAATTCAAAAATTTAATTATCCTTTACGCCTAAAAGGGAATCAATAGTATTTGGAATCGCCGAGTACAGCGTTTGCGGTTAATATTAAGCATCGGTTAACAAGACAATAAAACAGTTAACTCATTTTAGAAATTTAAAAGTGAGTTTATAATTTGTTTGATTCTGAAATTTTCCTTCTAGATATGCAAAATTATATATTACTGAAATTTCAAATGCGGTTTTTCGATAGTTTACTTTAAATCTAGGGAAAAAAAAAAATCAGATCCCTTTTATTAACACTTTTCAACATAGTTGAAAAGTGTTTATGAATTAGGTTTGTCTGTCTGTCTGTGTGTCTGTCCGTGTTCTAACTCGAGTAAATATATTCGAATTGCCATGCAACTGATATATATTATTGAGGTTCACTAATGCATGCTCGGTATCGAAAATGATGTATGTAGCTCTTATAATTTTTGTACAGGGGTGCTCAAAAAATTCCATTACATGACGGTCTATGGGGAAAAATCGTTAGCGGTTTATTTTAATGATGTTACATTATTTAAAACAAACTGAAATTGATATATATCACTGAAGTGTACTACAAGAGGCGTATTATGGAATAGGGTGTGTATAGCACTTATAGTTCCTTTAGAGACACTCAAAAGAATTACGTTCTACGAGGAAAATCGCTTGCGGTTTATTTTAATAATCTTTCACTATTTGAAACATATTGAAATTAATATATGTCACTAAGGTGCATTATAAGAGGCTTACTATAGAATACTGTGTGTTATAACATTCATCTTTCATTTACAGGGACACACAAAAGAGTTTGGTACTGTCTTAACAATACTTTCTGGAAGAGCGTTTTCAGTTGCTGAACGCGTTATTAAATGTAACTCATTTTTTGACTATTACTCGGTGCGTATAAATTCTATAGATCCTATACAGGGCAGCACAAAAGATCTCGAGTACATTTCCGTTTACTGATAGATATTACAGAAGGGAAATGTTAAACTATACTGCGCGTTTCCTAATTGAACTAAAATTTAGCATTCTATGTATTATATATACAAATCTATAGATCCTATACAGGGCTGCACAAAAGAGTTCGGATATTATTTCGAATAGTGTTGGCAATTCCTGAAATTGTGTTTTTTAATATGATATGCGTTTTCCAAATTGTTTACTTAGATATCATCTTTTATCTTATTAAACGGTAAATATTTGTATAATTATTTTGGAAGTGTTGGATGGACAGTGTTACATAATCTATGCTTGACGCATGATTTTTTGTTCTTGTTTCTCATTCGTTCGTACACTCACAGAAATCTGTAATTTTTTTTTCTTTTTTTTCTTTTCTTTTCTTTTTTTTTTTTTTTTTGTTGTTGTTCTTTTCATCACATTACTTCTAATTATCTCTTTAAAAGATAAATGAACATTGTGAAACAGCTTTTTTTCTTTTCTGTCTGAAGCTATGAATAAAGAGTACTAAAAAGAGAGTGTAGTGTCAAAAGAAAATATTAAGCGATTACGTAGACGTGTTTAAAACGAGTTCATTAACATATATGTCATTGCTGAACGATTTAAGGAGGTTAATAATTAACTTGTCTGTTGATATTGATTATGGAATCTATTAAGCAGTAGGGTCATCGTTTATCATTCTTATCGGATACTAAAATCGTATTCCTTTTCATGTTTGTTCAGTTCACTATGCCTATTCGCAAAAGGGGCAAAGTTACAGTTAGAATACTAGATGAGATATAACAAATCTATATCAAAACCATCAGAGACGCATAAAAGGGGTGTATGTGCTCCTCTTTTGGCCACTGGAATACAGTAAAACCTGCCAAAACGAAATCATTACACTGTAAAACAAGTTGAAAATTGTACGTTAAACGTAACAAATGAGGTGCGTTCGTTTCGTGCTACAACTAGTTTTAAAATGTAAAAAAGGTCATCGTTATTATTTCACTGAAATAAATTATATCGTCTGCTATGAGCGAAATGAGGAAGCTTTTATTTTTCTTCTTACGTATGCCATGTTTACAGATGCGAATTTTTTTCCGACACCAGACAGCGCTGTAAAATTTACCGTGGAGATCTTCCTTTGCGAAGGATTACCTCCATGGTTTAATAGTTCTATGACTCACGATGAATGAATCTTTTGTTTATTGACTTTATTGGATTGAGCTATTCGGCTGTTAACCTAATTTTCACTGAAGTTATCTCAGAATCCATACATTTTTCAATGTAACTCATCTCTCAAGCAAAGCATTTTTTTTTTTTTTTTTTTTTTTTTTTGAATGATCTTTCTAAAAATTTAACTTTTACGCCATTTTATTCGAAAAATTAATTTTTAATAAAAATGGCCGCTTCGCATATGCAAAAAGATGTGGTTAGCCCGTATTTGTTTTCCTCAGTCACATGACTTGCACTTTTATTATATAGATTACGTACGATAGGATTTAATAGAATAAAGAAACTTTTATTAAAATCTTTTTAAGTTTTGATTCGATTTTCATAAAATTTGAAATGACTCTACAAAATTCTGCAACGATTCAATATATTAAATTTCAAACCATTCGGTTGAGTAGTTTTTGCGCTGTTATAGGCGGACGTACGGAATAGACGACGACTATAGATGCAACGTATTTATATAATTACGAACGCACCTAAAAAAGAAAAAGAATCCGTAGACTGTTAGTGCAATTTCCGTATTTTTACAGAATTTTTGACTTTTTTTTTTTTTTTTTTTTTCGTTGAAAGTAATTTCTTGAATGTGACAAGAAGTACAGATTTGAGAATATCGTTGACAGTTAATGCTAAATTTTCATTTTCACCAAAACTGTGGGCTTTATTAAAATATAGCTAAAAATGCTTAAGTGATACAAACAGAACACAGATGTTTCAATGCTCAAACGGCGCCATTATCAAGAAGATATACAACGATAAACAAACTATTCTCGCAATTTTTTGAAAATAAACTTGAAAAACATAAATCACGAGATCATATATGTAATAAAAGCAGGTGCTTAAAATAGTCAACTGTAAACGTAAAAATTAATATTTTCTTATTGTTAAAAAAACAATAAGAAAATATTAATTTTTACGTTTACAGTTTACGAAATTGAAAAATATCTCGTGCCAAATTTTAAGTAATTCAAATGAGGCTAATGCATTGCAAATGTTCTCGTGACACTATGATGATTATATGATGATGTATATTATTATTATATACAGGGTGATTATATAAAAAAACTATCCCGATATATGAGCCCCTAACTGTCATACCGTTCACAGAAACTGAATGAAATTCTGGCCTAAAGTATTTTGAGGTATGCGCTCAAGAATCACGTGAAAAACAACAGTTAAATTCTAACAGTTACGGTTACAGTGACAAAATTTCGAAAATTTCAAATGGCAACACCTACTTTTTTTTTTATTGGAATGTGATTTTCATAGTGAAAAACCATCAAAAGCGTTGGAACGGTACCTGTAGCACGAAAATCGCTGGCACTAGACAGACTAAGAAGAATAATGAAAACAACCAATAAGGACAGACAAGCAACAGAAAACAAAACATTTTATTGTGTTTCATACATTTTCCATTTCACACACGACGACACTTTACATGCGGCAGATGGTGGATAGCACTGAACAATAAAATGTTTTACTTTCTGTTGCTTCTCTGTCCTTTATGGGTTGTTTTCACTTTTCTTCTTAGTCTGTCTAGCGCCGGCGATTTTCGTGCTACAGGTACCGTTCCAACGCTTTTGATTCACTTATATTATTTAATTCACTATGAAGATCACATTTCAATAAAAAAAAGTAGGTGTTGCCATTTCAAATTTTCGAAATTTTGTCACTGTAACCGTAATTGTTAGAATTAACTGTTGTTTTTCACATGATTCTTGAGCGCATACCTCAAAATACTTTAGGCCAGAATTTCATTCAGTTTCTGTGAACGGTATGACAGTTAGGGGCTCATATATCGCGATAATTTTTTTATAATCACCCTGTATTATTATTAGATGATTTCCTGATTTATGTTTTTCTAGTTTATTTTCAAAAAATTGCCAGAATAGTTTGTTTATCTATTTAAAAGACTGTTGTTCAGAGCTTATTTTCTGCCTACTGATTTTAAAAAATATTAACAGATTATTTTGATACCCAATTGTCCCCCGATCAAAAACCAAAATGGCGATATGGGGCAAGTTGGCCCATTTAATCTGGGTCATGTTGGCCCACTGGGCAAACATGTCCCTAAGAGTTTGTTTTCTACATTCATAAGCCTATAAAAGTCAATAAAATTTCTTAATTAAGTGTGTTACTGTGCAGGGCGATATTAACTAATACGCCAATAAGACAAATGTCTAAACCCGTAAATCTGAGGAGCCGGGCTTTATAAACAGAAAATAATAATAATAAAAAAGAATATTAAAATTCCATAAAAATCCAAGTTTATATAATCTAAAATTTATAACTTATCTGAATTCACAAAATAATTTTTTTTAATCGCATAAAAAGCTGACGAAAAAATGGCGCAAGGTAAAAGAGACTCGAGGACTAGTTGTTTCTTGAAAGCTAGAAAGTTTCCAAAAGTTTATTTAGAGAACTTTGGTATAAAATTATTGTATTAGTTTATTGTATTCTCTTATTATTAATAAAAACTGTAAGTGACATTATTTAAGATTTCTTTAAAAGCAACTTGCATTAATATGGGTCCAAAATTAAATTTTGTCTGTGGCCTGCTAGAGCTAACTGTCTCATCTCTAGATGCCAAGATGGTTCGTAATTATGTTACAAAATCAGACAGAGGAAAGGTTCCAGAAGAGACAATGAAAGGGGTTGTTCTCGAAGAAAAATTTAACAAAAGATCAATCAAAGAAGCAGTAGATCTTGTGACAAATTCTCATTAAAGGAACTGTGACAAAATTTAATTAAAACAAGTCTAACTTATAATTGGAAGACTTAAGTTGTGTACCAGATGTTAAGATTTACTTCTTTCAATTGATGCCGCAGATTGGTTGCAGATTGGTTCCAGATGCACCCGTGCTAGTAATCTCAAGAGTTTAATAGACTTGCCAAGTAGATATAAATTTTAGATCACTTCCTTTGATCTGACGTTATACAGACAGTTACGATACGATAAATTCATGCTACTTCAGTCCATAAGTTCAAGATCTATCAGCTACTTCAAAAGCCGCCATCTGCTCAACCTCGGATGTTAAGCCCTCGAAACTACTTGAAAATTTTCAACTAGATATACTCAAAATCATGAGGGGCCAAGGAAGATATTCTGTATTATGTTCCTAGCCGAGCGAAGAAGCTCGTAGTTTCTCTCTCTCTCTCTCTCTCGAGAGAGAGAGAGAGAGAGAGAGAGAGAAATGCGGTTCGGCCCTTGCGCCGTTAACTTAAAACTTTTGCCAGAAAGGCAAAATGGACATCCTGACAAATTTAAGAACTTTAGAACTCACAAACTAAAGCTATATGTGTGCAGCTTCTTGTATTTGTAAATTTTATGTGTACTGAGACGTAGCTAATTAAATTCAATGTTGCCTCGGCAGTTCTTTTGGATTTATTATGCTACAATCTATCCACTGTAGAAGAACAAAAATACAAAGTGAATTCCCTATGTCTTCGCTGTTTTAAATCATTCAAAAATAGTAAATAGGAGAAGAGTGGATTCAATGTACCAGATCTAAATGTTGGGCACACGAATCATATGTCACTGTGAATATGATATTTTATGTTTGCGTTCATTGTGATGATGAGAAAGATTTCGATGAAGGCAGTAGTTAAGTTGAACAAAACATTTTTTCTTATTCTTTCTATCTTTTATAAACAAAATTAAAATTTTATTTGATATGTTATGTGTGTTTTTTATTTCCGTTAACAACCCGAAAATAAAATCTATTTATTGGGCCAACCTACCCCGTGAGACGGGGAACGTTGGCACAGTGACTTGATGTCCTTCTGAGCTTCATATAGAAACTATTAATTAATTATTTTTTTTAATTTTTCCCTACGTTCTTATGCTTTAAGGTGCGCTGATTTTCCAAACTAAAAAGAAAATACAAATTTTAATACAATAAAATAAAGAAAAAATGGGCCAACAAGCCCCGGTCTCCCCTATATCTCACTTTGGAGTAAACATTTAGAACTGGCTAGAACTCGCGCGATTACGGGTTAAACATAAAAAAAGGGCAAAAATTCGTCAAAAACATAATTTTTTTTAAAATCTATTTAAAATTTTCGATTTTTTTTGCCCCAATCGTTCATGGGCCCTGTCATGCAACCAACATCCTTCCAAACCTTTTTTTTAAAAGTAAACAGAAGTGAAGAGAAGACAGAAGGGATGGTTGTTTGCTTGGAGGTGTAGGATGTGGGAATGCATCTGAGTATATTTTGGTTATTTTAAAAAGTTATGTGGTTTTGGTGGAATTGTTATGAATAATAGTAAAAATGTATATAGTATACATATCATTGTAAGTACCAACTCTCATATTTAATAAACTCTGTATTTAAATTTTAAAGAGAAGAATCATTGCGTTATTCGGCTGTCATGATATTACAGGCCCTTTACCCGCAACCCATGTGCCAAATTTCGTAACCCTGCGGTTTCCGAGTTTTTGAGGTTACATAGTTAAGATACGCGCACGGATTTTAATAGTGTAGATTTAACACCCAAAAATGTATACTCATCTAAAAGCCCTATCGTCTGCACTTTGACGCGTTTAGGAGTTCACTACAATATAAGCATAAGCCCCCTTTGCGGATTCAAATGCAAAGCAGATGCATTCGGAATTCTGAATGCGTTTCGAATGAATCTATGCTAAAATTCTCAACCACGCATCAGAGGGATTTGCTCCCACTTTATCTAGATAGCTTAGGCGAATAAAAGAGGGAATAAAAGTGCATTTATTCAAGCACAGGCTACGCGATGGAATTCGAGCGATGGAATCCGAGGATGATATTGCATGAAAGCCGATGAAACTGAATGCCCATTTAAAAAACATTTCCGAAAGAGAATTTGGCAGATTCCCCATGTTTTGGGGCTGAATTTTCAAGTAAGGATAAAGTTTCGAAAAGTATCGGAATATTATTATGGGGAATACAAAATGTCTCTCAAACTAAAATTCAAGCAATTCTATAAAGACGCATTTGTATATTAATGACTAACCAAATACGCTATATACAGAGTGTTCCTTCTTATATAGTTCTTACCTGTAGCTAATTCCTAAACCGTTAGATTTAAGTGTACAGTTCCAATTGTAAAAATATTTCAAGTGTTCTTCATCCAATGAAATTTCACTTGCGTTAAAATAGCTATTTGTTAAAAAGTTAGGAAATTTAAATTTGTATACGGTCCTTGAGTTTTATAAGTTATATTTGGAAAAACTTTCTGCATGTTCTGACACGTGAAAGAGTAAAAATTTTATATTTTATGCGATCAAAACTTACCGATTTATGATACTTTGAATTTTATGAATTTTCAGCCTTTTTTGTGGCAATAAAAGCGCGTTTCTCCTTCTTTAGTGCCAGCCAGAAAAGAAATTGATAGCAAACCGTTACTTAAATTGAGGAAACCGATTAATACACTATAAAAACAAAATCGGAAACGTTTCCGAAAATCAGTGTCAACAAAAGAAACTATTTTTATAAAAGCTGCTTTATATCTCGAAAATATATTAGTTTCTGAGATTCCTAAAGATAAAGAACACGTTTTGGAATCGTGTGTAATTCGAAAGAGGTTATTGTATGTTTTCGTTCGTGGCTATATTATACTTTCGCAGATTAAGAAACATCTTCATTTATTTATTGTTTTCGTGTATAGATTTATTGAAACTTGAAATGCAAATACACAATTACTGCTAAACCACATTATTTTTTCTTTAAATCAATTTATAGAGAGAAAAAAAAAAGAAAAAATAATGGCAGCAAAAGCTGAATTTTTTAATCGTTGTATCTAATTTAACTTTTCTTGAGCTAAAAACAATTCTTTAGTATTTAAAAAAAAAAAAATTTATTGGTACTTAGTCTCTATTACTTTGGACACTTTCATGAAATCATTTACTTTTATGGCTTCTTGTAATGCAACATTATTTTCAGATAAGTATCTAGTTAGCCGAATTCAATTCTTCTTACAAAAAACAAATTTTTCATTTTCAGTTTACTTTTTTTTTTCTGAAATTTCCAATTCCCGTTTCTTTCTCTTTTCATTTTCATTTTTATTTTTTTCGTGTTCCTCAGATTCTCTTTTAATTCTTTCTTCAGAATCTTTTGCTATAGCTTCTTCCTCTACAGCGTAGAATCAATAGATAAGCTTTTCGCCACAGAATTTAATAACTTTCCAGTTAGGGAATCGAAACGATGCCTCCATGCATTTTCAAAGCATCAAATCATCAAGTCTGAAACCTATAATTGCAAATTCTGAAACACTTTCTAATTCATTTATTCTAATTCTAATCTAACTCTATTCTAATTCTCTAAACTAATTCTCTAATCTAATTCTAATTTATTAAATAATAGAAAATCTAATTTATTCTAATTTTCTAACAATTTCAATTATTCTAATATATTTCTTCGACACTACATTAGAACAAGGTCCAAGCCATGCAATATCACGTAAGTAATTTGTACTTACGCTAATTTCATTTTACTTGCTATGGGATGAATGATCTTTCAAACATGACATCTTTTATAAGATTTGTATTTGTGATTAAATTACTTGTAATCTTTTTATTTAAACAATCACAAATAATTTTTAATACATTTTATGTACGTATTAGCTTTAAAAATTACATGTATAATAAACATAAATCAAAACTTTAAAAGGTGCCATTGCACACCCAATAGAAATGATGTTAAGAATGTTTAGACTAGATGTCGAGCCAATTTCCATTCACGAAATTCGGGCCCGGCCTGGTCTTTACACATTTCCGGGCCAGTCCCCTCTTTCAGTCCCGGGGGACTTTTTTAGAAAACTCGGGCGGGGTCGAAGCAGACTTCTTCTTTTTTTTTTTTTTTTTTTTTTTTTTTTTTTATCGGGACGAGCCAGGCTTGGACTTTTTTCTTCCTAGAGCGACTTCTTTCCTTGCACGAGCTGAAATTTCCAGCACCGTTATAAAATCTAAAAGGTCGGCCTGGGTCCGACCCAACACGTATACATACCATTATTGGCCCGGCCCGGACCGTGCAGACCTTTAAGTAGTTCCCCCCTCCCCCTCATGGCCCACGTTGAGCTGGCATTTTAGTTATTTTTGTAAAAAAATATAATGATGGTGTAGAGCGAGATATTTAGAAATTGAATTCGGTTTAATAAATTATAGAGATATATTTTTTTTAATCTAGCTTTGTTTTTCTTTGTAGAGTTTTAAAGTTGATTCATCTTTACCATCGTTTTCGTTCATTCTAAACTACTTTGATTTTCTTACTGAATCTTTTTTTAACCAGTTTCTATGTCCGTAATTGTCTAAGTAGTTATTGATATTGTTGCTGTGCTGTATTCCACGAATTTCGAACATAATCTGAAAATAAAATCTATGCATAAAGAAGTGTGATTTTTGAATAATTTTAATTAAAGGATAGCGTTCTTTTTCAGAAATATCGGCATGTTTTGTAGAAATTCAGTCGAGCCGGGCCTGTCCAATGAAGTTTTTGTACGGGTAGGGTTCAGAACGAACTTTTAGCTTTTATATCAGGCCGGGCCAATAAATTGTCTGTACGGGTCCGGCCGGACCCGGGCCTAGAAATTTCGGCCCATGCATACTTATAGTTTAGCCACTGAAATGAACTTCCATGAAATTCTATTTTGTTAAACTAAATCTCATAATAAAGTAGTTTAAATATGCGGTGTTAAAAAAGTTTTTACTTCGAAAATTTGAATTAAAATGTGACAATATTTTCTCGGCACACCTGATATCCTGTCACATGCCGCGACACATCGGTTTAAAGCCTTTGCTATCTGAATAGGATTCACAGAATCACAGATGACTGATTGACATAAAATAATGAACGAAAGTGAATAATAACATATTCAAAGTAGACCGGAAGGCCTATCATCTGCTATGCCACCGCAAAAAGCACTACGCACATTTGGCACTCGTTCATTCTCTTTAATAATCGAACAATTTCTCATCACTCGTATCATGATGTTCAAAACGCGATGCTTTCCTGACGATCTAAAAACCACCTGCAAGATTTTTCACATCTGCGTTTTTCCATTCATTGACCTCAGCGCCTTGGATATGTTCCAGGCGTTTTGTTTTTCCTGCCGATGCTTCAGAAATGTGAGATGTCAAATTGATTCGGTTCGCTCTTGAATGTCTCCGAGATCATGAGAATTTTATCTCTCCAGTGTTCATCAGTGGCGTAGGAATTTAAAAACTATGGGAGGGGTTCAAATGGCCATTTTCAAATTAATTGAACAATGAGATTATATTCAATAATTAAAAATATATTCACGAAAATAACCAATCGTTCAGACTTTTTAAGTATTGTCACAAAACAATTATAAAAATTAAATATTGTCACAAAAATGTATTACAAATTAATTATTGTCACACAAAATTAATATTTCGATTATTTTAGATAGAAGATTTAAAATCCTGAATTTCAGGAATTAAGATTTACTTTCTTAATCAAAACTGTTTGATTCTTCCTGTTTTCCCAAAAAATATTTTAGATTATCGAATTGCAAGAAACTGCATATTGTAACTAGGGATGCACCGGATATCCGTCTCCTGCCGGATCTCCTGCTTATTCGGCACTCAAACCGGATATTCGGTCCGGCCGAATACTTCAATATCCGGCTGTTGAATAGTGACTCCTTTTTTAAATTATATTTTTCAATATTATCAGAAAAAGTTAGTGCAAAATTAATTTGCTTCTTACCAACATTATTCCATTAAAACAATGTTAGCAGACATAAATATTGATATTTTCACAAAAATGAAATTATAAGATTTATATATAGAAGATGAAAATATAATATTTTAAATATGACAACTAATTATTCATAATTAAAGGCAAGTTATGGTGCTCAGCATTTTCAGGCTCTGTTACGCTTTTGATCACAAATATTTTCCTTCTTCTGAGAATAAGCATTCACTCCTCAGGTTGTCTCTTTTTTTTTGTATTTTCAACAATTCTAAAGTAAAAATGATTTTATTGAATCTTTTGTCACTATTTTGTCTATGGATGGAAGACCAGCTGTGGTAAAATAATACTGATCATGAAAATAATTGTGCCACTTTCTTGAATAGTTAGTTCACTGTCCCCTTTGTACTGCAAAAGAAGATACTTGTAACTTCTCTATCTGAATTCTGTTAGAAAACATTTGTCATAGGAAAAGTAAGTAACAATGTGCATGTAGGAAAAGAAAAACCCACTTCAATAGAATGTTCAGTAATTATAAATAATCCTGAATTATAAGTAGCAAAAACAGAGAAATTACTTAATTGTTTACCTTTTTATGTTCATTGACCCTGAATTAAAAAAAAATCTACTAATATGTATATTAGAATAGGCAAAAGACAAAACATGAGTAAATTTCAATACTTAATTACTAAAAAGCCTGTGTTTTTAAGCAACTTTAACTTAATAAATGCGTTTAAATCTATTGTTAACATTTGAATGACATAAAATTATAATAATTTAATGTTTTTCTTCTTTAAGCAAGCATTTCGGTATCCGGTATCCGGCAAAAATTCACATCCGGCGCATCCCTAATTGTAGCAACAAACATTCTCCATCTACTCCTGATAAGTTCAGTGTTTGTTATTCAACCGTTTCTGAGCCTATTCCGGACAGACAGACAGACAGACAAAAGTAACGGTATTTTGGACTATGCGTCATCTAAATAGTCGAATGATTTTTTTTTGCGACAATCATAGACGGACACTCCCAATTACAAGTATTCAATATAACAAAAATTACGTAACTTTCAACATTTGAATTTCAAAAACAGGATTTTTTTTTTTTTTTTTTTTTTTACGCTTAGAAAATAGCGATATTTCCTAAACATACGATTATTCCATACGACATTTTCCGGTTCTGGCAGCAAGGAAATTAGCTTTCGTCATAAATAACATTTAGTACACGGACGTAGAAAAAGTTATCTCTAAATCTGAGCTTAAATTAGACTATTATTCTAAATTCCTTATTATAAATTGTGGTTTTTAAATCACTGAAATATTGCAATATATATAATTCCCTAATCCCTTTTATTATGATATTATTTTCATTTAAACTTTTATAGCAGGGGTCACCAGCCACTCGCCTCACGGCGCACCGATTATTTTCTGGCGCCCACAAAGCTTCTACAAATTAATAAGTTTAAACACATATAGTAAATACTTTTTTTACTGACACACAGAAATGAATAAGCAAATACATTATCCTCGAAAATACAAAAATAATTACTTTCCATAATCGAGTGCTTTTATCATAAACTAGCAATCTGCGCCCCCTACGCTGGGTCGGTTTCTCCAAACGAACCAAGAACCAAAATAAATATATCGGTGAATTTGACCTTGTGATTTAAAGAAATATGGACCTATGGTGAGATTTTAAAATTTGATTGGATTGAAATCGCATTCGGACTGATTTATTAAAGGAAAATTTAAAACAAACACGGATTTGTGTTGACTTTTTATTTAATTGATTTTTATTATTATTGTTGTTTGGCTCACTTTCAAAATTCACCATCCCCTCAAAGGTTTCCAGGCTGTAAACAACTCAATGAAGTCGTACTGAAAGAAACCACGTTAGTGCTACGTCTTTCGCAATCGAATATCTGTAATTACGAAATGAGAATAATAATAAACCCACTAATAAAAAAAGATGGCTATAGGAAATGACACGCTAAAATACATACATATTTGAGAATTCAAAATAATGAAGAACTAATTTGAATACTCATCCATCATTTTAAAAGGTTTCTTTCTCAGATGTAAACAACTCAAAAAAGTCGCGTTCTTACCAAATTAAATAGGATGCTGCCATGGCAACGGCGGAAAACATTTTTATTGTTGTGTTTTTGAGAAATATCCTCCGATTTATGAGTTTCTAGATGCAGTTATTCTAATTTCCACATTTTTTTAAAGCACGAATTATATTTTGTTCAACGTAGTATGTGAATTATATTTTGTTCAACTGAATTTTAATCATATTTTGTTCAACTATGTTCTTTCCAACATAGTTGAAAAGTATTTATGACTTCAGTTTGTCTGATCGTCTGTCTGTTTAGCCGTACACTCTCATAAATATACTGAGATTGCCATTTAATTTGTATATGTTATTGAGGTTCACTATAGAATGTTTGCTAGTGAAAATAAAGGGCGTAGCCTTTATAGTTCGTTTGCAAGAAAATACAAAAGAATTTCGTTACATTATGGTCTATGGGGAAAAAAATCGTTTGCGGTGCAGTTTAACCCTTTCCGGCGCGGAGTAAGTCTATTTGTAAAATGATGAAATAATAGACTGACACCAGAATATGTAAACGAATTCATTAGACAATAAAAACTTGCTTATTTTCCTGTACTTTATAAAAGGAAAATTTTAATTAAATATTCTTGGTGCCGTTTGTCAGTTTTGGAATTAAAATTAGGTGTCCTTTTTTGTGACCACCGCCCGCTAAAGGGTTAATGGTGTTACGATATTTCTAACATAATGAAACTAATATTAGGTTATTGAGGTGTACTAGAACATGTTCTCTATAGATTATAGACTTTATTATAGAGTGCAGATTATCGTCTGCATTTATCGTTCATTTACAGTACGCAAACGAATTCGGTTACACGATGGACTATAATCGGTAATCGGTAATTGCTGAAAAACTCACTTTTTTTATATGTCACTTTATGAATAATTTATGAATAAGTGTGTGATATACAGTCTACAGTGTTCATTTTATTCCTTAGACAACAATAATAAATAAATAAATAAATAAATATAACTGAGCAGTCGATTCAAAAACGGAAACAAAAACATGTATTTTTGCTTAATTAAAAACCTATGGGAATTTAGAATAATAATAGTAGTAATAGTAATAATAGTAATAATTTGGATAAGAAATAACGTTAAAATACATTTGAATATTAATATTAAAAATAATAAAGACATAATTTAAATCTTCCATCATTTTAAAAGGTTTCTCAGCTGTAAACAACTCAATAAAGCCGCGTTCTCTTCAGACAAGAGGAAGGAATGTCGCCATGGCAACGGCAGAAAACATTCTCATTGCCTCATATTGCCAAATTATGCTTTGAAAAATGCATTCTGATTTCAGACGCATTTATTCTAATTTGCACATTTATCTTAAGCATTGTATTTTTATCCCAATTTTAAAAATAACATTGAAAATCTTCTTTTTCATTCTTTTCTTTTTTTTGCAACCGTTGTCAATTTTATACTCACTACGAAATTATTGTCATCCACTAAAACATGCGCATATGATCAAGATTTTTTATATTTTCGATATTTTCATATTATTTGATATTTATTTTCAAAATATCAAGATGTTTGTTATTTTCATTTTTTGATATTTATTTTCAAAGTATCACTGTGCAAGATATTTTTGATATTTTAAATTAACAAGTGTAATTGAAATTTTCAACTGATACTGACTGTTCCATTCTGTAGATAAAGAACATTTGTTTCTGGCAGTGACTTTTCTAGCTAAAGAAAAAAACAAAAAATCTTATCCAAGCTTTGTTTGAAGTTTTTATTTTTAAATGTAAATTATATGGGACTAATAATTATGTGGGACATAACTAATTCAGGACTGATAGAGAAAGATAAACTGTCTAATTTAGATAATCCGTTCTATACAGCTTCATTACAAAAGAATCAATTTCTGGTTTTGGTGCTGTTGAGCTTACATTGCACAACATGTTAGGGAATAAAAAAATAAGCTGACATTTATGTTTAAATTTTTCAATTAAAAAAAAACTATTTTGTATTTAATTTTTTGTTTTATAAATTTCTGATTTCTTGATAGTTGATACTGAATCTTATAGTTGTTTTTTTATAAGTGTATAAAGCAAATTGTTTCTGTTTTGTTGATTAGTTGACCTTCAATTTTGTTCAAAATGAAAAGAAAAAAGCAGTTTTAGTATATTGTTTAAATTTTCATGTTAAGTGCAATATATTTTAGTTTCTAATCTATATTACGCTTGAAAATATTTATTATCAGCAGTAAGTTGACTATTTTGAAAATATCGGATATATATATATATCGAAAATATCGGATATATATCAAAATATCAGATATTTTTGATATTTTCGAAAGTATCATGATATTTATATAATTACGAACGCACCTAAAAATAAAAAATAAAACATTTTGAAAATTAAAACGCATGGAGTGTTTAAAATTTGTTTAAAAAACTAATTAGTAGTTTTAAAATGTTCAGTAAATTAATATAGTACGCAACACTTCTTTGGTGTTTTTCTTATAGAAATAACATTGGTAATGAAAATAACTTTTAAAGTGAACCTTGATAAGTTAGTCCAGTACCACCATTTTTATAAGAAAATTTATATTGAATATTTTAATCACATATTTCGTATAGTCGCCTTGTTTGATAGCAGAATTCATAATATTTATCCGCAGTTAAGTAAGGCGGAAAAGTTTATTAAAAAAATAATTGTGGAAACATTGTTCGCACCCTACGACATCATGATTATCTCTATAAAATATTTAATAAAATTCCTATTTCAAAATTATACGAGTATAATTTAAATGCATTAGTGTACCTATTAGCTTATTGTTGTAAAAACAACAACGGTAATACAGATTTACATCCTAAAAAAAGGGAAAATATTTATATGTTAAAAAAAAAATACAGTGCTTCGAATAAAATTAAGGGAAAAACATATTTGTGTTATCTTGTAATAACTTATTATCGTAAAAATAATAGCAATAATAAAGATTTACATCCTAAATAGGGGGAAAAAATGCATGTTAGATTGTATAAATAAATAAAAGAGCTGCGAATGAAATTTAAGGAAAATAATCTGTACTTGTATTATTTTGCCCACTCGCAGACAATGGTGAGATTTTGCGATAAAAACAAATCAGTTTTCCTAACCTTTGTCCAACCAACATGCGTCATGATTATTTCGAATGAAAATATCGGAATATATGTTCGAGGGACCGCGCTGAGAAATTGTTCAGAATACAAAAATATCGTAATTAAAAAAAAATAATAATGAAAAAAATAAAAAGATATGCGTCAAACCTAGATTATGTAACATTTTCCAACGCTTCCAAAATACTTTTACAAATCTTTACCGTTTAATAAGGTCTAATGTCTGATGGAATTTGGAAGACACATAGCACATTTAAATATCCAATTTCAGGAATTGCGAACAATATTCGAAAAAATATCTGAATTTTTTTGTGCAGCCGTGTATAGGATCTATAGATTTACACACACACACACACACACACACACACACACATATATATATATATATATATATATACATAAAATGCTAAAATTGAGTTCAGTTAGGAAACGAATAACACAGTTGAAAATCCCCTTCAGCCATTTCCGTCACCAGGCAAAAAATGAGTTAAATTTAAAAACACGTACCGCAACTGAAAACGCACTTCCAGCAATTATTATTAACAGGCAGTCATTTAACCAGTTTTTTTGTGTGTGTGTCTGTAAATCAGTGCCGAAACTAGCCATTTTGGCGCCCCCCCCCTTTCCCAATTTTACCAAATTTCTAATAGCCGACTTATTTTAAATTTAAAATATGCAATCACGAAATACGTAATACTGAACAACGTAATCAGCTTTGTCAAATATTGATCAATTGCTTTCTTAAGTGCTAACCAATAGATTATTTAATCGAAATTCTATACAATTTCTCGTGTTAAAATGAAATATTGCGTGTAAATATAAATAAATAAAATGTTTTCTTGTGAATAATCAAGAATTAAGTAAGAATTCTGCAGTTCCGCAGTGACTATATACAATCTGGCCCTGGTTTTTAAATCTAGGCGTTTATACATTTCTTACCTTAAGCTATTTAATTGAATAATGACTCGGGAAAATTTAAGAATTTATAAATGTTGCTCTCTTGAGTGAAAGACTGAATGGTCAGAGTTTAGGATTTGTTATGGCGTTAAAATAAAATTTGTATGCATCTAAATTATGGTAGAGATGAAAATAGCCTATTTTTAGAAATACATTTAATCAAAGTTAATAAGTTTAAAAATTCAATAAATTAAAATTATGACATTTTTTATATTTTAAATTCCAACACCCTTTAACTTAAAACTATTCTCGAAATCATAAATGATTACTTTCTGATATATCGAAGATGTAATTTTCATTCAAAAAAGCGACATTCTATTTTAAATACCAAAAAATTTGATAGCGTTTTTCATTTTAGAAAATGTTGTTAAACAAGACGATAATAGAGACGCAGAACGCGACAGATCGTGAATAATCAATCAGCAATCTATTATAATTCAAAATAGATGGCCGTTTCTAACATTAGGCAAAACTACGTGGACATCTAGGGCAGAAAATGACATATTTTAGAGGCACATAGGCTTCTTTATTAACCATGGCGCTCTGGGAGAGATTTTTTTCTGAACTCCTACAAATAATACATTCTTAAAAAAGAAAAAAAAAGGCTTTTACTATTTTATCTTGCATATAATTCACTCCTTAGTTTTTAGTGTCGTTGGCGCCCATTAAGGCCAGATCTGTATATGTAAAAAAATAATTGTAGTAAAAAGCATCTATTGTCAATTTTAATGCTTTTGGTTCAGTTTTTTTTTATTTTCCGGCTACGAGATATTTTTATCCAAATTTCACACATATATACATTTTTATATTAAACGACAAACGAAATCTTCATTTGGCGCCCCCTTCGGCTGGCGCCCGGAGCACATGCCCCCTCTGACCCCCCCCCCCCTTAGTTTCGGCCCTGCTGTAAATTAACGATAAATGCTATACACACTGTATTCTATAGTAACACTCACATCTGAGGGATAAATTAAACCTGCATATAAAATAAAACAAAATGAGAAAGTTTATACATTTACTTAACCAAATAGGATTGATTGTAAATTTTAAAATTTTCGAACCCCACAGTAGAGATCTGCTCGGGCCTATTTTCCTTCACGGCACTCGGGCCGGGCCTGGGCCATATTTTTTTCTGAAGGCTCGGGCTGGGCCGGGCCTTGCTTTTTTCCTGAAGGATAAGGCCGTGCCTTAAATTATTTTTTCCGTACAGAGCCGGGACTGGTTTCATTCTTCCTAGTCTTCACGCCCCAAAATTTTCAGTCCTGGTTTTGACCCGTATGAAAATCATTGTCTCGGCGTGACCTGGTTCGTTCGAAGGTCAGTAAAATAAGACCTGGCACAAAAATATTTGCCAAACATGCATACATTTTTAAATCGCAAAATTATTCTACAATTAAACATTAAATTTTATTATTTTTAAAGAATAGTAGATTTATACACTTATTAAAATATGTCTAAATTAAAATACAGTAAAACGTGTGAAAAAGAACCTGCTTATGACGGAATCCTGTCTTAAACTGAAAAATGTGTTGATACATGAAATATGAATATAACAATATTCATATACATAATACAATTTATTTACATAATATTACATAAGAAAAGAATATATAATACATGTTCACCTGCTAAGAAGGTAAATTGTCTATAACTCATTTTTTTTCTTCCCTATGCAATTCCATCTTAGAAGATTTTACTGTATAGCATTTTTTTTTATTTTTAACACTTCAATAAATGGAATATGGATTAATAATATTAATGATAACTTAAACACATACATACAACAAATAGAGATTTATTAAAAAAATAAATATTCCAGCTTGCGGCACCTCTATAAAAATGAAGATTATAAACATGAAAAAAAAGGCTAAGATAGGAATTTTTGGTTAGATCTCCTCCTACGAGGCAAATTTTTAACCAAATCGACGTAAAAATCAATGTTTTGTAGAAATTCACTCGGGCCGGGCCAGGCTCGGGCCGAGATTTTAGCTTTTTTCCGGGCGGGGCCAATTTTTTTTTGTATGGGTCGGGTCGGGCCGGGCCCGGGGCTGGAAATTTCGGCCCATGCAGACCTCTACCCCCCAGTCTTTAAATAGAAATATCATTTTAAGCGCATACATAAGAAAAAAAAATTAAATTAACAAACGATGAAACATTATTTGCATCTAAGTATCGCAATGTATATTCATACACACACATGAAAAAGGCAAACGTTAAAAAAATAATAATAAAAATTATATACAAAACAAACTAATAAAAACATAACACTTGTAAATTTGAATGTAAAGCATTATTTTTTTTTTTCAGAAAAATAAGCATAATGATACAAATTTCAGAGTATTTTGATTATTATTTATGAGTATTTATTTATTTTATTATTATTTATTTTATATTATATTATTATTATATTATTTTAAATATCGTAGATTTCGTCAATCAATCAAATTCTTGGCTCGTTTAAATAACGTTTTTCTTATTCATAATATTTATTAAGCAGCAATAAAATAGAATTAAATTAGCCAGTTAGCAAATACCGTGCGGTATAATGAGACATAAATCGTTGTTTAAAAATGCATCACACCTTTCACTATCCAAGTTGTAATACCCGTCCCTTGAGAATTTGCCGCCAAAAATCTTTTTTATTCACACCAACATGAAGTTGGAATGCTGCCAAGACTCGTTCTTACTCGTTCAGCTGTTTCATAGGCGTATCGACTGGTATTGAGCGTTTTTATAGTATCATTTAAAAATAATGCGACAAAAGCAAAACTGACGCGAACGTAAAAAACCTTTAGAAGTATAATGTAATAAAACCTGTGAAAATGGAATTGCACGGGGTTTCAAATATTCCGTTTTAGACAGGCAGACCGACAGACAGACAGACAGACAGACCTTAGCAGGTAGATATGTTTGGAATGTATTTGGTGAAAACCATGATGACATGTTTCCGCTTAAGACAGGTTCCGCATCTACAGGTTTTGATGTACAAAAAAAATATTAAATATTGATATTTATAAGTTAACATTAATACTTAATGCAAAAAAAAAAATAAAATCTGGAAAATAAGCTTTCTATTGAGCAAGATACCACAATATAAATATCACTATTATTGTTTATTAGCCATAAAAAATTGTATTTTAAATATGGATTTCATCAATCGATACATTTTTCTCTCAATAAACTAAATTTTTTTTTCTCATTCATATTTATTTATCACGCATCAATAAAACATAATTTAAAAAACCCTTTTCTCGAAAACCATACTACCAGAGCCCGGCGTCGTTACTCGAGCCGAGGTTTACTCGATTTTATCCGAGGTCGACGCTAATTTTTTTTTTATGCGGTTCGGGTTAGAGTCGGATTGACTATAAACGTTTCGGGTTGTGCTTTGATACTTTCGGGTCGGTGTCGGGTTGACCCGAAATTGCAAAAGAAAGACCTGAATATTTTTTTCAATGAAAAAAAGAACAACTATATATTGGAATACTAATGAATGTATATATATATATGTATGTGTTTATTTTTATACAAAAAATATATAATTGATGTTAGAGATATTTGTAGACAATATGGATTCATTTTTTTTCACTTCGGGTCCAGGTTTAAATATTTCTGGTTCGGGTTGAAGTGTGTCAGGTCCGAGCCAGGTTTCGAGTTGACTAATTTTTTTTCGTCGGGTACAACCCCACTTTAATCTATATTGCATTTAAAAAGAGACAAAAATCATTCTTTAAAAATGTAAATTCGATATATTTTTCTATACTTTTCACGTTCGACAAAGTACTAATACCCCTCTTCTGTGGGTTTTGCCGCCCAAACTATGGACTAATTCGCGTTCGCAACAAAAGTTGGAAAGTTGCCAAGACTCAGCTGTTTCACACATATCGACAGATGTGTATATGTATACGTGATTAAAGAACTTTTATGCAAATTCAGCAAACACTTGTATAACAATTCCGAGTTAAAAATAATGTGATAGCACGTGGCAATCATATTTCTGTTAATCATGACCTAAGGAATAGGATAATAATTAAAAGTTATAGTTGTGTAAAAGCATCCGCGGTAATATATATATATATATATATATATATATATATATATATATATATATAAAAGAGTAAGTGTCTGTCTGCCTGCCTGCCCCTGCCCGTGGATTTCTCCGTAATTATAACACCTAGGACTCTGAAATTTTTGTCATGTGTAGATGTTGTCACCGGATAGTATACCTCGCGGCCGGATTTTTAAATTTTAATTTAGATTTAAAAAAAAAAAATTAAAACGTGTATATGGAATTTTGGGTTCGAGGCTATTTCAAGCTCCTCCCATGAAATAGCCTCGGCAACGAAGCAGCCAGCCAATGAGAGCAGTGTAACGACCGAAGAAATCTATGGCCTAGCCTGACTCGTGAGTTGCTGGCCTAGAGTTGTCCAGTTTTTGTCCATGGTTTTGTCGCCTAGCTTCGGATGTTGACTGCCGTGTAAGCCGTGTAATCGAATCGAAAGGACAGTTTTCGATATGCAAAGAGACTGCAAGAGATGTTAGTTGGCAGGTCAAAAAGAAGTGAACCGAGCTAAGCTAAGACAGATGCAGAGAGAGTTGAACAGACGATAGTGAGCGGAAAATGATGTGTGCGCGTGAACAGTATATGATGGTTGTGTACGCTGGGGTTTTGATGGCAGAGTGTAATGTTTTTTAATTGTTCATCTTATTTTAACTTGTGTATCAACGATGCCTAATAAAAAGTGCTGGATGTTAATCATCACCTTGGATCACTGGAGTTCGTTAAGTCATTACAGTATGGCTCTTTCCACCCGACATCAATAGAGCTTACTGATTTTAGTTCGGATTTTCACCACAGGGGGCGCTTTCGTATCTTTGGTTCTATGGGCTGGATCATGACGGGGTATGCCTCATTCGACTCGACATCGATAACCTTAATGAATTCAGTTATGTTCGTATAGAACATATTATGCCCCCTGCCGGTGGAAGGTGTAACTAAAGGATTTTGCAGCTAACTCGGGTTCTATGGGTCACATCACGACACGGTTTGGCTCATTCGACACAACATGAATAGAGCTTACCTATTTTAGTTCTGAATTTCACCACCAAGGGGTGCTTTCCTATCTCTGTTTCTATGGGCTGGATCACAATGGGGTATGGCTCTTTCCACTTGACATCGATAGAGCTGACTAATTTTAGTTCGGATTTTCACCATAAGGGGTGCTTTCCTATATCTGGTTCTATAGGCTGGATCACGACGTGGTATGGCTCATTCGACTCTACATAGATAGAGCTTTTCGATTTTCACCACCAGGGGTGCTTTTCTATCTCTGGTTCTATGGGCTGGATTAAGAAGGGGTATGGCTCTTTCGACTCGACTTACGGTAATACATGGGAGTGTGTATGGCACGCCCAGTGTTTGCTGTCTAAGGTAGTGGGGCCCCCAACATTAGATTTGTTTAAAAATAAAAAAAATTTCAACACTGATTTCAGGTACATTTAAGGTTGTTGGCACGGGCAACGCCGGGTGGGTAAGCTAGTATATTATAAAAGACAAACATGTCTATGCGTAACGCTGACGTCATTTTGCGAATAGCTACACTTAATGATAAAATTTCGTTTTGCGATTTTTGCTACTGCATTTTTTTTAATTTCTAAACGACGCACATTTTAAATTTTTATACCGTTATATAGGGGAAAAAATCTACTTTCAAATGCAATTTGGTTTAAAACTGTATCTTAATTCACTAATTTATTATAAATTTTTAAAATTAAAAAAAAAATTGGTATTTTTTACTTTTTTTTAGCTTAATGGTTGCCATTGGTAATTCTTTTCCTCTTGGCGACCGCATATTATCACTGGTTAAAGAACTGAAATGGCTATTATTAATTAGAAATTAATACAGACACCTCGAAAAGTAAAAGAAAAGAAACTGTTACTGATTTAAATAAAATACAAAAATAATAATAAAACTAATAATAATAAACTTTTTGATGAACGATAATTTTATAAATCGAAATTATTTAATTTAAATGCGAAATGAATGGTTGTGATACTTAAAAAAAAAAATTCAATGTAAAAATTGTGGCTCAAATAATATTTGGCTATTTATCGTTTGCGCGAAGATAATCACGATCAAAAATCAATTTATGATGAAATTTTGCTTGCTGTATTAAATGAAAAATCTAAGGTTTAGTTTATTGAGGAGGCACTAGCAAAACATTTTTACTTAATGTAGTTTTAAAAACGTTGAGATCATATAATATGGTTGCGTTAACTGTTGCATTTTCTGGGATAGCAGCTTTGTTATTAAATCAAGGTAGAACAGCAGATTCAAGATTCAAAATACCGCTGAATTTGAACGAAACATCGACGTGTGTCATTAATATAATAAGCAATAATTAAGCAGACCTTGCTGAATTAATAAGAGAAGCAAAGTTAATCGTCTGGAGTCTGGAACAGCCATACTCAACCTGCGGCCCGGCAACCTTTTATGTGCGGCCCGAGATACATAATCATTTCTCCCTATTTATAAAATTAATTGAGATATGTATAAAAAGTTTTTAATATTTTCACTGTTCTTTTACATATTTTCATGGGAAGACAATTTCCTGTTATTTATAATTAAAAATTTAAAATTACCTTGAAATATCTTAAATGACGTTTCCTTAGTCAAAGTCCTTTTTACATGTAGTTTTACTTGTACTATAGTAGTGTATACATTTCTTAATCCTGAACACTAAACAAACATTATTCCAAATTAATTTAATTTGCACTCTATATTGCTACATTTTTTTAAAAAGTTTGCATTGAGAATAAAAACAAAAACTGATTTATTAGAAAAAATCCTTTAATTTTTTTTTTTTTTTAGAATTTGGAATTGCTGCATTGTTGTTGCGTTTTATACTTGTAATATAGCTAATTAGGCTTATTAGGGTTAAATATTTGTCACAGAAAATGTTTTATACCACTATTTAAAAAAAAAATCTTCGCGGCATTTGCAATAGAAATTTGTATAATTTTATATTATTATAAAAGTGTATTGCGGCCCGCCAAACGTTGCAAATATATGTTTGCGGCCCGCGAGAAAAAAGGTTGAGTACGGCTGGTCTGGAAGAAGCACCCATGATGAGTAAATTAGAATTTGAATGTTTAAACAATGATACGCAATTTGGTGGAATAGTAGTTATATTTTCTGGCGACTTTAGACACATTTTGCCTGTAGTGAAGCATGGGAATAGAATTGATATTGTTTTGACTACTTCAAAATTTTCTAATATTTGGAGAAATGTTAATATTATGCATCTCATAATTAACATGTGAGTGAATCCAATTGAAAATATGAACTTATCTGATTATTTAATTCGAATTGGTGAAGGTCAAAATGTTGACTTACTGAACTCATCATTCAACCAAATAGTTTAAAAAGTCTCATTGAATATGTATGTACAATGATGGAAATTCAGAGTATTAAATTTGACAAAAAAATACATTTTAACCCCTTTGAACAAAGAAGTTGAAAAATTAACAACTTGATAACTGAACGATTTCCGGGACAACGGAGAATTTATTATAGCGCTGATTCCGTTGTAAATGAAAATCAAGCAATATCATATCCAATTGAATATTTGAACAATTTAAAACCATGTGGTATCCCGCCACATGTTTTACGACTTAAAATCGGAGATCCAATTATGCTGTTCAGAAACTCCAATCCCTCTTTGAGTATTTGCAGTGGAACGAGATTGGTTGTAAGGGCTCTAAACAATCGCCCGATCGAAGCTGAAATTATAACAGGAACTCCTATAGCATTGCCACCTAGAGTAGATCTAGGTGGCAATGCCTATAGGCAATCGAGTTTGCATTCCAAGAATAACTTTGGTGCCTTAAGAATCTGAAAACCCTCTTAATTTTAACAGAAAACAATTCCTCATCAAGCCATTTTTTGCGAAGACAATAAATAAAGTTCAAGGGCAAATACTTGAACATGTTGGCATCTATTTGCCCAAACCAGTGTTTACACATGGACAATTATACGTTGCATTATCCAGAGTAAAATCTCAAGAAAACATTAAAATTGTTTTTATAACAACTGATTTGAATCAAAATAATTTTGCATACAATGAAGGGTTGAAGTAAATGCATAAATAAATAAAGCATTGATATGTGATACGGAGTTTGATGCAATTTAATGAGGAATCTAAAATTATACATATTAGACTAGGTAAAGAAAAAATGTAGGCTGAAAAGAAAATATTTCATTCAAAAGTCTTAAATATGCATACGATAGAAATGGTGAAATTAAAACTTATTTTGATTTCATATATTTGATTCAAACATATAGAATGAAATTCTCTTATTAAATTTTATGCTAATCTTAGGTAATGTCCATGTCAAGGGATGATGTCACACATAAATGATGTTGTCAAGAATATGGTTTAATGTTAATAATAATCTACATTATAAACCAAACACACACGTCTGATTATTGCTGAATTCATTTGGATGAATTGACTAATAAATTTTCGTTTTGACGGCATATTTTTAAACTTCTAAATATCGCTCAATTTCATTTTTTACATCGTCGAATGGGAAAACAAATGCAATTTCTTTGAAAACTTTATTTGAATTTACAAATTTTGTATGGGTTTTAAAATAATTTCCAAGCATGAATTATTTTTAAATCTATCTCTATCACGTGCAGCCCGGTTGTGAAAGGTTAATCCGTTTGCATTTAAAATAATATAAATAGTACCGCATTTATTCCCGGCTAATATTACAGAACGAAATTAAAATTTCAGCAAAATATAAATAATATAATACAAATTAAATGCAAATTTAACAGACATGTTCTTCAACTACGCGCTTAAACAGTTGAAATTTTCATAATAAAAAAACCTGCAGTAAGCAGCGAATTCTTGGACGATTTCCTTGGTCATTAACTCCTGGCATGCCGCTAATACTAAAGTATTGCTTTATTAAATTTCAAAATTTTAATTGAATATATTACTGATATTTTTCTTATAAAAATTCTTTTTGACGTTGTTAATGAATCAGTTTAAAAAATATATATTAAGTACGAAAAATCTATTAGAATTAGAAAAAAATAGTTTTCGGTTATATTCTTAACCCGGGAAACTCGGGTTCGATTCCCTAGTATATTTAAAAATGAAAACACATGGGAAAAACAAAGGATAAGACATTATAAAAAGCAATGGAATGGACACTGCAGGAATGATACTTGAAAGGATGAAAAAGAAAAAAAATTGGAAAATTATGAATATCTTATAGAATCTTCAGAAGGTCTTTATAAGAATATTCATAGTAAATATATGTCATTTCATCAAATATTGTCAGCATTATGCCTAAAATCGACACTATTAAGCCTAAGTATCCAAAATTCACTATTATACAGCTTCAAGAGTCATGATGTTTTTAACCATTTTTTTTTAACTACATTATTATTATTTTTAATGACTCTTTATTTGAACATCTAAGAGTCTAAGTGATGTTGCTCTTTCTGTATTCTATATCTTGGATACAGACAGTCTGAAATATACTGTAAAATTTTCACATAAATATGTATGCAGTATTCTTTAAAAGAATTTTAATTGTATGCTCAGAAAAATCGGAAATTTTCTAGAAAGTGAGTCAGGCCGGGCCGGTGTTGATTTCATTGATTTTTACACAGTCCGGCTCGTGAACTGAGAAAATATAGTCGGGACTGGAAATTTCGGTCCATGCAGACCTCTAATGTTAAGACTCATTGTTTTTGCGCCCGATCTTCGAGAATCTGAGTCGTAAGAGAATACGATGCTGCCACCAATTCCAATATACAAATTTAACTTAAAATGTTTTAATATGTCTTGCAAATAGTCTGGAAATACTTTTTTCATTTAATTAAATATTTTTATTACCTTAGTTTAACCCCTAGACTAATTATTTCAAAACAAACACGCCGCCGCACTTTTCTTAACATTAATATTTACACATTAACATTGATGCTTAATCTGTAAAGAAAAAACAGTTAAATTAAGCATGCCAATTGGGCAACATCCCACAATATCATCATCCTATATATTATTTCTGTTGTCAACATCCCTTTTTCTAAGCAAATACAAAACGCAGAACGATAAATGAGATATCCTATCTATGAAAGAATTTTGAACCCGCTTCTGACATAGTACACTCACATTTCGTTAAAACATGTTTTTTGGATTAAAAATTGCAGTTGATTAAAAATTAAATCAGCAATGTTTTCATAAATGAAATGAAAGATTTTTCTCAAATCAATGTTTCCACAAATATAAAATACCGCATTAATTCGTGCTCAACAATTATTATAAAAAAAAAAAAAAAAAAGAAAGAAAAAGAAAAGTGCCCAATTGAATTGATGGCATTTGAGCTCACGGGTTATTTACACTAATTGTACAGTATACTCTTATTTCAAAGAATAATTCCCCTCGAAAAAATAAAGATATCCGCCCTCCCTCTTTATACTTAATTAATGAACCCCCAAACCTAATCAGGAAGCGGTTTATCACAATGAATCTATATACAAACTTTGAAGCAAATCGGATAATTCTGAATGAAAAACCCATTTATCTAAATTAAGGGGGGTGGGATTAGCCCCCGTTCTCCCTTTTATACTTACCACCAATGAACCTCCAAAACTAATCAGGGAAGTGCCTTATCACAATGAACCTATAAACGAAATTTGAAGCAAATAGGATAATTCTGCATAAAAAAACCCATTTATCTAAATAAAGGGGGGGGATTAGCCCCCGTTCTCCCCCCCCCCCTTTACATTTAATCAATGTATCCCGAAAACTAATCAGGGAAGCGCCTTATCACAATGAACGTATAAACAAAATATAAAGCAAAACAGATATTTCTGTCAAGAGTTATCGCGTGTTACGTACATGCATACATACGTACATACAAAACCGGCGGGCACATTAGCTCTCAGGTTTTGATAGCCTGTGAGCTAAAATAGTACAATAAAGATAAATTGGGACATAGTTGCAGCACGGGTTTATTTTATATTTATGATTATACAGCAAAATTCAAATTCAAATGCTCAATTTATTTTTCTCTGTCCCATGTTGTTTTTCCGAAACAGATGATGTCATCCTCTAATGCTGTGAAAATACGATTGATATGTATATATTTTTTTTTCCCTTGGCCTTTGCTATCTGCGATCAGTTTTCACTGTCATTTTGATGGAATAAATGAGATGATATTCTGGCCTGGTTTGACTCATGTTGTTTACAGATATTTGTAATCCTTATTTTTTTTACAACTTTAAACCTGAATATAAAAAAATTCAGACTACTATTACCCATAAAGGATTGCAATTTAAATATAGATTTCTCCAATCGATCTATTATACTCTCGTGTTAAACTAATATTCTTTTCTCATTCACAATTATTATTACGCATCCATAAAACATAATTTAAAAATCCTTTTCTCGAAACCCATACTGCATTCATTGAAACATAAATAACATTCTTTAAAAATGCAATCATGCACATTTCTATTCTACATTATTTTTACGATCGACGTAGTAGTTAAGTTAGTAAATGTCCCGTGGGATTTGGCCGCCCAAACGATGCGTTTAATTCACAACAGAATATGTTACAGCATGAAACTGGAAAGTTGCCAATACTAACTTTTACTCATTCGGCTGTTTTATACACGTCTCGACTAATGTGTATGATACGAGATTTATAAAGCATTATTGTGTGAATTTAGTATTACTTGTAAATAATGTATAGGTTAAAAATAATGTGATCATGGTTATATACATCAAGGGATATATATATATATATATCTCATGATATATATCCAATATATATTTTCAAAATATCAAGATGCTTGATATGTTCATCTATATTTTATATTTATTTTCAAAATATTGTTCATGATATTTTTGATATTTTCAGTCGAAACAAGTGTAAATGAATTTTTCTACAGTTATTGACTGTGTCATTCTGTAGAAAAGAACTTTTGCTCTGGCAAACTTTTATACCCCCCCCCCCCCTTCCCCACTGCAAAGACTAAGTCCGACGCGATGGAGAAAAAGTCTGTTTTAGATATATTTTCGTCTTAAGAGATATACCGCCCCTAATTGTTCTATATTCCTGTTCCCCTGGTTATGATTTTTTTTTCCATTGAAAAATTTCGGTATAGAAAAGTTTCGTTATAAACGGTTTCCTTTATAGACAGGTCCGCTTCAACAGTTTTTACTGCGTTTAGTTTGCATAATATATAGATGTTAGCTCTGCCAAATATTTTCAGACCCCTCCCCCCTCCACCCACTGACATGACCCACTAGTTACGGCCTTGGTTTAAGACAGGAATACGTTTTTACAGGTTTTACTGCATCTTTTTAAACTGTTCTTTTCTATTTTGAATTTTGCAACAACTGAATCTGAAGACTCATAAGCGGAATATAACGTAAATGATGTGGAACAATATATTCTATCGAAATGAATTGAATGGTTTTAAAAACAGGAAGAAGACGAAATCCAGGTGCTTTTACTGCGTACCATACAATATTTTGCGGCAAAAATAAAGAAAAAAAAAACGTATTACAGTTTTTTTTTTCCTTAAACCTGTTTTACTATTACACACAATGAAAAACAAATAAAAAAGTAATCGTAATTTTTATTTTTAATTTATGCTTAACTTCTTAAAGGTTTTTTCTTCTTTTCGCTTTACCTTTTATTCATGCTTTATAATACTTTACTTATAAGATATAATAAAACCTGCGAGGGGCGGTGAATTTTAATCCGATTCGAACCAGAAACTTTTAATTAAATTTTACTTTTTTAACTTTGAAGGGAAAAGGTTGAAAAATTGCTTCTCCTTCTTTTGAACTAAATTCTTTTGTAAATTCCGGTGGGAATTCAACGTTACGAGAACACAATTGCTTGCCCCTGAAAGGGTTAAAACTGAAAAATATCTTTTTCCCGACTAGAATCCTGCATCGGGTCAGGTAACCCAATTTCATCCCTACCCAAACCGAGCTGCTGTTCGGATTTTTTTTTCCTCAAATATTTATTGAATTCACGAAAGAAAATGAAGAATTTCTATTTAAAATAATATAAATAATGAAAAATAATTTTTAAAGTCTCCTTAAAATATGCATTAATTTTTTCGCTTCCCTTAATTGGTGTCGCATGTACAAACTCTGGATTCATCATTTTGAAAAAACTTCCAAGTTAAGGCTAAAAGTAAATAGTGGCTGAGTCATAATTATGAACGGGGCATAGCTTGGATAATAATGGACATTTTTAAATGCGGTATTTTGCATAGTAACAATAAGTGAAAAACAGAAAATCGATTTTTGACATTTATATTTTCTTTAAAAGCATATTCTGTTTTAAATCGCTTTGAGCGACCTTTCACGTTGGAATTGAGGGGCCCATCTGCAAAACGGGGCACCTATACGACACGTGAGCGAATTTGTCACGTGAAGCCTATTCAGCCAAAACCCTGCGTCCCCCCTCGACACAGCGGGGTTCTACGCCCCAAAGAGCACCGACCACGCTATTTATGGAAAGTATCAGTCCAAAACAAACGCCACAATCCAAGAATTGAAAACAAAAAAATAACGGATTTGTGTTTTTAAATAACGCGATCACTGCTTAATTGAAATTTTCAAATTCCACTGTTTAAGGTCATCTAAAACATTTTCTAACTTGAGATTTTAAATTAAACATCAAGAAGGTTTATTCACTGCAAAACAAAACAAAACAAAAAACAATGTAGGAAATGGATATTACACCCATTGTATATTGTTTACTGAAAAAAAAAAAAAAAAAAAAAAAATCAGATACATTTTCTAATGAAATTTCCGAAAAAAGAACCTGCCTATAACGAAATCCTACTTTAGATGGAAAAATTTCGTGTTCCCAACGAAAGAAATTCTACACAATTGTAACTTCGAAGACGAAACTTTTCACCGGTCCCTGTCGATTCCGTTTACACAGGTTTTATTGTAATTCAATTGAGATAACTAATAACTTGTAAATCAGGTTTTGAAATTAAAGTTATATAAGTAAATGAAAATTCTCCTTCAGCAATTTCCGTAACCGAATTCTTTTGTACAGCCCTGCATAGGATCTATAGAATTTAGAATTTATAGACACCAGGTGTAATATGCAACAAATTAGTTAAATTTAAAAACGCTACTACCACAACTGGAAGCGCACTTCTTCCAGCAATTATCGTTATGCACACCGCATTCAACAGTAAGCTTCTTGTACTGCACCTCGGTGAGGTATATGTTTAAAATATAATAACATCATTAAAATGCACTGCAAACGATTTTCGCTATAAAGATAGATTTTTTTTTAGCTCACAGGCTATCAAAGCCTGAGAGCTAATGTGACCGCCGCGCCGGTTCTGTATGTACGTATGCATGTACATATGTACGTAACGCGATAACTCTTCACAAAAATAACCGTTTTGCTTCAAATTTTGTTTATAGGTTCATTGTGATAAGTCGCTTCCCTGATTAGTTCTGGGGGTTCGTTGGTTAAGTATAAAGGGGGGAACGGGGGGCTAACCCCCCTTAATTTAGATAAATGGGTTTTTTATGCAGAATTATCCGATTTTCTTCAACTTTTGTATGTAGGTTCCTTATGATAAGGCGTTTCCCGATTAGTTTTGGGGGTCATTGGTTAAGTATAAAGGGGGCTAACCCTCCTTAATTTAGATAAATGGGTTTTTCGTGCAGAATTATCCGATTTTCTTCAAATTTTGTATATAGGTTTATTGTAATAAGGGCCTTCCCTGATTAGTTTAAGGGGTTCATTGGATAACTATGAGGGGGGGTAACGGGGGGATGACCCCTTAGTGTGAATAGCCTGTTTGGTCAATGACCTCAGTTTAACTGGGCAGTTTTCTTTTTATTTAAAAAAAAAAATCATGCTTGAAAATTATTTTTAAAACCACAAAAAGTCAGTAAAACAGAGATACAGTTTTTAAAAAGACTGCATTTGAAAAAAAACTTTGTCTATTTGACGGTATAAAAATTTAAATTGTGCGACATTCAAAAGTTCAAAAAAAATTGCAGTAAAGTGAAATTTATGGGTCAGGTGTTGTCACTGTTAATAGGACATCAGCGTTACTCAAGAACAGGGGTCAGAAAAACTACTTTTTTATTGTAGCGAACTACAACTACTTTATCGAAAATGTAGTTAACTACAGCTACTTGTTTTAAAAAGTAGCGACTACAAACTACTTTTCAAAAGTAGTCACTACTTCGGTACTTTCAGATTTTGTCAGGGGATTCAATTTACATTCGAAACTGAAGACCTGAATTAAATAATACAGCGACCCCTCGTTATATCGCGTCTGCCGGGATGCAATTAAATTAATGCGACACAACCGAGGGCATTAAAAAATTAAGAAAGATAACATACAAGGAAGCGTTAGTTTATACACACATTACACATTTCGTAGAAAAATTAAAGAGGAATATTATAATCTGGAAAATTACAGAAAAACAACTTTAAATGCAAACAATAAATAAATCTGTAAATAAAGAAATTTCGAATAATAAAAAACCCGCCATAAATACATGAAGACCTAATAACGAGTCAATAGACAAGTGTTGCCAGCAAGAAAAATATTTTCTTTGGTGGGTTAGTATTTGATTTTAGCAGCAAGTGTCAATGGAAAAAATATATATATCACTTCATGCGATGCGTTTGTATAAACTGCAGTTGAAATTTGCAAATTGTTGAGCAGAACATTATTTGCAAAAAAGACGTAAGTTTGAACCACGTGATTTGCAGATTGGTACATCCCCCCTCCTTCCCGTGAAGTATGGCAAAAAATAGCGTCGGTTACCTCTACAAACTACTGTAAAAAGTAGCGACTACTGTAATTTCGCTACTTCTGACCCCTGATGCTCATGGGCACGTTTTTGCTTTTTATAATATAGAATTTCATAACCTATTACATTAGAACAACTATGAGAATTTTTCATTACAAGAAGGGAAAGAAAAACTGGTAGAAATAACCCACTATTTATGCTTATCACAAAAATTTCCCTAAATATTTTGCTCCTTTCGTTGAATTTGGTTCTTCCGACGCCGACGCCGATGCCAATATATTTAAATATGAAATCATCCGTATAGTGTAACATTTATCATTTATAATGTAGATTTAAAAGTTTTTACAATTTTACTGTCCAAAACAAATGTATTTAAGCGGAAAATATGAGACATCTGCAACGAAAACTGAAAATAACAAAAATATTCCATTATAGTTTAAAAATTAGATTATTAAATAATAAAAATATTGTTCTCATACACATTTTAAATTTTATTCTAGAATAGTTAATCCGCAGTTTTACTATTTAGAAAAATGTATTTTAGTATATAACAATATATCTTAAGAAAATACTTATTGTTTATATTTTCCTTTATAATAAAATCATTCATTTTAAAGGAGTGTTAAAGAATTTTTTTTTTTTTTTTTTTTTTTAATAAATAAAAGAAATAAATGACAGGTGAGGTCTTTTCAATTACATTTGAAGAATTTTTTTTCTTTAATGGAAAAAATCGGAACATGAATGTTTACAATTAATCATATAACTTCATTTTTCTAAGCCAATTTAACAATATAAAATTATGCGTGTAAGAATGATTCAATATATATATTTTTAATAACTAAACGATTTTTTAATTTATTTATTATAACATCTTACAACCTCATTATAGCGAAAACTTATTTATAAGGAGTAGATGCTGAGATCCCTTCGTCCTCGTTATAAAAAATCGACTGTAATACTTAAAAAATACTTTTTTTTAAGTATAAAAATTATAAAATTTATTAACTATGCAATTGATAAATTTTGAAGATGATAATTATTTATATCGATACTTGTGATTAAGACGATAAACGCATTGGATGAATTACTAATTACTGCACATATTGTTTACATACATCCTATTATGGAACCTGTTTACAACGAAATCCTGCCTTAAACGACAAAAGGTTCATGGTCCCGCTGAAAATTTTGTTTATAAAGGAATTTTTGATCGGTTTTTTGCGATTTCGTATTAGCAGATTTTATTACATTTAGGATGTTTACTGTTTGTAAATAGATGTTTGAGAGAAGATAATACTATTTATTTTTAAGAATAAAAATATTATAAAAATTTTTAACAGTATTATTGATAATTTGGTTTAACTATTTAAAACCATACTTATGATCAGACTTGTATAATATAGACGCACGCGTGCGCGCCGTGCGCGGAAAATTTTCTGCAAAATTGCAGAAAATTACAGAAAAAAATTTAAAAAAAAAATTTTTTTTTTCCATATTAAAAATTTTTAAATATTCCTTTTTTACACAAATAATCCCTTTTTGTTCAAAAATATTTACTGTGTGCGCACAATTCAAAATTTAAAGATGCAAAACATTGTTGTGGCATTACAGACGCTTGCGAAGAGGTCAAAATAATAAGGATTGGGTTGTTTCTAAACGCATTGACAAAATAACTGATAAGAATTCAGCTCTTCCTATCATGGATTCTTAGCTTTATTATTTTTAACCAAAATAATTATTCTTTAATTAATATTAATTAATTTTAAATTGTAATTATTTTAAACTACTGTTTTTAATTTATATCGTCAAATAATATAATACGTAATTTTATTAAACATTAAATTAATTTGCAGAAAGTTTTTTGACTCAATATTTATGTGCGCAAAAAGTTTTTGGTTTTATACAAGTCTGCTTATGATTATCACCATAAAATCATTGCAAGGATTACTAATAATTATTGCATAAATCATTTACATGAAAAAAAAATACAGCCTTGATTAAAGACATTGAAGCCCCTATATTTTTAATAATTCTTTTAAAAGGAATAATCGAATACAACTTTGAACTGCATGCAATTATGAATTTCTATTTTAGGTTATTACAATTTGCAAAATATTACAGCAGACGAACAACTCAACTTTCAATTAACTCTCTTAATTAAACCATATGCTTTAAAAGACGATTTTTTTTTAATATAAAGAAAATACTGAACTACTTTGTTTTACTGGGAGAAATATTGTTGTTTAATTATAGAAATTAATGTGGAAACATGAACATTAGAATATATTTTTAACATAATACCAAAAATATAAAGAACTTAATTTTCAGCTACAAAAAATAACAGTGAAAAAATATTTAAACAAAATTAAATAAGAAAATATTTATACGAAAATTTTATGTAATTCATTAGCAGTTTGCTTTTTAACATCTATTAACAGAAATAATAATTAAAAAAATACACATTTTAAAATTATTTTTTATTGCATTTTTTAACATAATGTTTCAATATTATTATTTCTATTGTTGTTTTGGCATCATAAAATGTTTTTATGTGTTGGCATGTCCGAAAAAAAAAAAAATTCTAATTACATGCGATTAAACATTTGCATACAACTATTACTTTTAAAGATATGGAAATGCAAAAAGCTTCTGGTGAAGTCTGTATTTATATAAATAATCGTCTCCAACAGGATATTTTTTACTAAATAAATAAAGAAAGAAAGAAAACAAAAGAAAATAAAAATTATTAATAGTGTTATTGATAAATTACTTTAATCATTTATATCCATGCTTATGATTATCCTAATAAACTTTTTGCACGAATTACTAATTTTTGCACAAGTCATTTACATGTAAGAAAACACTTAGAAATGCTTACTGTTTATAAACAGACGTCTCAGAGAGGAAATCCAAATAATATCCAAGAGAATTTATGAACGCTTCGTCACACAAACGTCACAAATCTGTCGCAACTTTTCCGATAGACACCTCAGATGATAATCAGTTATTTTATGTTTAGAAATCCAAAAAGAGTTTTAAACGGACACGTGAGTATGGATATCAACAAACAACAACACTACGCAAAATCACAACAAATTTTCACCCGCGCTGCTACCAGTGGAGCATTCGCTCTTCTGACCAGAGCTTACCAGATGGGAAGCGCGGCTCGCAAGTAACGAATCAGAATCCACTACTGGTAAAGCTTCGTCAAAGTTCCGCCAATGTAGGCTATACGGTGGAACTTCCCTTTAACGAAGTCCCTATTTAACGAAGTTTTCTACTTAACGAAATTTTCTTCTGAACTTTGACTTTGAACACCATTAGCAGGTTAATTAATCCCCATATTACGAAAAATATATTCTATATAACGAAGTTTATTCCACTTTTGTACGTGTGCAGAATTCAAACTAAGAGGTTGCTGTTGCGATGGGTATGTGAATTTCAGCGGATTGTATGAAAATGAACACATTTAAATCATCTCCATTCTGCTTGGTTCTAAATATTTTTTTTAAACTAAGAAAAACACTTGTTATCATTACTCTCTCACACCGAGACTCCAGCGCTGGCAGTTAGGGGAATCAAAATCCCTTTTTTACATTGAATGATATAGAAGATGCAGAGACACACAGGGCCGTAGCTAAGGGAGGTGCCAGCGGGGGCTCAGCACCCCCTGAACATTTTTGAGCCCCCCCCCCCCCCCCCCCACACACACACACACCCGGGAAAGTTGCCAAGGCCACCAAATGAAATTCTGTTTCAAAAATCCAAATGAAACTCTGTTCAAAAATTGAACTTAGTTTTGGGGGCTCTTTACAGTTTTGAATAAATACTAAATTGTAGTATTTGTTTAAAAACTGCAAATAAGTGCTTCAACAGGCGCGCATCCTATCTGCACATCATACTCAAAATTAGCAACCTTTTGCAAACATTGACTTTTGCATTAGTTATATACTGAATTTTTTCATTTTGCATAGCGTTTTCCATTATTAGCATAAAACAAAGTTATTCTAATGAGGTATAGACAACTTAAATACAAGTGGTTTTAGCTTTTGACTAGACGCAAAAATAATTTTAAAATGCAAAATACACCCTTGATTATTCTAATGTTTTATATCATATAATAACATAACTTTAGAATCCTGAAGGGCAGGGAATATTCAGAAAAAAAATTAAAGGTTGCAACTCTTTTGAAACAGGTGAGACAGCTTTTTATTTACTTTTTGACATCATCACGTTTTATTTCACTAGTATAATTATACACTGAAAATTTTCATTCTGCAGCCAGTGATGTAGTAGTAAAAAAAACAAAACAAAACAAAAAAAACAGAGGGCATACGCTTTAGGCAGAGGGTATACCCTAAAAAGTATATGCTATAATGTTTTTGAGAAGAGGGTATACAGTATTCCTTAAAATAATCCAGAAGGTATTACATCCCTGTCTGCAGCTTTTACTTTTCTTAGCATCAAATAAAGTTATTATAAACAATTTAATAAGAAACATAGTGCCTATACTATGAATATGCACTAATTTACCTTTTTATATAATACTTTGATCATATATATCTGTGTTTCTGCGTGCATGTGTCAGCGAGAGAGAAATAGTATGAGCCGCGCGCCCTTTCCATTTTCTTGAGCACCCCCTACATTTTCTTGAGCACCCCCTATTGTTTACTTCTAGCTACAGCCCTGGAGACACAATGGCGTCAGATGCATTGAAGCAAAAAAATATCAGAGTCAGACAGTTACCATTCTGACCTTCCATTGCTGCTGTGCTGATAGACAATTGCTTTGTACATCCACAAAAATGTGCTTCAAAATGCAAATCGAAAAACATCAAAGTTATTTTTGTTCCTGCCAAATACAACTTCTAAACTTCAGCCATTAGTCTAAGGAATAATGAAAAATCCTGAAGTACATTATCGAAAAAGACAGAAAAAAGACAATGTAGTGAAAATATTAGTTTGAGAACCTGTGTATCCGAGATGATGAAAACTTGGGGAATGTGACGTAATTTCATCGACCGTACACAACTGTTTTGTAAAACACGGCTTCATAATTGAAACTGAATAAAACGCTTCTAAATCCAATACCTGTTTGTCATATCTAAAGGAAAAAATTCATGAATTTAAGTTTATTTCTATTTAACGAATTTTCTTCATAACGAAGTTTTTAAGTGTATCGATGAGACTTCGTTAAAAGGAAGTTTCACTGTATAAGAAAAAAATAGTTCTGTAAGTTACCTTGCATATAAATACACTATAATCCCACTTCTACGTTCCCGCAATTTATACTTTTTCTTTACCTCCCTTTAAAATGTGTGAAAAGAACCAGATTATCGCAGAGGCAAATTTCCACGGGTATTTTAGTGTAGAAATTTTCGGCTCATTTAAACGCAAGTTCTTTTTTTTTTTTTTTTTTTTTTTTTAAAGGCGAAAATTTCTTTTATAAAATACTGGTGGATGTTTGCCCCTGCGTTGTAAAAGTGTGTTTCTTTTCTAATTTACCGCAATTTACACTTTTCGTGCTATCTACGTTAACTTGTTTTTTCCTTACAAATGATTTTTAAATTTAATTAAATACTTTTTTTTTTCTTCGATGTCGTTGAAAAAAAATAGTAAAATATATATTCTTCATAAGTAGTTTATAGTAATCAAACACAAACAGTAAGAGGAACCTATAATTTTTCGGGGGGGGGGGGTACCCTGACCCCCTGAACCCCTGTAAAATCAATTTTTAGTTCGGTTTTCTCTTTTTGCATTCAAGGGGGTAGAGACACCTGACGAAAAAAAAAAAAAATACTGTTTAACTCTTGTTTTTGAAAATGCTGGTAGAAACATTTTCTTAGTATATAACATTTCTTACTTGTAAATTTATTTATTGCATTTTAGGTTGATATGTTTGAAAATTAGTCCCGCACAGTCTATTAAAAGTCAACCAGCAACACGATCCGAACCCAAAACACGCAATAAAGAAAAAAAAAAATACAATTTAGTATAATTTTACAAAAATAGTTTATAATCATACCTCTAGTATCAATTTTACATTTTATGTGGAAAAATGAATACGTAAAAAGGTCATTCATTTTCAAATATGTAGTTTTCATCTGAAACAACATTTTGGGCTTTCTCTATAACCCGAACCCGATCCGAAACAATCAAAACTCACCCCGGAATCGAAATCACGGTTAACACAACCCGCAGAAACTTAAAAAAATAAATAAATAAATAAATAAAAATGTACCAATCCGACACGAACTGATTAGTGGGTCGGGTCGACTGCGGGTAAAATGGAGTTACCCAACTCGATGCTGGATTTTTGCTTTTCTGCGCGTTGGCGAAGCTTCTCCTTTGATTCACTGTGATTGGTTGCCCGCGAGCTAAGATTTTCCAACTACTAACGTCTAGTGACTTCTGAAGTAGTAAAATTATTCTTGACTGGGTTACCAGAATCAATAGGTTGCTCGCATGGGGAAAGTGCGCCAAGTGCGGCTATTGTGTCTGTTATGCAACATAACGGGAAAAAATCCCCATCAATGGCCTCAAAGGACGAGAATCTTTTGAGGGGAAGGTCGAATTTAGATGAGGCGGGAAAATGACTCGCGGGCTTAGTTATTTCTCTGTAACCGTCAGTTCAACGGCACACACGATTTCTTTAGGTCAGTTTGGGTGGTATTTGTAATTTTTATGCTATTTTATTTATGTTTGTTTAATGACTTAGCTTGAATAATTAAATTTGGTTTCCATTTTGCTTAAGGCGGTTCTCAAAAATATATTTTTCCCGCGCTCAACAACGCGAAACTTTCTGACTCATTTTTAAACGCAAAGGCATGAAACTTGCAGGCTTGACTGTTGAAACAATTTGGAATTTTATGGTGTGTTCCATTTTTTGATAACTGAATTACTTATCGAGTTATAAAGCGATTGTTGTCACGGGACGACAGATTTTTTTCTCCTTTCCCGCGCTGTCGCTTCCGGAATTTTGGTTCAAAACGTCAACTTTGACGGTTTTTTCTAAAAGATCTTCTACCTTTACCAAAAAAAGGAAAACATCATTCGATTATATAGTTTCTGAATACCAATTTTAAGCGTTTACGAACAAAATTGAATTCAGAAATGTATCAGAAAGTAGTTCTTTTGGATTTGAAAACAGCCCTTAAAGTGTCGGGAGCTTTAAAAAATAAATTTAACTTTTATTTTTATTTTTATTTATTTTTATTTTTTATTTTTCAAAATTTAGAGAACATTTTTAATAGTTTGCTATCTTAAAAAAATATTAGACTTATTTATATAAAGCTTTACAGGAATACAATATACATATTTAAACAACCCTACAAATATAAAATTTTACTTTTTCAGAAATTAAACATACAGTAAAACTTGTGAAAACGGAATCATAAAAAATATTTGTGGCATGCATAATTTTATTTAATGTGAATAGTGTAAAATTCGGACATTTTTCTCAGGGTGGAATTTCTGTAACCAGTGTTGAATTCAGGGGATGGCCCGGGGGGACATTCCCCCCCGGAGCATTGAAATGCCACCCCCCGGAAGATTTGAGATTTTATACTTTCAATGGTCAAAAAGTGCAATTTCCCCCCGGAAGTCTATAATGTCCCCCCCCCCGGAGCCCCAGAAATCCCTCCTGGGGAAAAGTGTCTGAATTCAACACTGTCTGTAACTCCCGTGGGGACACTGTAGAGTTCCGGGGGAGGGGTATTGCACTCTAGAGACCATTAACCCCTTAGGGACGAGCGACACGTATACGTGACGCATAAGATGCTCAGAATCCTCGATTATTCCCACCAGTTACTTTTTTTTGTAAGCTTTGCCTTATTTAATGACAGCATTTCTGCGATTCAATTAGGCGAAAATTTCTGTTTTGTAAAACCGGTGGTAAAAGATTAAAAATTCTGTAAAGGACGCTCGTCGCGAAGGGGTTAATAAGCATAAAATCCCACAGTTTCCAAGAGGTGGCATTTAGATGCTCCGGGAAGGAGGGGGGGGGGGTTGCCCGGGCCAACCCCTGAATTCAACACACAACATAAATGTTTAATTTTTTTTTATTATACGTTTTGAATTATAAGTCAGTGAGGTATACTTTTCTAAAGAAATATTTCAGATTCACTTCTTTCTATTTTACATGCAGTTAAAAATACACTCGAATCCTCTTAATTGGAACACGTCGGTTCTACAACGATTGATCCCGATAAAGCGGCTACGCCAATTACCAGATGCAATGCTGATGATATCACATACTATTGATGATGGTAAGCTGCGTTTAAAAAATATATAATTTCTTCGAAATTCCTCTTCGAGCGAATGTTAAAATTTATGCTTAAATCAATCGCAATATTCTGCATTTGAAAAGTCTACATTTGGATCATTCTAAGCCTGTATTTCAATAATTTCTCAGTATAACTGTATTCCTCTGTGTATTGTTTTCTAAGAAAATCCGAAGAATTTATTTGTAATTCTTGAAATTGTAACTGTATTTTTAAGTATCGAATAAATTACTAAGATATGTCGTAAGTAAAAAAAAGAAACATAGGGGATTTTCGATTTGTGATATATTTTTTAATTTTTTGGGGAAAAATTTTCTTTTTTTTTCCAACTTACATTAGGCTTATTTTTTATTTAATAAAAGCAGGGGAGGGGGATCTCAGCGATATTTTTCATGTAGCGATACAGCTTTTTTTTTTCTTTTTCTTTTTTAATGATTCACCCGGATATATATAATAATCACCCGGATTTTTTCTTTTATTTATTTATTTATTTATTTGTAATTTTGACAACTACAAAAAAAAAAAAAAAAGAATGTCTCGACAACTGTCCCAGACTATCTGTAGGGGCAACCAAGGAAAAACCCCGAAACATCCGTGACCTGTCAAAGGTCATAGAAGAGAAGAATATAAAAAAATAATTACGGACTGAATTTGAAAATAATTACTCAAACATTTGAACAAGTTAAATACTGAACAAGTTTTCAATTTCATATCTTTAATAGGAATATGCTTTATAAAAAAGTGTACCTAAAATTATAAAGAATGCATCCTGAGAAAAAGGGAATAAAATATTTATATTTACAATAAAGATTGTGAAAACGAAAAATGTCTATAGCGGAATCCTGCCATAAATGGAAAAGTCCGTCTAAATACCCCAATTATACCCGCTGAGACGAAAAGTAGCCCAAAACGAAACATTAACTTCGTATATCTAAACTGTAAAAAAAGACAGATGTTTCTTAAATCTAGGGAAATATAATATGTAACCACGAACGAAATATACAATAACCTTTTCCGAGTTACCCAAGATTTCGAAAAGCGTGCCTTATCTTTTGAAACCTCAGAAATCGATACATATTCAAGAAACATTTATTAAAAAATAATCCCTGACGGCTCGGCCTACAGGCACAGGTAGATTTCAAAGACGCAGAGTGGGGCGCCTGTTTGTTGGGAATTGCGGAAGAAATGACCTTTTTGCCATGATGCCGCGTTTTATTCTACAATGAGTGGCAGTGGCAGTTATGACCTTAAGGTGGTTCCCAAATGACCTGCTCAGCAACGCGAAACTTTCTGACACAATTTCAGTCTGATTTTTAAACGCAAAGGTGTAAAAATGGCAGGCCTGATTATGGAAGCGATTTGGAATCGAAATGAGTTTTCCATTTTTTGATAAATAAATCACTTATCGAGTTATAAGTGATTCGTGTCACGTGATGACGCGTTTTTCTCCTTGCACGCTTTGGCGTGGCGAGAATTCGGTTCAAAACGTCCACTTTGACAGTATTTTCTGAAAGATCTTCTGCCTTTACCAAAAAATAGAAAACGTGTTTCGATTACAAAGTTTCTTAATAATAACACCTGCCAATTTTGTGCGTTTCCGAACAAAAATGAATTAAAAAATAAGTCATAAAATAGCCAGTTTGGATTTGAGAGCAAGCAGCCTTAAAGGTTGTTTATATTGTGAAACCGTATAAACTAAGTTATTTTTGAGATAGTCTAATTCTGTTTCATGTTTTAAGCATGAAATTCAAAACTCTAAAAATTAAAGCATTTTTTGACATTTGTGCCCTACAGGTCTGCACGGACCGAAATTACCAGACCTGGCCCGACTCATATAACAAATTTTTTGGCCTTGCCCAGCCGGTATAAAAGCTAAAAATCTAAGCCCGGCCCGACTGAATCTCTACAAAACATTCCGATATTTCTGAAGCAACATTATCCTACAGTTAAAATTATTCAAAAAGCACACACATTTATGCATCCATTTTATTTTCAGATTATGCCCGTCTCATCTTATTGATTTTTTCTCTGGCCCGGCCCGAGTCTGTAGAAAAAATTTCGCCCTTAATAGAATTTATCTTCGTCCAATTGTTTGGCTGATACCTATTTCATCGACCGGGCCTATCCGGTCGTAGACAACATTCAAGATTAATTAAAGAAGAAAAAAAAAAAAAAAACGATGAGCGTATTTTTAAATTCAGCCCAGATCAAATTAGAAATGGATTATATACAGCAACTTTTTTTGTTGTTATTTTTACGACCTAGTAATAACAATAATAAAAAAAATGTCTAGACGACCTTCCCAGACGTCCCATAGGGGCACCTAGGGAACCACCGACCCATCGCATCCCCGTGACCTTTCAACAGTCGGGAGGGGATAAATTTGTGTGGCGTCACCTCTGTGCTTTTAGGAACAGGTCACGAACTGCTTACTTAAAAATCTGTAGAACACATCCAGATATCTACTTTATTTATTTATTTATTTATTTTTTGTATGATACATTCACAAGGTAAATGAGTGAGATAGTGAAATTCCATTTAAACGCACAGAATAATAATGTAACACAGAAAAATAAAAATTGCAACAGGTTTCATTGGAGATCTGCTATAACGTAGTGGTTGAGAAATAGAATTTTTAGGACACTTTTTCAGTGAGAAGACTTGGCGAGGTCAAGAAAATGGCTATGGCGAGTGAAAAAAAAAATTGCAAGTCTATTTTCTGGCAAATTAATTGTTTCATATACACAACCAGTTTTTGAATTATTTATACAGTTTATTTAATATAGAAGCCATTTATCTATTTTTGTATACAAACATAAATAATTTGTATATATAAAAAAAACAATAATATAGATAAACAAGCATAAAAGTTCGTCAGGTTTGTTTTCATAGATCTCACTTTATGTAGTCCGGATTGCACCAAGCTTTTTTTTTTTTTTTTTTTTTTTTTTAACTGCCAAGAACAAAGAAAAAAAATAATAATAAAGGAAAAGTACTTCTATGTACTCTATATCTGTATAAAGTCAAAGATTTGCCATGATATCATTTAATATATATGTATGATAATAATTTACTACATAGAATTTTAAAATGCAACACTTCTACTTTGGGGCCGTCCACAAATGATGTCACGCTTGGAATGGGGGGGGGGGGGGATCATGAAATTGGGACAGTTTGTGACAAGGGGGTGGGAGGGGGTAAGAAGAAGTGTGACATCACACATTTTGGTTAAAATAAAATCATTTAAAAGCAGCAGATTAAATTTTGAAGTTTTTTTGAAATGACCAGAATTTGAGGGTATTTTTTTAATAGGGGCTAAAACAACTTTCATGTGATTTGTTTTCACTTATATTCCTTTCTTTTAAAAAAAAAATATATTAATATTGTATAACTAATTGTATTACTTTATTGTATATTAATTATGTTTTGTGTTGTAAACCTTAATCTTATTTCATACAAAATAAGTACACGAATCATTTTTATTGTTATGCTCATAAATGTCATTAGTAAAAGTTTAAAAATAAAATTTTAAATATCATCTATAACATAGTGTTTTGTTTCTGAACTGCAAGTATATGTCTATGTAATATATCATGACATGTGACAAGGGGGGGGGGGTATGGTGAAGTGTAACACTTTGTGACTAAGGGTGGGTCAAAAATATATGGAAGGAAAGTGTGACGTCATTTATGTAGAGCCCTTTTAATGCAACACATCTACCAGTTAGTTTGCGAATGTTCCTAACTCTTTTTTTTTATAACATTTTGTTACATTTCAGGCAAGTGTTGAAGCCATAGACCTTACAATATACCTCTGAGGTTGAAGCGCATATGAAAACGTGAAGTGAGAAAAGACGTAGACAAGGCAAGAGCTCAAGCCCTCTTCATTGAAATGGTGACAATTTTCTTAAGTCACATGACTTTACACAAAAGAACAAAGACTTTTCTGTCTCCAATGTTTGACATAATTCATCTCTGTACAAGGAAGAAATGTAATAAATATTAATTGCATTATTAACTAGTAAATATAGCAGAATTAGATTGTACAAAATTTTATATTTCAATTTTTTAACACGAAGTTTATGTATTTATTTATTTATTTTTGGAAGCAAGTAAAATTTCGAGTATAGTTTTAGGAGATATTAACTCATATAAATTGCAAAGGCAAATGCGACAGCGCTGATGCTCCAAGGCTCTGATGTTTTCTTTATGTAATTTTTTTTATAATATCAAACACACACACACACACACACACACACACACACACATATATATATATATATATATATATATGGTGTGATGGATTGGGGCCCATCAACATATTTCATACTGATAGGATTAAAATAATGCCAGAATAAAATGGAATGATCGGTCTTGATTGACAACTGTTGTAAGAGGATTACCCTAGAGATAATAAATCTTTAGTTCTTTTCAAATAAGACTGAAAAGCTTGCATGCTTTGTATAGCCTTGCTAAATGTGTGCAAACTTTATCTAGAAGAAGAATATCTGAAGGGGTTTTAAATGTATCAGGAAGGTATTTGAATGAATGACATGACTAAAGAAAGATATTTCGAAGAGCCCTGGACTCCAAGGGGTAGGAGGATGGAAAAGGGTGTGTCAATCAAGGAGGATCATTGGATTATGCACAGGGGTAGAGGAGAGAGTTTTTCGCCATTGAAGAGGCTGACTGGTTTTTGAGTTCGAGAGAGAAGGACCTAGTCTGATGGTGTTCCTGTGATTGTACGAAAAGGTCTTGTAAATATCATTTAAAGTTTCACTATCATGAAATCTCTTTACAATGTTGTTTTGAAGTAAAACTTTTTCGTTTAATACGATATGATACGTTTAATTATATGTATATGTTTTCTTTATGTAGTTTTTTTTATAACATCAAATACACACACACACACACATATAGGAGAACTTCGGGTATTATGGAATACCATTTACGTTTGAGGCAATATCACAGCTCGATATTTTTTTAAACCCGAAAACCAAATACAATCACAAACGTCATCTATCTGTGATTAGTTATTGATAGACAAAAATCATTTTACGAAATTTCACCACATGTAAACAAATAACAATAATGGAAAACTTATTTTTGAGGGTATTATGAGATAGTCGGGAAATAGGGTAAAGGGGGTTAAAAATGAAAAAAACGAACAGAATTTGATAAAAAATAGAAGAGAGCATGGTCAAAATAGGGTGTCTAGGCAGTCAACCAACATACTACGGTTCCTACTTCAGATCAGGTGTCGGATAGTCGGAAAAACTACTTTTTTATTGTAGCGAACTACAACTACTTTATAGGAAATGTAGTCAACTAACTACTTGTTTTAAAAAGTAGCGACTACAAACTACTTTTCAAAAGTAGTCACTACTTCGCTACTATCAGATTTTATCAAAGGGTTCAATTTACATTAGAAAATGGTGAAACGGATTAAATAATAAAGCGACCCCTCGTTATATCGCGTCTGCCAGGATATAATTAAATAAATGCGACATAATCGAGGGAATTAAAAAATTAAGAAAGATAACATACAAGAAAATGTTTTGTATTTGTTTCCAACATTTTAGGTTATACACACATTAGTAATTTCGTAGCAAAATTAAAAGCGATATTACGATCTAGAAAATTACAGAGAAACAACTCTAAATGCAAATAACAAATAAATGTGTAAATAAAGCAATTCCGAATAGTAAGAAACATAGCGTTAAAACATAAAGACCTAATAACGAGTAAATAGACAAATGTTGTCAGCTAGAAAATGAATTCATTTGGTGGGTTAGTACTTAATTTTAGCAGCAAGTGTCAATGGTAAAAATCTAAGACTTCAGGCGTTGCGTTATTATACACTGCAGCTGAGATTCGCAAATTGTTCATCAGAATAAATTTTTCACAAAAGAATCTAGTTTCTGTCGCGTGATTTGCAGAATACTACATTTTTTCCCCTTGAAGTAGCGTCGGTTCTCGCTACAAACTACTGATTTTTTGTATCGCGCTACTCGCTACACTACACTGTTCAAAAAGTAGCTCGCTACACTACAAACTACTGTAAAAAGTAACGATTACTGTAGTTTCGCTACTTGTAGCGCGCTACTTCTGATCCCTGCTTCAGATTTATAAAAGGATCTGCCACAAATATAAGGAAAATCTGTTTTTGCGCTACCCTATAATCAAGGAGTATTTTGAGATATTGGTATTCCCTATAACCTGACACTGCCGGTTTGGGAAAAAATGACTTTATATTTATGGGTGTGAATCGCGAGCTAAAAAAAGAGTATTACATCCTAAGCTGTTAGTATGTCGGTGTACATTATGCTTAGTTTCAATGTTAAAATATTATTTCTAATAATAAATAAAAAATATCGAAAAATTATCGCCTGTAACTTTCTAAACACGGAAAACGATTATTTATTCATACAACGCGCCCTGACGCCGACTGACGAATCGCGCGTTCTAAATAAATAATTAAAAAAACAAATTGGAATAGAAATAATGCTTTTTATTTTAAGAGTACAATTAAATTTTGGTACTTCTCTATTATCCCGTCGACCACTTTTCATAACAAAAAACTATCCCCAACTGTAACGCCCAATAAATGGGAGAACGTTGCCATTGGAATATCAAAATAAATAAATAAATAAATAAAATCTAAGAATTTAAGGACACAATTGTTATTTTAATGAATGAAATAACTCATAAATCAGTGAAACATAATGAAAAATACACGCAAACGTCGAATTAAAAACCACTGGATGACATAACAAACACTTATAATGCTTCTGACATCCAGTCAATGGGACTGCATTTTTGGCGTTCAATCTTACAGTTTGGCGATAGTTTTTTGTTATGAAAAGTGATCGACGGGATAATAGAGAAGTACCGAATTTTTTTTTTAACAACTGGTACAATTCTATCAAGAAACATTGAATGCAGAAAATAGTCAATTTCTAAGAGTATACCAGTATTTATTTATTCTAGGGTGGTTAGATATGTAATAGACAAGAAAGTTTCAATCCATTTTGTACAGATAATTACCACAGAAAATCCCAGCCATTCTCAAAGTGAAAAAATAGTAATTACAGGCGGACAAAAGAGAAGGGGGAGGGTAGCCCACTTATTATTTCCTGAACACATAGCGTAAGGAAAGTATTGTAATCACGATTTGTATGTGAGTGTGAATGAACACGATAACGTCCAAACGGCGTGCTCCCACTGGACGAATAGGTTATAGACCACTGTCGCAAAAAATGTACAAATATTAGTACAAATTGGCCGACGATTAGGTATTGAATCCATATTTTAAGCCATTTTCAAACCGTTTTGAGACCGATTCCATAGGAAAAATCACCAAGGAAGTATGACAGATCATAAGTGATCAATAGTGCGATGATGTCATCAAACAGGAGTGGTGCAGAGGTTCTCTTCCAGTTTCAAAACGGGAGTTCTAACGTTCGAATCCAGCTGATTACATTAATCATATTTTCAATGTATTATTTTCTTTCTCATGCTCAAAATGTAAGATTTTGTTAATTATTAGCAGAAAATTGGAATTTTATATATTTTAATTTGGTAAAATACAAGCACGATATCAAAATTTGGTTAAAAAATTTGATAAGATTTGAATTTGGTAAGTCTACGCATAGTATTTAAAAAAGGAGAGCTGGAAAAAGAAAGGAAAAAAAAAGTAGCAGAAATTTAGGTTAAAAAAGCCGACAAAGTGTGTGTACCAGTTAAAAAAAGTAAGAAAAAAGAAAGAAAAGAAAGAAAGGAAAAAAAGGAAAGAAGAAAAAATGGTCATAGTTTTTGCAAATATTTCAATCTGGAAAAGTGTACGCACAGTATGATTAGTTGAATAATACTTAATTAAAAATGTGTCAACATTTGAAAAAAGGTTTGTACATATACTTTATTTAAGTATTTTCCTTGTAAAATAATATCAGTATTAATTTGTTTATAAAAATTTACTCCCCCCCCCCCCCCCCTATCTTCTTTTTTTTCTGAACTTTTTGGACACATTCGGGAAGTTGAGTGGAGTTACTTCAGATTTTTAGGTAGATTTCGTAAGAAATACTAACTTACATTCTCCCTTAAGTTGGAATTTCTGAAAAATTGTTGCAGATCTACACCGATCACGACTCTTAGAACCCAAATCCACCCCCAGTTCAAAACTTTATCTATCTATCTATATCACTTTTTTATGGGCACGATAACTTCCATAATTCTGCACAAATCTCTTCCAAACAGATACATAAAATCAAGGGGCATAATATCTCGGTCAAGTTCGTTCATGGGCAAAATTGAACCAGGGAGGAGGGGGGGGGGGGAGGGAGATGGGAGGGCTTTTTGTAAAAACAGAAAAAAAACCATAACTTCTTAATTATGATACATGTCGAATCCGTTTAAAAATATTACTACTTCTAGAAAAAGGGCCGAAAATTTTATGTAGGACAGATTTTTGATATCATTAAAAATGGCCCCAAGGGGGGGGGGGACGTTTACGAAGAAAAAAATTCATAACTTTGTCCATTCACAAGATATCAAATCCGCTTAAATTTATTATAAATCCTCTTAATATTATGTACAACTTTTTTACTGACAAGTTTTTTATAGGACCAACCCTTGTAGCAAAAAAAAAAAAATAATAATAATAATAATAATAAAATAAAAATAAAATTAAAATCTCTGCTGGCTCCGCCTACAGACACAGGTAGATATCGAAGTGGGCGGTCCCAACTGCCGCATCATGGCAAAAGGGTCATTTCTTCTGCAATTCCTAACAATTAGGCGCCCCACGGTCTGCGTCTTCGAAATCTATACCTGTGCCTGTGGGCCGAGCCGTCAGGGATTTTTTAATTTATATTTAATTTATTTTTATTGTTTCATATTGGAGACCAGTGGGTCATAAGACGGCGAGAATTTCATTTACACTGAGAGAGACGTCTTATTCCTCGGTGAATCATTAACGGGGAAAAAACTGCGAGAAAAAAAATCTTATTCTATTACCGATCGTGACCTCGTGACACTTATATGCAACAATAGATGAAAACTGGAAGCGTTTTGAACGGTGACAACTAACATTGATATCACCACTTTGTTGAAACACTTTCATAAAATAATAAGAAGGTTGCATACGAAAAATAAAATAAAATATTATCGTCTGCGTGAGTAAGTAGGTGGCTAAGTGCCAAAACCAACTCCATTCTAGAAGGGTTTTCTGATTAACAGATGCATTGTTTTACGAGAGTTTAAAAACCCGTCTTCACACAGTTTTGTGTTATCTATCTATCTTCACGTCGAGATGTATTCATTATTCATTGTCAACTGTCTTGTTTGCGGGTATGCGTCGCTCAGCAATATCATAATCTATTTATTTTTTCATAAAACGATATTAATACGAAAAGTTATTTTTATAGGGTATTGTAATTCTTCCGGAAATATAAGGTAGCACAGATAAATAAATAATACTGGGCCAGTGTTGAATTTACGGGGTGGACCCCCCCGGGGGGGGGGGGGGGGGGGGAATCCGCACCGGAACATTGAAATGTCCCCTCCGGAAGATTTGAGATTTTATACTTTCAATGGTTAAAAAGTGCAACTCACCCTCTCCGGAACTGTATAATGTCCCCCGGAGCCCCAGAAATCCCTCCCAGGGAAAAGCGTCTAAATTCAAGACTGTGCAGGGCTGTCTTGAAACATTCAGAGCTATATTTCCAGCACGGGGCGATTGTACCCCATCGAACCCAAATATTCTGCTTAAAGTCAACCCGACACCCAACTTGAACCCAAAAAAGTGTTTCATCAATCCGAAACCAGACTTGAACCCCAAAAAAAGTGTTTCGTCAAACCGAACCCGAAGTAATATAAAATTAATCTACACTTAAACACAATTATGAAAATATATAATATCAATTTTATCTTTTTTTTTGTATAAAAAGGAACACATATACGCTCCTTAATATTCAAATATATATAGCTTTTTTATTTTTTTCATTTGAAAAATATATAGCATTTTCTTTTGAAAAATCGAGTCAGCTCGAGTCCGACCCGACAGTGTCAAAATCCGACCCGAACTCGAAACATTTAAAGTCAACCCGACCTCCAACGAAAAAAAACAGCGTCTATTCGAACCGGAGCTCTAATTCGGGGACCCTGGGCCCGATTAATTATCGGGGGTCGCCTACTTATTAACCAATATTTACTTACCGTAACTCCGTCGTATAACGCGCACTTCTGAAAGAAGAAAATGCATCGAATTTTACAGGTACAACCGAACTCAAAAGTGTCAAACCGACCCGAATCCGAAACAATTGAAGTCAACCCGACCCGCAATGAAAACAATTAACTCCAAAACGACCCGCGGTTCAGGTAGAGTCGGGTTCAGATAAAATAGGATTACCCGATGTCGGACTCTAGTGTACTGTCATCACTCTTTATTTGTTTCAAAAGTTCAGAGACACTGGTATAACTGTAAAGGTATGTACAGGTCATGCTTTCTCTTGTAAAGAAGCGTGGATGCAAAAATAATATAAAATAAAATAAAAATTGGGGCCTTAACTTATTTTAAAATATAAATAACATGATTTCTTTTTTCGGACCCTATAAGCACGAGAACCAGCTGTGGATGCAGGTGCAAAAATTTTTAGGGACCTAAATGTTTATTTCGGGGGGATAAAAACTGAGGTTTTTCAGTCACCTTGTAGGGTCTTACAAGAACGAGGCCTAGGTGCACTGCATCCGCTGCTCCAGTTTCATTGTGTTTTTGTATCGTTGGGGTTCCTAAATAGTAATACTAAAACAGGTCACAGGTGCATTTCACATGAAAGAAGAAATTTCATTTTAAAATTAATATGTATCATTTCTTGTAGGTAATTTCATAGTAATTTAGTAATTACATTCTGCAAGGAACAAAAAACAACGTTCTGCCAGCCATTAGCGCAGGTGTTTTAAAAATAAAAACAATTAGGTTTTTATTAATAGACGTCTTAATTAATTAAATCGTTATCTTAATAGGCGACCGAATGACATAAGCGATCTTATCTGTATATAGGAGAGGTCAATCTGCTTTTGAGGACAGTCGTCGTTCTGGTTACTAATTTTTTTAAAGAAGCAAAAGTCTTCCCAAATAACTTAAAATAATAAAAACTAACAGAAAACAAAACAAGTGGGTAAGTGTGATCGAAGATCGCACAAAGGGTTTCGTTTAATATTCCTTTCAAAACACTTTATCCTTTCTTTAATAAATCCAAATAAATTTCATTTTCAATAAACAAACAAACAAACAAACAAAAAGAATTTTGGTTTTTTATCTCTCTATATTAAAATAATACGCTTTTTTTTTAATTTTAATATTTTCAGCTTCATAGTAGGTATTTAGCTATACGTACACAGATTTTCATACCTGTAAATTATATAGTTTCTGAGAACGGCTCTTTGAACGGACAGACAACGGAGCGGGAGTAATAGGGTTTCGTGAGATGAACGAAACCCCAAAAACTAAGGATTTTTCGTCAAGGGGACAGAACCACTCGTGAAATGCAATATTTAGTATTAAATTTTCTCTGTCAAAAAAAAAAAAAAAAAAAAAAAAACCCTAAACTGGTTTATTCTTAAAATGTGGCATTTTTTAGGTGCATTCATAATTATATAAATACGTAGCACTTATAGTCGTCGTCTGGTCCGTCTGTCTGTCCGCATGTAGCAGCGCAAAAACTACGCAACCGAACGGTTTGAAATGTAATATATATCAGTACAAAAACCCTTAACGGGTTAAAAGTTGTGACGCAGCACTTTCTTTTGGCTCTATGAATTTTAAATATGGGTCTTAAAAGCAATGATATCAAATTTAAGTGACGCTATGTTAATAATTTTTTTAAATCATAATTTTCTTTTTAGTTTTATTTATGTTCACAGGTGCAATTATTATCTTAATATAAAAAAAATATATAAAATTTATTCGCTGATGCTTTTTCATTCGCATCTCTCATGAATTCAAAATATGGGTTTTAAAAGAAATGATATCAAAATTTGAGTGACACCTTGGCGTTAATTTAATAGGACTCTTTTAAAATTCAATTTAAATTATTTTTGGTTTGTCTTCTAAAGTATATTTACACATACAAACAATACTTTTAATTTTTCAATACACTTTTAAATATATTACTTTCACTGAGCCTATATTATGTATTGAAATGTATTTATTTCAATAAATTGATTTATCTTCTGTGCCACGCTATCCAAAATCATAAGTAAAATTTATGTAAATGATTATTTTGCGTCATATTATCCACTTGCATACATTTCCCTTTGTTTGGATACTATGACGCAAAATAATCATTTACATAAATTTTACTTATGATTTTGGATAGCGTGGCACAGAAGATAAATCAATTTATTGAAATAAATACATTTCAATACATAATATAGGCTCAGTGAAAGTAATATATTTAAAAGTGTATTGAAAAATTAAAAGTATTGTTTGTATGTGTAAATATACTTTAGAAGACAAACCAAAAATAATTTAAATTGAATTTTAAAAGAGTCCTTATGGCGTTGCTCATATATTCTTAGGTTATTTTATTCAAAATTTAATTTTTCCCTTCTTAAATATTAAAATATTATATGCTAAATTATTTTCTAAATTAATTCTTCGTATGTGCATTAAATACTTTATTCGAAAAGCTTTCCTTTCATCATAATGTTAATTTCATAACCGTTAAAGATATCTTACTCTATTATTCAGTTTATATGCTTCCAATCTTCTCTTTGTGGTTTTTACATCTGGAAGCAAATATTTCAACTATCCTTTACCCTTTGTTCAGATTCAGAATATAACAAATGCATATCTATCTAAATTTCCATCTGCTGTTTTCGGACTTAATAATAATTGTATATACAGTTCGCTCCTATCAAAACCGCATTTCCCATGCATTTTTCAGATGGTCACTGCGTTGCCGTCCCATTTTACTTATTTTGACTAGCCTATCAATTATGGAATCCCTTGGTATGTCTACTGTTCGAAATTAGCATTGCGCTCTCCCAAACGGTTGTGAATAACTCCGCGCCATTGGCTTGATTCAGCATTTTTATGTTAGTATTGTAACTTAATGAAAAAACTTCAGATCATCTCTGACTTCCAAGCTAGAAGCATCTAACCTTTAAGTTAAGCTACGGAGGCCACCCCTTGTTTTTCATCGTTATGTGTTTACAATAAAATAATTTCCATGGATACCGTTTACTTCCCTTCAATGCATTGTCTTTAACATCTACAGGATGAGAATGCTGTTTTCTTGCTTTAGCCACAACGCAACTTTTTGTACTTCCACCGTTTTCACCGCCCTTCATGTTTCCGTTAACCAGAAATATATTATTTGCTGGATACCATCTTATTTACAACTACTACAACACAAAAAACTACTTCACAGACCTGAGCGAACTGTATATACAATTATTATTAAGTCCGAAAACAGCAGATGGAAATTTAGATAGATATGCATTTGTTATATCTGAATCTGAACGGGTAAAGGATAGTTGAAATATTTGCTTCCAGATGTAAAAACCACAAAGAGAAGATTGGAAGCATATAAACTGAATAATAGAGTAAGATATCTTTAACGGTTATGAAATTAACATTATGATGAAAGGAAAGCTTTTCGAATAAAGTATTTAATGCACATACGAAGAATTAATTTAGAAAATAATTTAGCATATAATATTTTAATATTTAAGAAGGGAAAAATTAAATTTTGAATAAAATAACCTAAGAATATATGAGCAACGCCATAGTCCTATTAAATTAACGTCAAGGTGTCACTCAAATTTTGATATCATTTCTTTTAAAACCCATATTTTGAATTCATGAGAGATGCGAATGAAAAAGCATCAGCGAATAAATTTTATATATTTTTTTTATATTAAGATAATAATTGCACCTGTGAACATAAATAAAACTAAAAAGAAAATTATGATTTAAAAAAAATTATTAACATAGCGTCACTTAAATTTGATATCATTGCTTTTAAGACCCATATTTAAAATTCATAGAGCCAAAAGAAAGTGCTGCGTCACAACTTTTAACCCGTTAAGGGTTTTTGTACTGATATCATTACTTTTTTAAGGTTATTGATGAAAATGTCAATTAGTCGAAATTAAGTATAGGGTATAAATTAATCATTAGAATAAAATTTTAAAGAAATGCTAAAAAAGACCCCTTGGACCCCAATAAAATATGAGGGTGGTGGCCCAGAGAGAGGAATCCAAGACTCAACTTTTAAATTATACAGCGAGAGAGTAACACAATTAGAAGGATGAAAATGCATGGCAAAACCAGTTTGTTCCATCTTCCTCCGCCAAAGGGCGCAATCTTTTCTATACAAACATAGCTGAAAATTTTCAGGCTGTCGATTCCGAGTCAAATGAGCCATACATCGTCGTCATCGGTCCCATAGAACCAGATAGGGAAGTGCCCCTGGTGGTGAAACTTGGAACTAAAATCAATATATCCTGTCGATGTAGAGTCGAATGAATCAAACTGCATTGTGATAGGACCCATAGGACTTGAGATAGCTGCAAAATCCGTTAGTTCCATCTTCCAGCACGAGGGGGCGGACGCTGTTTCATACAAACATAGCTGAAATCTTTGAGGCTGTCGATTTCGAGTCGAATGAGCCATACCTCGTCGTGCTGGGGCGCATAGGACCCGAGATAAGAAAGCGCCCCGGGTGGTGAAACTTGTAACTAAAATCTATATATCCTGTCGATGTCGAGTTGAATGAATCAAACTGCATTGTGATGGGAACCATAGAACTCGAGTTAGCAGCAAAATCCGTTAGTTCCATCTTCCACCACCAGGGGGCGCACTCTGTTCTATACAAACATAGCTGAAATCTTTCAGGCTGTCGATTTCGAGTGAAATGAGCCATACCTCGTCGTGATCAGGCCCATAGAACACAAGATAGGAAAGCGCCCCTGGTGGTGAAACTTTGAACTAAAATCGATATATCCTGTCGATGTCGAGTCAAATGAATCAAACTGCATTGTGATGGGAACCATAGAACTCGAGTTAGCAGCAAAATCCGTTAGTTCCATCTTCCACCACCAGGGGGCGCACTCTGTTCTATACAAACATAGCTGAAATCTTTCAGGCTGTCGATTTCGAGTCAAATGAGCCATACCTCATCGTAATCGGGCCCATAGAACACGAGATAGGGTAGCGTCCCCTGGTGGTGAAACTTTGAACTAAAATCGATATATCCTGTCGATGTCGAGTCAAATGAATCAAACTGCATTGTGATGGGACCCATAGAACTCAAGTTAGCTGCAAAATTTGTTAGTTCCATGTTCCACCACCAGGGGGCGCACTCTGTTCTATACAAACAGATGAAATTGTTGAGGCTGTCGATTTCGAGTTGAGTGAGCCATACCTTGTCATGATCGGGGCTATAGAACCTGAGATAGGAATGCACCCCCTGGTGGTCAAACTTGAAACTAAAATTGATATATCCTGTCAATGTCAAATTGAATGAATCAAACCATGTTGTGATGGGACCCATAGAACTCGAGTTAGTTCCAAAATCCATTAATTTCCCCTTCCACTGCCAGGGGCGCACTCTGTTCTATATGAACATAACTGCCCCTGGTGGTGAAACTAAAATCAGTAAGTTCTATCGAGGTCGAGTCGAATGAGCCAAACTGCATCACGATTAGGAATGCACAACCTGTGGCCCGCAGAGACCATACATGCCAACCTATCCAAAAATTTCGAATTTCCTTAATAATTCGTGAGAAAAATGTGCAAATTTTGTCCATAGATCATAGGAAAATATGAATTTCATCGATCAGGTGCATAAAATTATGAATTGCATCGACTGGATGCAAATTTTGTCGAATGGGCATGGAAAACTCACAAATTTCGCCATTTTGTCGCTAGAAAAAAAAACGCAAATTTCAATAATCGGTCAACAGAAACCAGAGATGTCAAAATCGGTAATTCCGGAGTTGTAAATTTCGTCAATCACTCAAAATCTTGAATTTTGTAAATCAGTTGAAAAAACCTGCAAATTTTGTCGATAAGGCACTTAAAATCGCAAATTTCATGGATCAAGCAACGAATTTCATCGAATGGCATGGAAAGATCGCGAATTTCAACGAACAGTCGCGGAAAAAATTTGCAAATTGTTCATAGATTGTGGGAAAACATTATGAATTTTGTCTATCGGTTCTGCAAAATTATGAATTTTGTCGATAGGCATGGAAAATCGGAAATTTCGTATATTGGGCGTGGAAAAATCAAGAATTCCATCGAATGTTTGTGAAAAAATTGTAAATTTCAACAAACGGTAAAAAAAAAAAAAAAAAAAAAAAAAAAAAAAAAAAAAAAAAATGAAAATTTTGCCATTGTCTAGAGAAGAAAAATTGTGAATTTCATTAAATGGCCGACGGAAAGCATATCAGTTGAAAATCATGCATTTTGTCAATCAGGCACAGTAAAAACATGAATTTTGTGGATCGGGAGAAGGAAAATCATAAATTTTGTTGAACGCATGCATAAAAATCATGAATTTTGTTTATCGGGCATATAAAAATCATTAATTTCGTCAAACGGATCCATAAAAATCAAGAAAGTCATCAATCGGGTGCGTAAAAATCTTGAATTTCATCGATCAGGCGTGTAAAAATATAGGACAAAATTGCCATTCGCCAATCGGCGAGTAATACTGAAAATTTGGCGACTGACTTTACTGCCACCACTGGTCAAACTTAATAGTCCTAATTGCGATGATTGAATGGAAAAAGATTTTTTCCCCGCTGTCGCTCGACAAATTTCGAAACCATTTGGCGAATTTCACGATTTTTTCCCCGAAATTATTTGACGGATTGTGACTTTTTTTCTTCTCGAAGCCATTCGACGATATTCGAAAAAAATTTCCCCTGAAACCAGTTGATGAATTTTGTGATTTTTCCACTATCAATGAATTTTGTGATTTTTCTGCTATCGATTGATGAATTTTGTGAGTTATCGACTATCGATTAATGAATTTCACGACTTTTTCCATGAACGAACAAATTGTGCACTTTTTTTCCACTGCTATTCGACGAATTTTGCAATTCTGTTCCGCGATTGTTAGACAAATTTCACTATTTTTCTCCTGAGATCATTTGATGAATTTTGTGATTTTTTTCCCCCGAACCTATTTGACGAATTTCTCTAATTTTTTCACGACAGTTAGACATAGTTAATTTTTTTCCTGCAATGCCTGATTTCTTTCCCGAGACCATTTGACGAATGTCGCCATTTCTTTCCCAACACTATTTGACAAATTTCGCCGTTTATTCCACAATCGTTTGACAAATTTCTTAAATTTTTATCAAGTATTTGTAAATTTGTTATTGGTCATTGCTGAAAAACAGAAGTAAAAAAATCCATGTACTGGGCAGTGGCCACGGAGTAAAAAAGTTGAAACCTATACATAAAAGTTGAACCTATACATAAAAATCATGAATTTTTTAGAACGGGCACATAAAAATCACAATTTTGTCAAGTAGCCGCATAAAAATGACAAATCCATCTAGTGGGTGCATTCTTCCAAATTTGCAACCGAACAGCGTGTATGTATGGATAATGCTAATTATCCCCCCCCCCCCTACCCAACATCTCCTCGAAACAAAATTCTCTGTGCTACTGATGGTGGTCCTCGACAACCCAACAATTTTTTAAGTGGCCCTTCGCCTAAAAAGATTGGGCACCTCTACTATCAATTAACAATAAATTAACCTATCGCTTGTGTCATGTATTCATGAGCGGTGATTGCACTGCAAATTCTTGTTTACAAGAATAAGACTCATATTAGGTATTTTATTATTTATTTATTGTTTGTTTACTTATTTTGATTTGATTTTCTTGTCCTTTTAGAAATTGACTTTAGATTGTTACTTAAATGGTGAGATGATTGTCAATTACCTGTTTTATCGATAAAAATGATACAAGGTAAGGAAATTGCATCGTGTCGAGTGAATATTTAGGAAGTATTTTAAAAACCGCAGATTAAAGAAGATTTGTGTTTTACTTGTTAGCTATATTTTGCAACTCTCCAAATTACTGCAATGTAAATATAGTATGAAGTTTTATACTATACTAAACTTTCCTCTGTTGTATAGCTAATTTTATTGGAAATAAACCTTGAAAATGCATTGTTGTAGTAATCAATTATTTTTGCAGTTATGTAAATTCTGTCATAACAATTTTCAACTAAGGGAAATCTTACATTGGACATTTAATCACAGTATTTTAAATAAGAAAACTTAAAATATTTGCAAATTAAAGAAATGAATGAAGAGATTTTGTTTAAAATTACATCTAAACATTTTTTTTTTTTACAAAAAATGCAAAATTCGCCAGTTATTCGGGAAATTATCACAAAATTCTACTAATAAAATGGGACTGTAAACAAACCGGTTCAAAATGTGTCCTTTTTAAAAATTAAATTCCATCCCAGCGGCCCTGTTGTTATGTTAGTCGAGCACTAGCTGATCGACAAAATTTTTTAATCTCGCCAACCTTTTTTTTCTGACCAATCTTTGACATAAGCTAATAAAGTATAGCCAACATTTTAACATTGCTATATAGTATCTTAAAAAACTTACTTAAAAATAGCTGAAATATAATCTTGATAAAATACGTAAACACAAACATATCAATACAAATAACAAAATCTCATGTAATCGGGTAGGAGAGACCGGTACACAGTGGACCACTTTTTCAGTTAAATTTTTTTTTTCTCTTTAACAGACTGACCAATCTGTATGAAAATATTTTTGAATATTCCTTAAACCTTCTTACATCCATCATAATTTTCTCACAACATAGTTTTCAATACATTAAAAAATATATATATATATACACTGGTCCACCCACCAGGGTACAGTGGACCACTATTAGGTATTATCTAAAATATAATATAAATCTATTTTTCATTAATCTAATTCTTTTTTGTTGCCCCTTCATTCGCAAAGTAACATAGTAATATAAATTTTGAAACAAAAACAAAAAATTAATTATATTTTGAAAATAATAAGATTAATACAGGAACAATTGCAATTTAATTGAAGTTATTACTTAAGTACAAAAAAAATCAGCTCACATTAAAATTTGCAAATGAAATTCCAAAATACTTATCAGTAAGATTGAGCCTGGAATTTTCAAGAAATAATTTTGGATCTGCGAGCAACATTATGAAATCATTGACATCAACAGCAGATTCATCTACAGTTTCGGGAGAAATAAACTGATTTCCATTCAATTTGCATCTCATGAATCTTACTTGAATAGAATCATCAACAATTAGACTACAATTATATTTATCAAAGGCAGTAAATACAAAACAAAATATTTCTAACTATGTTAAAAAAAATTGTTATTTTTATTTGTTTACTTTATTTTACAGTTAATTCTACTTTAAAACAATCTTTCTTTATAGAAACCAAGCAATTATTACATATTTTGAACATTCTGCATTAGAGGAGCAGAGTGGATTGTGGACCACTGTGCCCCAGGAGTGGGTGGTCCACTGTACCCCATGTTGAAGTTCAATAAATAATCATATTAATATTGTTTATAGCTTTCTTTTAAACATATTAACTTTAAAGTAAAATAAAAACAAGTATCTTAGCTTTTCCAAAAAGCTGTTTTATTTTATTTATCTACAACCTTTAATTACTAAAAAAATAAAAATATGATGATGAAAAATTTTACTTCTAGAAGCTCAAAACAACAAAGCAGGATAAAATAGTTCAATCTGAGCTAAACATACTTTCTGAAGGCTATAAATAATCATTGCAGTGCTGTTGTCTATTAGGATAGAAGAGAAGCTTAAAAAAAATTTAAATAAATAAAATATTAGGGGGTGGTCCACTGTGTCCATAGGTTCACTGTGTACTGGTCTCCTCTATATTAATGATAGGCTTAGTCAATAACAAAAATGTTAAAGTAAGCCATAACATAAATTAGAAACATTGTATTTCATAATGAAAACATCGTATCTAATTTTATATACATAAAAGTGAAAACTTACGTTATATAAATTCCCTATATAATATACCAAAGTTTCATCACAATTAAACGTATTTCAATCACACTGAAATAAAAAGTTTTAGTTATTAAATTTGTGTGAGGTGAATGATGGGAAAGTTTAATTTGGAGAGTTGGAAAATATAGCTAACAAGTACCTTCCTTATATTATTTTTAACGATAAAACAGGTAATACTATTGACAATTATCTCACCATTTACGCCACTAAATCAAAAAGCAATTTCTAAAAGGACAATCTAATCAAAATAAGTAAACAAACAATAAATAAATAATAAAATACCTCATATGAGTGTTATTCTTACAAAAACAACATTCGAGACTCGTTGAAAACAAACAGATGATTGATTTGTTGATTAGAGGCTGTTGCAAATTAACTGATAAAAAAAAAAAATCTGAATCTTTTTTTCCTTTAAAAAATGACAAATTAAATATATAAATAACAATTAAATTGTATATATATATAATTATAAAATATTTCAATATTTTAATCAAGGAATCTAAATATTTTCCGACTTAATGAAGATTTTGAAATAAGAAATTCTTTATTATAACAAAAAAGAAAAATATACAAACAATAATTTAATTTAATACATATATATTACATATTAAAAATTGCATTAAAAACTGTTTTCGTATTAAAACAAAAAAGAATCTAAAATAGTTTTTCAGCGATATGGATATGCTTTAACGTTTAACTGTAACCGTAATAGGCAAGAGCTTCCTTATTGCGCAGTAATAAAAAGCAGTGAAAAGGCTGAAGATCTGTAATGTTAGTCTACCAGAAAAAGCATAAGAAAAGAGTCCGATTTTTAAACTGGATTATATAAAAAACAAGAGTTTTCCTACGTTAGCTCAAAATCTTACTCTCTTCATCTAAAAGCGATTAATAAAATATATTAATTTTAAAAAAATCGTTCGATCCATTTTCGAGATAACACCTCTGTGCCCATTACACCATTTCATCTCCCATTTTCGCTTAAAAATTGGTTTCCAGATCTCAAAATCTACTGCATGTAGAAATCTATAAATTTCAGGATAGAGTTAGATATAAGACTAATGTCAAAAAATCGAAACGGTATGCCTCATATTTACTGAGATATTAAATGTCGGCGTTTCGATTTTCCTTTGATGTCCTGCTAGCTGTATATATGAGAGTGACGGAATCTTCGGTTTTGGGCTTACGGTTTTCGGTTTTTCGCTGCGTCACTCAAGAGACTACCGTCTCTTATGATAATTGTTGCTTAAATCTTAGGCAAATGTTGTAATGGATACACAAATTTCTTATTATGCCTCCTGTACATTTTATGCAATTTAAACCAAAGGTAAGACAGGTAAGGAAATTGTGGGGGAAAAAAAAATCCCCGACGACTCCGCCTACAGGCACAGGCAGATTTCGAAGACGCAGACCGTGGGGCGCCTGTTTGTTGGGAATTGCACCGCAATTCCCAACAAATTTCCAACAAATTCATGGCAAAAAAGAAAAGACTCTTTTGCCATGATGCGGCATTTTGGAAACGCCCACTTCGAAACCTAACTTGTTTCCGGGCGGAGCCGGCAAGATTGTTTTTGTTTTTAATTTTTAATTTTTTTTTTTTTTTTTTTTTTTTTTGCTATAAGGGTTGGTCCTATAAAAAACTTGTCAATATAAAAGTTGCAGATAATATTAAGAGGATTTATAATAAATTTAAGCGGATTGGATATCTTGTGAATGGACGAAGTTATGAATTTTTTTTCTTCTAACCCCCCCCCCCCCCCCCCCCCCACTTGGGGCCATTTTTAATGATATCAAAAATCTGTCCTACATAAATTTTCGGCCCTTTTCCTAGAAATAATAAAAACCTTAAACGGATTCGATACGTATCATAATTAAGAAATTATGGGGGGTTTTCTGTTTTCGCAAAAAGCCCCCCCCCCCCATTTCCGCCTCCTTGGTTCGATTTTGCACATTAACGAACTTGACCGAGCTTTTATGCCCCTTCATTTTGTGTATCCGTTTGGAAGAGATTTGTGCAGAATTATGGGAGTTATCGTGTCCATAAAAAAGTGACATAGATAGATATATAGATAGATAGATAGATAGATAAAGTGTTGAACTGGGGGTGGTTTTGGGTTCTGGGAGTCGTGATCGGCGTAGTTCTGCAAAATTTTTTCAAAAATTCCAACTTAGGGGAGTAGTATTCTTACGAAATCTACCTAAAAATGAGAAAAAAAAAGTTTTGAGAAAACGGTATTTACAGTATCTTTTTTACTTTAAATTTACCTTCTCCAAATAATTAATTTCATTTTATATAGTTTTTATGCAAATTTTTTATTTAGTTTTACATAATTATTTCTTTTATAAATAATTTTATTTTATTTTAGATATTTTAATGCTGTTTAATTTAAAATTTATCATATTTAATAGATACAAAATTAAATAACAGAGCACAATAATTTAATACGTTGTCGGACAATGCAGCAAAAGCAAAAATTCGTTTTTTTTTTTTTCTTTAGTCGTCTTTTACGAATTTCAATGTCCACCATCCCCTTAAATGAGTTGCACGCATGGTAATTTATATCTCCCTGGTTGCACGTTTTGAAAAACTTGCCGTGACCTAAGTTCCGTTTGTTTTGCTCTTCCGATTCATTAGTTTAACTTTCCCTCTCAGCCAGTTTTCGTCGCCAAGTTGGCGACCTATTCCTCTTTCATCTGTTTCCTACATTCCTCTTGGTAACGAATCCAATTCATTGGGTCACATGATCCGGGGAGGCCCGAAATCGGGTAGAAAAAAAAGAAAGAAAGAGAAAAGGAGGGGGACAGAATAAGGCCGCGCATTAAACGATTGATGCCTCCTCTCCTCTGATGACTTATTCTTTAAATATTCTTTATTTTATTTTGGAGAGAACAAAAGAGTGATAACTCCTGAAGAGTTTATTTTTTGCGCCTCATTTGTTTTAAATGTAAAGTGTGCTCACATTCTTTCAGAGGCGTGATTATTTAATCGGCTTAAAAAATTAGCTACTTTCATTTCTTGGTAAATTAAGTAAACTAGTCGTTGGAAGCCACCGTAATACTTACTTATCATGGATAGGCATAATATAAAATATGAAAATAAAACATGCGTAAACTACTTATTAAATGCATTGCAATTGGAATAAAAATCGTGGCTTATTGACGTCCTAAACTTTAAAGGCTCTATGACTGAATTGCGTAAGAGAAATATCCTTATAGCTCCAAAAATGATAATCCTATTAACTAACAGTTTAATGCGTCGGATGAAGCGTCTTATTTCCAATTAAAATATACCTTTGAATTGAAATTGGGATGAAATACAGGGTCATAAAAAATCGAATCGTGTGGAAAATAGGATTACACATATCTCGGCAACTCATGATCCGATCGATCGACTTCCTTCTTTATGCAAAATTTGTGTTTTTTTTATTGTCTTTTATATTTCCTTCTTAAAATAAACAATTTCGAAAAATTTTATATACCTTTTATCAGAACGACTCTTTCGAGAGTCCGAAATAAAAGTGTTCCGGATCATCGAGGTGACTGAAATTCAATAAGCTTCTTTCCATTATTACATACTAAGTACATACCCAGTTTCAACTCTCTATCTCAATTTGTTCGGGAGATAGAGCGTTTACAGACACACAGCAATTTTATTTTTTTCTAAAAATATGTTTTTCGGAATCTCCAGTGTCTGAAACGCGTCACTCCGTCAAAAACTATTTTTTTCGATTTTTAAGACGATTACAAGACTTACCCTATCCTATACTATGTTTGATGGGTAAGTAATATTTTAAGCATTCAGTTTCATTTGTTTTTAAGGTATTTATTTTAATAATGACCGTTTCAGTAACCTTTTTAATAGTAATTGGATCTTAAAACACACTAAGGCTGCGATGTTAAAAAAGGCAACTATGTCTTAATCCAGTGGTTCCCAAACTTTTGGGCTCGCGGAGCCCTTTTTGGGAAGGATTTCTAAGGCGGAGCCCCTTAACCCCACGGTACTCTATGGTTTACAAATTAATGTTTTTTTTTTTTATGCCTATGGAGCAGAGAAAGATCTTCTGGATAAGACTCCAAACCAGTAATTTCCAACATGGGTCCAAGATTCTCACTTTGGCCCTTTTCTTGACACAGAAATTCTTAATTCATTCTAGAAATTTCGAAATCAAATTTTCTATTATTTAACCCCTTAACAGTTTTATTTTCTATTGCTTTTATTGGACACAACAAATTAAACATAAGGACAAAAAACCGCTTTTTTTGTATTAAAATATCTGCCTTGTATAATCGAGATGTCTGCCAAATGCAGCAAAAATTATAGTTAAAAATTTGTGGTTTCTGAAAACTTTTAGTAACGAAGAAAACAAACTCTTCTTACCCGAGCGTCGTTCGAGCAATACTGTTAAAGGATTAATGACATGCATTTTTAAATTAAAAAATATTCTTTCGGGATTTCCAGTTTGAACTCAGCATTAAGGATCAAAATGGTAAACCTGTCTGTGTCATGCATTGCATATTGGCTTACGTGAAACTATTATTATTTATGGCGAAAACCACACACACACAGAAAAAAAAGGTAAATAGTACAATTTTCGTTTACAAAAAGAGACTTCTACATAATCCCAATCGGCTACTCGTGAAGAGAAAGAAAATACGTAGGGCCAGTCGCCCATGAGTAATGATATAACACGTTTTCGCTAGTCCCGCCTAAGGCTCCTATAAAGGAGCCTTAGGTATTATAGGAGCTCTAGTCCCGCCCACCCGTAATAGAATCATACGATTACTGATTTTCTTCGTTGATCTTTACGTTTCTAGTACTTCTAAACATGCAATGGAAACGAATCGCCTCTGAGCTTCTTCTTTTGAAACATTTTTCAAAAATACATTTAGAAGCAGATCATCGTTTTAGTGTTTAAGTGGGCGGAGCAAAATCTATAACCTGTATTGTTAGGTGCAGCATCGTTCTCTTTATTTGGATGTTTTATTTGAAGTATTTAGCTATTAATTATAGTTTTGAAGGAAACTCTCTTTTACCATTGTTTTTGCCTCAAAATAGATACATTGGTTAAAATGTTGAAATAACTGCAACCAGTAGAAAAATATTACTAACAAAACGGGATATATGGGTGGGGTTAAATTTATGTCATTATAGGTACTCATTGACGAAAAGCAACGCCCCCAAGGGAGAAAGCCTAGACACGTAATTATGACGTCATCCAAAGCAGGGAATTCTGACAACATATGAGGGATCAGCCGATTCAAAATATAGTTACATATTTTTTCACTTTTGATGAAATTAATATAGTTACATATTTTTTCACTTCTTATGAAATTAATTTAATTAAATTACTTGATTATACATACATAATTTAATTCAATTATTTGATTATTAAATATATATATTTTTTTACATATTTACATGACAGTTTAATCAAAGTTATAACTATTAGAAGATTAAATTAATTATTATTGGAAGGAAAATTCACAGATGAAAACAAATACAAACATACTAAAAGACTTAAATAAATAAATACGTAAACGGTAACAAAATATGGAAGATAAAAATAAAAGTTTTTTTTTGTAACCAAAACTACTTACATATTTTTTAATTTAAAAAATGAACGAAAACATATTATAAATTATTTACTTTTGCTCATTTTAAATGCGTTGTAAAATGTACACAAGTACACACACACACACATATATAAACATAAGTTTGCATTCGTTTTATATTTTTTAATTAAATATTTATTGTTTGAAAGTAAGAAAAGTGCATTAAAATTTGCGAAAGCGAAACAATTTAATGGTCCCGACAATTCAGTAACTATTCCTGCTAAGAAAGAAGGCGTATAAAACGGCAAACTTCCCCAATTTCTTGTAATTCCGTTTTAGCAGGTATTAACTTTTTATACTTTTCACAACAACTGTGTACATTGGTTTAAAAGTTGTATAAAAACAAATAAAATTAAAAAAATTAAGATCCGTCTGTATGTAAAATATCCATTACAAGTTTTAAATTATTAAACTTCCAATGTTTGATAATTCAAAACTTTCTTCCACATTATCATTTAAAACATTTATCTTATATAATTTTAACTGCGAAATCTACATTTTAAAACACTTTTAATTTACTTTAAAACCATTTAAAAAGAGAAATTTTGTGATATTATTTTACTAAAACACAATAGTATTACGCAAACTTTATCGTGAAATATCATAAATGAAATTACTTATTTTAAAACACTTTTAATTTATTTAAACATAAATTAAATTTATGTATTAAATATATATTAAATTATATATATATATATTAAATTTTAAAAAAAGTGACTTGACATAATTTGTTTTCAAAAAAATTATTTGCTTTTTAGGTGCGTTCGTAATTATATAAATACGTAGCACCTATAGTCGTCGTTTGGTCCGTCCGTCTGTCCGTCTGTCTGTCTGTCCGCATATAACAACGCAAAAACTACCCAACCAAATGGTTTGCAATTTAAAATATATTATCTTTGCAGAATTTTGTCGAGACATTTCAAATTTTATTAAAATCGAATCAAAACTTTAGGAGATATTAATAAAAATATTTATTAAGAAATTTGAATTTTTTTTTTTAAATCGGTGCTTTTTTGTTATAGGAGCTTCCGAAGTTTAATCGTCAAGCGACCGAGATACTTATTTTATGACAGAAATTAATCTGCAGACGATATAATTCATTTCACAGAATAAAAAATCATCAGGATCTGAATATTTATATAACTAGCTGATACATATATATCTGAATATTTATATAACTAGTTAAGATATTTGTATGAACAGTGTCATAAAATATATACTTAACTAGCTGTTTAACCCGTTCTACGCACGGGATATCATGAATTCTAAAACGTGCGTACGAACGCACCTCGTTTGTAACGTTTGACGTACAATTTCCAACTTGTTTTATATAGTGATTGATTAAAATAATATAAACTACAGAAATTTTAGACAAATTTTAACAATCATTGGTTTAATATTTCTTCAAGTTTCTTATATTTAATGCAGAAAAAAAAAACTTAAAGTAATATTTAGTATAATAGCACTTATATCTTTGTCATGTCTGTTGTTGTTCATATTTTGATTGTCAAAATACTACACATAATTTTTTGAATTCAAATGCTTAAGACATGTAATGAGTTTCAAAGTATTTTAACAAATGTTAGTTCATTATATTTACACAAACTTGCTTTGCTCCTCCTGTCTGATAAAAAATTCAATAAATGAAAATACTAAAAAACATGACTTGTATCTCCAGCTAAAAATACGTTTATGAAATAAGAACAAGAATGTAGAACAACATTTAGTTTTTATTAATGAGTAACAAATATTACGATCAACAGAAACATTGCAAAGCTCTTATTACAAAACTGTTATATATCAAAACTAATTTTCAGTGCGAATTCAAATATATTTTGGTACATAATTGGTAGACATTATTTTTCAACTCAGTTCCAAGCGAATTTATATTTGTCTACCGAATTAATTGTAGTATTAAAAAAGTGGCTTACCTTTACAAATAGGTGATTCAAAACAATTTTTAAATATTGAAGTTTACTAATAATTTATGGTCACTTTCTACAGCTGCTACAGAAAAACTACATTTTGCTTTTCAATTTTAATTTATGCTGTAACCCTATATTTAACATGTAGCACTCGAATTAATTTTAAAAGTCTTGTATATGTAGAAAAAAAAATAATTTCCACGTGCAGCATCATTGCATGCATTGCTATAGCCGTTGATTATTATTTGTCCGTGAGATATTTTTTGCCGATAATACCAGAATTTTTGCAGCTTTTGATAATTTTCTTGACACAATGAGATTTAGCAAGAGTACACAATATTTGATGTACAAATATTTCATATTCAAAGAAGATAAACATCAGTAATAATTAATAATTACATCAACTAAGAAACCAAAACATACACGCTCTTCGAACATTCACTGTTTGTTTTACCTGCTTCTAGTGACGTAGCGTGACGTCAAAACAAAGTGTGTCCGGGCTTTCTCCATTATCTAGGGGTGTTACGAAAAGTCTAAGTAAGGGGTGCAGCTGAGCGAAAGTTTAGATTGTTAGTGTGATGACAAATGTAAAGAACCAATATGTATTTTTTAAATTGCTACAGCCTTATTTCTGATAGGAAAATGTGGCATCATAACGTAAGAATCTTATCCAATGCCGTGAACAAATAAAACAAAATTTTAAAGAGGGGTTGTTAAGTGATACAAGATGTTAAAAAAAACTGCATTTTCAGCAACATACATTGGTTTAAAAATTAAGTACAATTATGTAAAACAGCATAGAAAATGTAAATAACTAAGAATTAATAAAAATAAAATAAACAGATTAAAGGAATTAATGTTACAAAAAGAAAACTATATACACAACGTTTACAAATATTAAATGAGTCTAATGAGGGGTTTATTAAATGATACAAGATATTACAAAAAAAAAATATGTGTTTTAATCGACAAACATTGTTTTACTATGAAAAACAGTATAGAAAATTTAAATATACAAATAACATATAAATAGATTAAAGAAATTAAAGTTATATATAAAAAAGAAATATATATATACAATATGCACAAAAGTAAAATGAATCTAATGAGGGGGTTTATATGATACAAGATGTTATAAAAAAGATATTTTAAGCGACAAACATTGTTTGACTATGAAAAGAGTATAGAAAATTTAAATAACTAAAAATTAATACAAATAACATAAACATATTAAAAAAATCAAAGTTATAAAAGAAAAAGAAATATATATGCGCAATATACACAAATGTAAAATGAGTCTAGTGAGGGACTTTAAATGATACAAGATCTTATACAAAAGACCTTTTAAGCAACAAACATTGTTTAAAAAATTAAATACCAGTTATGAAAAATAGGACAGAAGATTTAAATAACTAAAATTTAATAAAAATAAAATAAACAGTTCAAGGATATTAAAATTCCAAAAATAAAAATAATACAATGTACAATATATACAAATATTAAATGCCAATAGAATTTTTTTTAATTCTGCAAAAAGAGTGACGAGCAATAACGTATAAAAGTTTAGTGTGAAAAATGTGGTTGACTTGTTTTGCACTGGTTACTAAGCAAAAAAGAACTAAGTATAAACATATGAATAGGAGGAGCTCAAAAGAACAAAACTGTTCTCCCTTTTTTTCGGAAAGAAGAGATAACAGCACTGTCGCGCCTTTGCTCTTTCGATTCACGTTGTGCATTTGATTAGGACTACTATTTCTTGTAGCTTATTTTGAATCCAATTTTTTAAACACATTAAATACAGAAACATAAAATAAAGTAGTTCAAACCAAAAATATTATATAGAAAATGAATACATGCATAATGCAAATTTCTATTATAATTTAAAAAATATATTATAGTACCTTTTAAAGAGTGATTGATGTTTTATTTTTGACACACACACAAACTCCTACATACTTTCGGAAATTTTTCCCTTGCAATATGCTAATTTCTTTCATGTTTTGTTCATTTTCCTGTAACGCCGCGGAGCCCCTGAAAAGTACAGGCGGAGCCCCAAGGGCTCCGCGGAGCACACTTTGGGAACCTCTGTCTTAATCTATACGAAATGATAATACAGTGGGTGATCGGTTAATAAACTGTACGGTTTACGAACATTTCCGCGAGATATTTTTATGTTCGGATAACGAACACCTCACAAAACTAATTCAAGAAGAAGTAATTCAGATTCTCAGAGCTACATTTAATTGCAATCTATTATCGATTCAGACAGTTGTATATTATGGTCGAATTAATTCATGGACTGCCAGGGGTTCGGGCCCTACATTTTAGGTCCACCAATTTAGAATGAACAGATTATAAACATTATTTTTTATATTTTATCTCCTTTTTTTAAAAAAAATATTTTTAATTGGAAATTAACTATTTTAATTGAAATTTGGTTCCTAAATTATGAACAGGCTCTAGGCTCTACTTGAGCTTTAAAGGGTCTTGCACTAAACACGATCTTTTAGAGTACTAATTCAGTTTTTGATAGGTCAAAGTTGTTAGAGGTTATTTAATTTAAGTTTGGATATTTAAATTTTCTTTAATATTTTAAAACATTTCCTTTTTATAAACTCATTCTTTTTTAATATTTAAACAACCCCCCCCCCCTTTTTCTTTTATTTATCTTAAACACTATTAATTAAAATTCTTATTTCCAAAATTTAAATATCTTTGTATTTCTGTAAGTAAAGAGACCACCCAAGTTTTGTTTTCCTTTTCTTTAAACCCCACTAGAAGTTGAGAGATAGATTCCCACGTTTGAAATTGTCACGTAATTAGAATGTTGGTCAAGACCACACATACGCATATTTGGACAACGATCACCAACAACCTTTGTAAGAATTCGTGGAAATAGCTGAAGCCCTTTTTTCAGTTGTATTGTGTGCAGTTTTTTATTACCCCTAGTAAGCCACCATAAAACGGTGCTAGCTTGCTTGTTTACAAAAAAGAAAGACAGTTTACGGCTTTCCAATTTTTATGACCTAGCAGATGCAGAAAGGAGGGAGCCAACGTACAGCTGTTTTTTTAAGCGAAATCCAACGGACGGCTAGCTTCCGAGAATTTAAGCGGGGATTTTTCACTTAGTAACACCTCATCCGATAAACATGTTACTCTCTCCCCCTCACCCAATAAGCGCTGAGTTTTTTTTTCTACCCCCTTGTTCTGCGTTGCCAGGGGAGACGAGTATAGCTAGTAGAGTCAGTGATGTTTTAAAGCAGGAGTTAGGAAGTTGTATGTGTGGGCGGGTGGAGGATTTTTCCCCCACCCCGCCTGCTCAGGCGGTACGATATATTTTTTAAAAAGATGGACAGTGAGTTGATAGAAAAGGGTCGTTAGTCAAGCAGCCTAAGAAAACAGAGAGAGTGTTTTGAGATGAGTGTATGCGAGGATGTCCAGAGATAGGTGTACTGACCAGAGATGATACGTCCAGAGAGAGACACTATTGGCGTCGAGTCTAGTTTATGATGTTTTTTGGGTGAAACAGTTTTGCCATTTTGTGAGTGTGAAGCAAATATTGCTGTGCGTGTTTTTAGTGGCCATCACCAATGATCTCAATCAGATGTCGAGGTGACTTTGTATGAACATTAGCATTTTTAGATTGAAACTTCCTATAAGAACGTATCGTCGATCGGGCAGGATAATTATTCATCTTGAACATCATCCATGTTCCTACCCAAACGTAGATGAGTAATTTCGCGTGAACATTTGATTCTTAATCAACTTTATTTTCATGCGGTGAATGATATGAATGCATGGAACAGTGATGTACACTCCTTCCTGTGCAATAAAGTCGAAACTATGCTTCTGAATGGCTCCTTTGAAATTGTAACTATTTTACTGCATGAAAACAAACCCCTGCTTATTTTTGTGATTTCTAAAGACAAATGCGGTTTTCACCAACTCAGCGATGGAGTCGAATTGTGTAAAGACATATAATTAACTGTTGATGAACCAGTAATTATGGATACAAGTTTGTAAACCCCAATTTTTGAATTCGCATTAAAATCGATAGTGCAACAGAAATAAACAAGATCAGAATTACTAAATCCATTGAGCCCAACTCATAAGCTCCTTCATTCTTAAGTAGTGTTCTTGGTAAATATCCTTTTTTTTTTATTTCTACTTAAGCTTATCTGATTATTTTTATTATGTTTGTGGATATAAAATTAACCAATTTGTCTTTAATTATGATCTTTGTTACCTAAGAGTATAGTTACCAATCGTCAAATATATATATATGAATTTTCAAAAATGCTGCTTGATAATAAATACTTTCTTTTTGTAAATTCCTCCTCTGTTTTCTTTATCTTATTATTTTCTTAATCATGTCAATAGAGGCAATTTTCAGTAACTTTTCTTATTGTTAATCATTAAAATTTAATTTGGGAATGCTATGTGTAGCTTAAGTTATCGATTTAAAAAGTATATTAATCTTTGGCTTAATTTCTTCTATTGATTTAAATATTAATCCTATTAAAAAAAACTTAAAATTTAATTAAAGTGACTTATTATATTCCCTAACCATGATATTAATCTTATACTCAAAATTTATTGGTTTTTGCAAAATAGAGTAATTTACTCTTTTATTGATTTTTAAAATCTAATCTGATTTATCTCTTTAATTTTGATTCATTAATTTTGAAACTCTAAATAATATTTTAAGCATTCAACCTGAAATAAATAAACAGCTGTTTTACAAAATGTTGAAATTAATAACATTCAAATTTATTTTATTTATTTAATTGAGACCTTTTCCTTTTCTTTAATTAATTACATGGCGTACAAGTCTGAACTGACATATAAAGTAATTTTAATACTTTAATCTAAAGTTTTATGAGAAGTATTTTTTTTATAATGAATTACTTTATCCAAAATTTAATTATTTACTAATGGTCTCTCAAGTTAACTTTTCATTATACGATCATAGTCCTAATACCTGTGAATTCATAAACTAATATGGTATCTCTTATATTTATTAATTGATATTTTTTGTTTAATTTATGTCACTAATCATCACCTCCCCCTCTTTTCTTGCTTTCTCTAAAAAAGAAAGATTCCAGGGTCCTTTATTCAAAATTTTCATTTATTCCAAATTCTTATGTTTATGAAAATTTTCAGTAATTAGTTACCATATCAACCCTTGAATTCACAGGGTTAGTTGTTGGGGACTTAGATGCTATGCAAAATTTAGAATCTTGTCAAATTTTGGTGTATGATGAATTCTAGTAATTTTGTAAATTTAAGATTTTGAACTCAGGTAATATTTACCTTTTAAAATGCTTTGGTTTAGTTTATTTTATTTGGTTTCTTTTCTAAAATTTAATAAAGTCTATGAATAAACTTATAGGTGTACATGTTGACAAGATTCAATTTAAAGTTTTGGTAATTATGCATAGCTCTAAGGTAATTAAAAGGTAGCAGATTTCTTAAAATAAAATAAAAACAACCAACAAAGTGATAAATTTATATGATGTAATGCTGTAGTCAATTAATTAATGTAGTCAATTTCCTAAACGTTTTTACAAAGGGCATATCATTTATTTTTTTTAAGTACGGCACAACACGGACAAAGCTATCAAAATACGATCTGTCCATATTAAATAAGGAAAAATTTAGGGAGAATTTATATTAATTTTTATATGCTATTTGGCTTTTAAGAACGAATTAATCGAATTCTCATACAAATCAATACTAAATCTATGATCGGTTAGCGAACATTGTTTTGGAACGGATTAAGTTCGTTAACCGATCACCCACTGTATAGTAGACTTCCTCAAATCCGCGACCCTAAAATTAACAAACGCCTAAAATCCGCACATCGATTCAAATATAGACAATGAAACTTACAGTTAAGATGTAGGTGAAAAATTCATTCTGAATTCATGCATTCTTATGAAGGAAGTATAAATTTATTTCTGAAAAAAATTCAAGATACCACTGGTATCAGTGGCGATCGCGATCTTTTTACCAACAAATACATTTATTTACTAATCAAACTTTTTTCAAATAACGTAATAAAATCCCTTGTTAACTTTATACTAAAGTTCAATTATTGCTTAAAGTGATAAAAACATGACACAAAACGTTTAAAAATACCTTTTAATATAGATGACATATGTTCTTCAGATAAAAATGATAAATAAAATTGTCGGATTCCACTTCTCCGTCCACACAACTTCGAAGTATAATCCGGTCTTTTGATATGCTGCCACCACCTATATGAATACGTGATATCGGACACGTTACGTGATGTATATTAAAAAAAACCTAACTCTTTCAATTAAACTTAAAGTAACACTTTATTAACAATATTTACACTTAACTCGGATGTAACTTATCCGGTTCAATATTAAATCAAAAAAATACAAAAGACTATCCTCTGTGTACCGTTAGGCTACGTTAATGCACTCAGAACCGAGATCTCTATTAATATCACACGCTTTATCTCTTCCCTTCGGAAAAAATCATTTTACACACGTGTCCAGAGCTCCTGTCTGAACAACCAACACGTTTCACTCCTACGCTCCAACTAAACACCGGTCTCAGAGCTCATCCCTCTTCGACCTTTTCGCTTCGCTCCTACGTTAGAACTAACTTCACTCTCTTGTCATCCACCCGAGAACCTTTCTGTCTACGGGGCTCCTGGTCTGTTTCCAAGGGTCTGTCTTCCTAAATAATGGGTGCAATATATTTCTTATCTATGAAAGACGACATTGCAAAGGAAATACTTCTTTCATTATATCCAACTCGCTCCCCTCCGGATTAAGATTTTTCTTAAGCAAGCCTCTAACGGTACACAATAGATACATATACAATAAGGTAATCCCTTAAGAATAGCTTTTAACTCTTGCAGCTACCAGAGAAACCTGACACCCCCCCACCTTAGCGGAAAATATGCCTTTTAGGGGCTAATTTTCCTCAAAGCTATGTAATGGCTGAGAAGAGTTCAACAGTTCCTTGATAGGTTTCTTCATTACTATAATTACATAAATATTTCACGGTGTCTGAAAATTACCTACTGACATCTCTAATAAACCATATACTAAAGTGATAACTATAAAAAAAAATTACACAATATGCTAATACACTGTTATAAACACAAGATGCAAATACAATTATAAATACACAAAAAAATAAAGTTACACTATTATTATGTCATTTCAATGTCAGTCCTTAGGCTGATATTACTGGAGGCGGTACTACTTTTTCCTTCCAGTCCTTCCTCGTTAACTTAATTGGTACATCCCTTTTCGCAATGCACCCGCTTGAATGGCTAACTTCTGCCTCTGATGTCCCAATTAAATCTTCCTCTAACCAATCAAGCACTTGCCTGTCCAAGTCCTCTTTGTACGTAACAAAGACATTGTACCATTTCTGCTTTATCTTACCCCTCTCCGGTTTACGACCAATCCGATTTTTCTCCATTTCTACCAGTTGGATAGGACCCATAAATAATTCCCTATTTTTCCTTAAGATTGATTTTATGTCCCCAACTTGAATATTGGTTAGCCCCTTTATTTCAAATCCCTTTATGTCTTTCTCTCCCGTTTGTTCTCTATCTAACAAAAGAGTTTTCCCACGATTTTCAAACTCTCCGTCACGATCAAAGACAATATCGACTACTTTATTTTTGGCCATAAATTCCCTCATTTCATCTTGATGCACCAGTTTCTTACTCCCGTCCTCTAACTCAACTATAACTGCAGGTCGACATATTTCCTCTTTCTCCTTATCACTCCCATTCATTTCCCTCATTAATCGACATTCTACACATGATTCGCAAAACGTTTTAGCTTCCTCTGCCATATTTTCCCAATAAAATGAATGCTTGATTCTTTCTAACATTTTCTTAACCGCGTGATGTTCTCCATATAAGGAAGTATGCGCTAGTTTTAAAATTTTCTCCCTTCCAATTTTAGGTAATACTAATTGAGCTACCGTTTCATCTACTAATTTATCTTTATGATATAATAACCCATTAACAATATAGTAAGACCCTCTTTCATTTTCAGTTAATTCCCAAGCTTTCCCTAAATCTTTACAATTCATTTGGGATTTCTGAAATACATTTGAACTACTTTCCGTAACTTGATCAATCTTACTTTTCTCCACCTCGGCTTTTTCCTTCTCATGACTTTGTAAATTTACCGATCTCGTTTCTACGACATAACGATTATTATTATCATTTCTAATCCTTTCCCCTTCCTTCACTTTATTCCTACTATCTTCCTTACATTCCCTTTCTACCGATTCTCTTAAGGATTTCTTGTGGTTTAACCCTGACAATTCATTAGCCACGTCAGGATGTAAAATTACCTGTTCCTTACTATTATCAATTATTGCGCAAAGTACATCCTGATGAATTACATTAGTTTGACCGTGTTTTGGAATAGCTAAAGGTAATTGAATTAACGGCGATTTAACTGCCTTACCAAATATCCCTTGTAAATAGATGCTACCAGCCCCTCTTAGTTTCTCTGCTGGTACTAAATCTTTATGAACGGCACTAATTTCGCAACCAGAATCCACTAATCCTTTTGCTATTTTCCCATTTACACTAACTTCTACTTTCTCGAGTTTATTTAACTTCTCTCCAATAACTTTAGTTCTCCAATCCCCGTTTACTCCGATTCTTGCCATACTCGCTCCCCTTGGTAATTCTCCAATTCCTCGCACTGAGACATTATTGATACTAGCCCTTGGTTCTTGTCCCTTATTAATTTGATTACTTCCCTCATTATTTCCTTTTGTACAAAATCGCTGGACATGGCATCGTAAACCACACTTGAAGCAGGTAGGCATCGCATCGTTAGGCTTCTTATATTCCAGTTTTCTACCCGAAAATGGACTAACTTCATTCTTCCCATTTTGTCTCCAATTACTACTAAATCCCTCATCTTTTCCCCTTCTAGAATCTTCATTATTTACCAACCTTTCTTTACCTTTATAACCCTTATAAGTTACAGCATAAGATTTTTGTTTAGCATCAAAGAAATTATCACATTCCTTAGCAATTTTAGAAACTTCTAACCAATTACTGTGCTGAGTTAATCCAATATGCGTCGCTGTTTCCTCATCTAAAGTATTTAACAACTTATCCGTGACAATTAACTGATTAACCTTCTCATAGTATCTGCACCTCTAATCTTACAATAATTTTCCCACGTTGCTATTAAACGTGATACAAATAATACATGAGTTTCATTTTGATTCCTTCTAGCCTTCTTAAAGTTTTCCAAACATGCCTTCGGTGTCGGCTCGTGTTCCCTTAGAACTAATTCCTTTAATTTCTCATAACTCTCAATTTGTTCCCTAGTAGTGTATATTAGCAAGTTATCGGCCTTCTCTCCTAACATATTTAGCAGAATTTCGGCCTGCTGGGTTTCCGGTACATTTTTTGTTTGGAATGCCCGTTCTAAACTGCTAAAAAACAGATTCCATCCCACAGTCCCTTCTGGAACTTTGATAGACAAAGTTTTAACACTTTTAATAAATTTCTCTAGGCTACTCTCATGATTGGATTCTCTAGTCCCATTAGAGTTATTTGCCGAACTCTGAATTTTTATCCTTTCCAACTCTAACTCATGTTCCAATCTCAAATTTTCAGCCCTTTCTTCTCTATCTAACTTCTCACGGTCTATCTCCCTTTCTAACTTTTCTCGTTGTAACTTTTCCTCCTTTTCTAACGTTTCTTGTTCTAACCGCTCCGTAACAACAGTGTTAGATAATTCCATAACGGCCCCCTCTTCATATTCGTCGCTCTCCACTATCTTTTTCTTAAGCTTAAACCTGGTATCATCTTCCGAGACTTCAATTCCTAACTCTTCACATATCGCATGAAGATCCACCCTTTTTATTTTTAGTAAGAAAGCCATACCTTCTACCGATAATTATTACCACCCTACAATAATACTTAAGCACAATATCAAACTAATATTTCCTCAAATCCTACCCTCATAAGTTACCTCCACCTATTATACGATTTAACATATATTCAAGTAAGTAATAATAAAATGATAAATTTCCTTTAACAATGGTACCCCACAATTTGCTTCCAATAACAAAGTAACAATAATTTCAATTTGATTAGTATGCAATACAGATTTTAAATTTATCATAAATAATAAAATACAATTTACACAATAATACTGATACGTTGCAATTTGAATAAAACACTGATGCCAATTACTACATAAAAATATTCACCTAACAAAAATTTGAATGAAATACACATAAATTCCTAAATTTAATCTCAATAAAATATTTCAATTTCAAAATTAGTTCTCACATTAAAAAGTAAATCACAGCACTTTTTTTTTTTGGACCTTAAATTCTTCCTTGAAGGTTATTTCAATTTAATTTAAATTCTACACAAATTTGCTTTCCTCATTTATTATCAATGTTTCAAACTTAAAACAAACACTATCACTTAATTTAAATATTACTTTAATAATAATTTAAATTTAAGAAATTTCAATTATTCCTTCAAACTATTAACACATAGCATTTATTTCAATCATTAATCCTATCCGTTTAAAAAATTGAAAATCAATTCTAGTAATTAATATAAGATCCTTTTCTTAAAACAATAGTGTAAAAATGGCTGTTAATATCTCATTTGATTTAGTCCAATTATTATATTGCACATAAATTATCATAAATTAACCACAACATTAACTTAAATTACCATTAATTATACACAATAAAAAACAGTAGGTTCGAGAATGTCAGTAGAGTAAAATTATCAAAACACCTTACCTCGTACTTTATTCGCTGGGGCAATTCTCTGCTCACTTTTACACCGGTTAAATCTTGCACTCTCGGGCAACAATCACTGTACCTTGCTTCACTATGCACAAAAACACTACACATAACACTACACTAACACAGCACAACCACTAGTTCACTTCACTGTAATGACGATAGGCTAGCTGGCACTGGTCTACGATGATAGGGCACTCACACTTCTGCTAGGCGATCCGGCATAAACTGACTGTAATACGGCTAACTGGCACTGGTCAACGACGATAGGGCACAAACACTTCCGCTAGACGATCCGGCATAGACTGACTGTAATACGCCTAAATGGCACTGGTCTTCGGTGATTCAGATCCCGTCGCTGCCAACATTGTCGGATTTCACTCCTCCGTCCACACAACTTCGAAGTATAATCCGGTCTTTTGATATGCTGCCACCACCGATATGAATACGTGATATCGGACACGTTACGTGATGTATATTAAAAAAAACCTAACTCTTTCAATTAAACTTAAAGTAACACTTTATTAACAATATTTACACTTAACTCGGATGTAACTTATCTGGTTCAATATTAAATCAAAAAAATACAGAAGACTATCCTCTGTGTACCGTTAGGCTATGTTAATGCACTCAGAACCGAGATCTCTATTAATCTCACACGCTTTATCTCTTCCCTTCGGAAAAAATCATTTTACACACGTGTCCAGAGCTCCTGTCTGAACAACCAACACGTTTCACTCCTACGCTCCAACTAAACACCGGTCTCAGAGCTCATCCCTCTTCGAGCTTTTCGCTTCGCTCCTACGTTAGAACTAACTTCACTCTCTTGTCATCCACCCGAGAACCTTTCTGTCTACGGGGCTCCTGGTCTGTTTCCAAGGGTCTGTCTTCCTAAATAATGGGTGCAATATATTTCTTATCTATGAAAGACGACATTGCAAAGGAAATACTTCTTTCATTATATCCAACTCGCTCCCCTCCGGATTAAGATTTTTCTTAAGCAAGCCTCTAACGGTACACAATAGATACATATACAATAAGAAATCCCTTAAGAATAGCTTTTAACTCTTGCAGCTACCAGAGAAACCTGACAAAAATAGTCTCGCAAAGTTTCTGAAAACGATAAACATAAATCACGAGATCAGGAACAGTACAATACTATATAGGAATGACAAACAGAAAATTTAAAACGAGAATAACGGAACATATGACAGGCAGATATCAAATAGAACAGAAGAACTTCTGCTATAGCTAGACAACATAGAATAGAGCCGTTGCAGATTGGTTTTTCCATCAAAAGTTTAATTTCCATCCATTATATATATGAATCAATATAAATATAGTTGCGAAACGATAACATTTGCAACGAATCGGCTTCTTTTGAATTACCTAAAATTTGGCACGCGATGCTTTACAGATTGAAAAAGCAAAAAAAATAAATAATAATTTTCACCATTTCCAGTTTGACCCATTTAAGCACCTGCTTGGATTGGACATGTGATCTCGTGATTTATGTTTACCATTTTCAATAACTTTGCGAAAATATTTTATTTATAATTTTGACCTGAAGTTGTCGCCGTTAAGAACGAAGGAAACATATGTATAATCTATATATTAAAAGGTATTTTTAAACGTTTTGTGTTATGTTTTTATCACTTTAAGCAATAATTAAACTTTAATTTAAACTTTTTTCGTTATTAACTATGGCTAACATGAAGTAAAACTTAGTTATTTTAATATTTTGATGTGAATTATTGGCGTGCCTTTATAAGGCGGGTTTCGCTAAATAATTCCAAAAAAATTTATCTCATCATTATTATGTCTATTTAGTTATGCATTATTCATTATTTATTTGATTTATACTTTTAATATATTGAATTTTTTTTTTCTTAATTTTTTATTATTTCACTTAATTATTTTACTTTATTGTAAGCATTCGTCATAATTTCTAGTGCATTATTGCATTCGAATCAAATTACCGTTTAAAAAATGTGTAAACAAAACAGTGACCAGAAATCCACAAAATTCTAAAATCTGCACAACTTCTGTACGAAAATATACAATAACCTCTTCGGAGTTGCCCACGACTCCGAAAACCTCTCTTTATCTTTAGAAACCTCAGAAACCAACATATCTTGGAGATTTAAAGAAACATTTATAAAATCGAAATTTCTTTAGCAGCTTCTGATGTTCGGAAACGTTTCTACTACGAGTTTCTACGAAACTAGTTTTTAGGTGCGTTCCTAATTATACAAAAAATCCCTGAAGGCTCGGCCTACAGGCACAGGTAGATTTCGAAGACGCAGACCGTGGGGCACCTGATTATTGGGAACTGCAGAAGAAAGATCTATTTGCCACGATGTGGCAGTTGGGACCACCCACTTCGAAATATACCTCTGCCTGTAGGTGGAGCCAGCAGGGATTTTTTTGTTTTTAATTTTTTCTTTACCGTAAAAGTTGGTTCTATAAAAAACTTGTCAATATAAAAGTTGTATATAATATTAAGAAGATTTATAATAAATTTAAGCGGATTTGATATCTTGGGAATTGACGAAGTTATGATTTTTTTTTCTTCGGAAACCCCTATTCCTCCCCCCCCCCCCTTTCCTTGGGGGCATTTTTAATTAAATCAAAAATCTGCCCTCCATAAATTTTTGGCCCTTTAAGTAAACCCCTAGAAGTAATAATAACTTTAAACGGATTCGATATGTATAAAAATTAAGAAGTTATGGGTTTTTTTCTGTTTTCAAGCCTGCTTGTAAGGTGGAGCCAGCAGGGAATTTTTTTTTTTTTTTTTTTTTTTTCGCCGTAAGAGTTGGTTCTATAAAAAACTTGTCAGTATAAAAGTTGTAGATAATTTTAAGGAGATATACAATAAATTTAAGCGGATTTGAAATCTTGGGAAATGACGACGTTATGAATTTTTTTCTTCTAAAACCCCCTTCCCCCCCCCGTTGGGGCCATTTTTAATGATATAAAAAATCTGTCCTACATAAATTTTCGGCCCTTTTCCTAAGAAGTAATAATAACTTTAAACGGATTCGATACGTATCATAATTAAGAAATTATGGTTTTTTTTCTGTTTTCACAAAAAGCCCCCCCCCCCCCCCCCGCTTGGTTCGATTTTGCCCGTTAACGAACTTGACCGAGATTTTATGCCCCTTGATTTTATGTATCAATTTGGAAGAGATTTGTGCAGAATTATTGGAGTTATCGTGTTCATAAAAAAGTGACATATATATATATATAAAGTTTTGAACTAGGGGTGTTTTTGAATTCTGGGAATCATGATCGGCGATACCGAATACGTAGCACCTATATAGTCGTCGTCTGGTCCATCCGTCTGTTACCCAGCCGAATGGTTTGAAATGTAATACATAGAATCGTTGCAGAATTTTGTCGACTCATTTCAAATTTTATGAAAATCGAATCAAACTTAAAAAGATATTCATAAAAGTTTTCTTCATTCTGTTAAATCTTATCGTACGTCATTCATTCAATGACATCCCATGATAGGCAATGATTCTAGGTTGCCACGGTGATGACGTCGTATTTAAGAGGGAGTTATATTATTTCCGTATGACTGAATTTAAAAACCGAATTTGTAGACTAAAATGGTTTAATGATAACAATACAATCCACCGAAGGTTTTTTGGATCAATGTTTCCGGAGAAACAGATTATTAAATGGAAAAAGAGCCTAAATATGCATTTCAAGTTCTGAAATTTTCAAAGTTAGGCTTCAGTTTCCCAATGAATGTTCCTGAATGTTTTAAGTATGCCATAACAACAAAGGTCGAAGGTGCCCGTTTCGACTTGGGGAGCTACGGCCTATTTGTGTTGAACGAGATGACAGACTTATCACGCCATCCTGCAAATGGGTGACGTTCCCAGAGGCTGGACCTGGAAATCAAAATGCTTGAAAGAACTAAAGTGCTTTTTGCACGAAGCGTTGCAGGAAGTAGAATTTAACGACGCATTTGATAAAGCGTTTCGACTCATATGGGTGTCCGAGGAAGATAAAATGCATGCTTTTGACTTTGTAAAATTGCATTGTTGAAGTTAGACCCGGGAGAACGGCCTACTGCGGCACAGGCTCTCGGACATCCCTTTTTGAAAGAAGTCTTAAAAGGTCGTGAGCTATTACATGCAAGAGATCATTACGATTCTGAAAGTATCTCCGACAAAACATCTACTACTGAATCAACAGCAGGAGTTGTAGAAAAATCTGTAGCAGCAGAACCCGACCTATCTGTGATGCTTTCTTGCAGAAATATTGAGACCGAAAACCAAAAGAGGAGTGTCGATTCAGAATTCAAGGCACCTGGAGATAATCTAACTGATGTTAAGGAAGAAGATGCTGGTGTTGCTCCTCATATTTTTTTCAATAAAGTTTCTCCGAAATCAACGGATGTTGAAGACGAACCCTTATCATCTGAAGATAGAGCCTCAGATTGTCATCGCCATGTTAAAGAATCTTCACTGATGCGGGAAGAGTATTATTGCAGTATGAATAAAACGTTTTTCAAAAAGAAGTTATCTATGGAAGGTACAAAAGAGTGGTTAAATAAGAAGATTAATCAAGTTTTCAGAAAAAAAGAACAGCAATACGAAGAATTCGCTGAAGATAGTGACTAAATAACTATCATAAATGTTTGACAATAAAAAAATCATGATCGCAGATCTTTACAATGTTCACGTTTTTTCTTACATTAAATATTACATCGTTTTTACATTTGTGTATTTTATTATAGATCAGTATTGTTACTGTATTGAATTGAGTGTTTTGAATTTAATCATATCTATTTATTAGCTAGAAGATTTTCCACTTTATTTCGAGTAAACTGTTAAAAAATCGTTTTATTAAATTTACTCAAGTCTACTTAAAATCCAAGTGTAGGAGAGTGTTGGTAATCATGCCGGGTGCTACAACTCTGGTCTGCGAATCAACCGTAGCTAAACGCCATATTAGGCTTAATTAAAAACATATGTTAACATATGACAGCTAAATGATGATTTCTTCTATTTGAAATCATGTCTGTTAAGCAAATTTTCATATAAAACATGTATATCATATCCAATTATAATGTTTTAAGTTCTAAATTAAAAATAACATCAGGGGGGGCAGGGGGGCAGGGGGGGGGCGAGAATACAGAATTTTAGTAATCTGTAAAAAGATGAAACTGAGAAATTCTATAATTGGTTGCGAAGAAAAATCTCAAACTTTATTAGTCAATCGCAGAAAAAATGATTTTTTTTCAGACACTCAACAGGGGGGGGGGGAGGGGGGGAGATTATAAATAATTATTTTGGTGGAATCATTCATTAAACATGTAAAGGTTTTGCATATATATGATTTTAGTCCCTTTCAGGGTATATTTTCTTATGTTTACCAATACTAAAACTTTAAAATTGTTTTTCTCATTTCAAAAATTTTGTCGGTTTCCATTTTTTCAAAATGCTTCATGCGCATACTATTTCATCTGAATAGTTTGAAATTTTTTGTAGCTATTTATCATTATATTTGTCATAAAACTTGGTATGGTTTTTTGAAATGAGGTATAATTTAAAAAATTTAAAGGTAGTTAATTGAAAAAATATGATGCAAAAATGCGGAAAATTTCAAAAAATTTTGATTTTTTTTTTTTTTACCTTTATATTCAAATATATAAAATATGATACCAAGTTTTATTTGTATATATAAACCAAACCTGCATAAAAAATATTGATGATTTTAATTGATATGGAATGCGCATGGGACATTTTGAAAAATTCTGCGTAACGGTTAAAAAATTCAGAAAAATTCCTTATTTTTCTCCAAAAAAAATTTTTTTTTTAAATTCTGGTGTGATAAATACATGCCATAATGCATATAGTGTGTCCTTGAATAGTATTTAAAGTGAAATTAAAAAAAAAAAAATGAGTTTGAACGTCCACTGTCGCCTTAATTTAATTATGCTACAGGACAAACTGCCATGTCGCTTCACATTTACACCCTCAAGCAGGTGAACAAAGGAAATTTGTTTAATTGCATGTTCTTCATACAAGTCAGGCTGTTCAAGAACGCTTAAACATTCCTCAAAATGAAATGTGCTTACGTCATATTTCGAAGCAGTTTGATCTCATGATGCAGGAAATAAACCCGTTTGCTCAAGCTTACAAATTGATGTATGAAATTGGAAGACAGAGTCATGAACAAGAAGCGAGAGGTAATCTTCCAATGCCAAATGTTCACATGTTATTGCCCTTAGGGTGTCGCGTCAATTCATCGCGCACAATTCATCGCGGAATAATTCATCGTGCACAATTCATCGCAGCGTCAATTCGTCGTGGTGTTAGTTCGTCTCAAAGAAAATGTTTTTGAAGGCTAGGATGATAAAATTAAAGATAATGTAGTAAAATTATTTAATGATAATTTGTTTTTTAGATATAGAGAATTATAACTAACAATTTACATCATTAAATAATTTTACTAAATTATCTTTACTTTTATCATCATAGCCTTCAAATATATTTTCGTTGCGGCGAATTGACACCACAACGAATTGATGCCGCGACGAATTGACGCTGCGATGAGTTGTCGCGCGACGAATTGACGCCGCGATGAATTGTGCGCAATGAATTGTTCCGCGATGAATTGTGCGCGACGAATTGACGCAGAACCATTGCATAGAGATAGGCACTCAGATCAAAGACGGTACAATTTGCCAGCAGCAAATGAAATTGACATGGTATTTCAAAATGAAGATGGAGCACCACCGTTTGAAAGATATATCAGAATCCTGCCTGATAAAGGTCGCCACGAGACACTATTGCTTATCTGAAAATGTTAATACATTTATCGGAAAGTGAAAAAACAAAATTGATTCTAAATAATTTTAGTAGCCATGCCTGTCAATTATATGCTTTTACGCTTATTAATGAATCCAAGAATGTGTCAGAAAGTTTCGTGTTGTGGAAAGAGGGGGAAATGTTTTTGAAAACTTCCTTAAACCAAAAATATTCCTACGTACTGTCGCAGCGAATAATATGCAATTATATCTGCTAATTCAGAAACGTGTCTAAAATGGAATTTTATTCCAGTTTTCGCGATTTCGTCGTAGTAGATTTTATTGTAATTTCTTTCGCACGACTAGTAAACACGATGTTGAACAACGCCACTGGTTCAGTGGCGTAGCAATTGAAAAACATGTGGGAAAAGCTCAATTAAGTCAGTTTCAAATATATTGAATAATTGTGATTATCGATAATTAATATAATATTTATGTTACGGTACATTAACATTCGTTCAAACTAATTATAAATGACATTATCACGAAATCAAAATTTTGATTATTTTAAACAAGAGAATATACTGAAAATTGTAGATTATCAAATTATAAGACAACAGGAGATTGAGGGGGGAGGGGAGGACAGCGACCTACTCACTTAATAAAAAGTTTTTACAGGAAATATAAAATTTAGAGTATGAAGGCACGTAATCATATTTTCCACTACAGAGTTAAATCTTCTGAAACTGCATCAAGTATTACTAGAAGTAACACAAATATGAAAAAACTTAAACTGCTGGTTGAATTTTTCAAAATATTAAATGAAATGAATTCAAAATTAAAATGTGATTTGAAGAGCTGATGTTCATCCCCCTGATCTGGATATATTTACTAATTAGAAGTGTAATCAATATTTATAGAATTTCTTTATGCACACACACTAAAAACGACATTTTCAAAACTGAGCAAAAAATACTCAAATCTGAGTATGTCGCATAGTCAATCAAAATGACTCAAGTTTGAAACATGTATAGACTCATTTCTGAAAACATGCACACACTCGAGAATAAAACATCATGGGCTCCTATTTGAATAGGTCCATGTTTCAAAAATGAGTAGGAACTGACTTCTATGTGCTCAGTTTTGAGTATTTCCATGTTTCAAAAATGAGTTTGAACTGATTCTAATCATTTTTGAGTCTGTCCATGTTTCAAAAATGAGTATGAACCTGACCTCTATGTACTCCGTTTTGAGTATGTCCATGTTTCAATATTCTGAGTATTTCTGGTACTTTAGAACTGAAAGCATTGGGTGATTGAAATTTATTTGAAACAAAAAGTTTCATAACAAAATGAAAACAACGATTAATTCAGATATGAAAGTTTCCTTTTTCTCAGTACAAAGTTGTTTTATTACAGATGAATTATCAAACATTGAAGACAGAAAATAAAAGTTTTTAAGACAATTCATCTGATTTATGAGAAATTGTATACATTTGAATGGCTTGGGCCCTCTGAGCCCTTCCTTTTCTACGCCCCTGCACGGAAAGTCATGAAAAAGTTACTCAGGGTAACCAGAAGAAAGCTGCGCGTATGTCAGGGGTCGTGAATACTGCTTTGTATATTGTGCATATAAGCGGCTTGTATTGTGTTCACACAGCACATTCGTACGCGCTGTTTGCAAAGAACACAACAGCACAAAAGAGAAAACGTGAAAGGCGAAGAGTTTAAGAAAAATGGGCTGTTTTTATGCAGGTTAAATTGTCTGTTCCTGTATATTTTTATTTCACTTTTCCTTTTTAACACTTTCCAACCTAGTTGAAAAGTGTTTATGACTTCGGTTGGTCTGGCCGTATGGCCGTCTGCCGTCTGGCCGTATGGCCGTCTGCCGTCTGGCCGTCTGCCGTCTGCCGTCTGTCCGTGCTCTAACTCCCGTAAATATGCTCGGATTGCTCTGCAATTTTTATATGTTATAGTCGTTATCTATAGCATGTTCCCTATTTCAACGGAAGTGTGTAGCACTTATACTTTTTTTACAGGGACACTCAAAAGCATTCCATTACATTGCGGTCTATGGGGAAAAATCATTTGCGGTTTATTTAAATAATGTTTCACTATTTTAAACGCATTGAAATTTATATATATCACTAAGGTGCATTAGAAGAAGCTTAATATGGAATAAGGTGTGCATAGCACTGATAGTTACTTTACAGAGACAGTCAAAAGAATTCCGTTACATTACGTCTATGGAGAAAAATCGTCTGCGGTTTATTTAAATAATGTTTCCCTATTTTAAACGCATTGGAATTTATATAAGGTGCATTACAAGAGGCTTACTACAGAATAGTGTGTGTATAGCAGTCATCGTTCATTTACAGGGACACACAAAAGAATTATCTACTGTATGTTAACAATAATTCCTGGACGTGCGTGTGCGTTTTAAGTTACTGAACGCGATTTTAATTTTAACTCGCTTTTTGTCTATTACGTGGTATGTATAAATTCTATAGATCCTATACAGGGTAACACAAAAGTTCGCGAACACATTTCGGTATTATTTAACTCCAGACGGAGAATTTTAAACTGTGCTACGCGTTTCCAAACTGAAATAAATTTTAGCATCCTATGTAGTATATATACAAATCTATAGATACTATACAGGGCGGAATAAAAGTATTCGGATTACTTAGATGTTTTCTTTTAGCTTATTAAACGGTATGATTTGTAAAATTATTTTGGAAGCGTTGGAAAGTGTTACATAATCTATGCTTGACGCATGATTTTTCGTTCTTGTTATTGTTATTATAATTTTTTTTATGAGGACTTTATGAAAGATAAACTTGTATGAATAGTAAAAAAAGAAAGAAAATAAAAGAATAAAAATTACGAATAAGAAATTAAAATTTAACGGTAAAGCCTGTGAACGGAATCATGTCTAAAATATATCTTGATAACGGAATCCTGTCTAAAACAGAAAAAATTTATGGTACCGAATACCACACAATTATGCTTTTCAAGTTGGAAACCTGTATAAAAGGGAATACCTTTCCGGTCACTTGCGAATTCGTTTTCAAAGGTTTTAATGTGGATGATTCTTACTTATTTTTTACCGTGTGTCGACAGACCAAAATTCAAGAAAAAGGGGACAATTTTCATTCTTTTTTTTTTAAATTAAATTATTTTTTTTTATCGGGGAAAGGGGGATTACAATACATGAAAGTGTTTTTATTTATTGTAATACATCATCGAATAAACTGAAGCTGTAGTCAGTCAAAATTATTGCATCTTAATGTTTAGTTATTAAGGAACCAGTAGAAGTTTAGTCACCAGTTTTGATACAGGTTCCATTTTCAAATGTTTTACTCTACCTGCTTATGCGGAAACCTAAAGAGGAATTTTTTTCCCCCGTAATCTAGATTTTTTTTAACCATTGGGTAAATGTTGTTGTTTTCGGTCGCGAATGGACCTCTTGATTCTCGCATTTTACTATTTTAACCTTTTTTTACGAAATTCTGTAACTTTAGAAGAATTTTTTAAGCGTTTTTAAGGAAATTCTGTAACTTTAGAAGAAATTTTCTTTGAATAGGCAATAGAAATGCATAAAATCGTTAAAAAAAATGTTAAAGTAAAGGTAGATGCAAATTATCAGATATGAAAAAAAGCCGAATTCAAAAATGGAAGTCGGATGAGAAATCGTCTTATAAAGCAAAAAACGTGGTCTTCAACTTTAATTTCCTCAAAATACTTTTAGCTCAGACATTAATCTAAACAAGAGTTAAAGCAATACTTAAATTTTGTTTAGGGGATGGCCTACAAATATGAATTGTACCAAGCTTTAATTTCTTTTCTTTTTTTGTTAGTATAATTTACTATATTACATTTTTTTTAAAGTTTCCTAAAGACCTCGTTATACATAGGTCACTACTAACTAACTTTTCAACTTTTTCGGAAAGTTTTAAAAATCATAAATAATTTAACTGATATGAACAGATATTAGGAGAAACAGTCAATATCAGGAAGTTTCTGATACACCAAAACCAGACACACTTTTTTCCTGTCTGGAAAATAGATATCGATCAGTCCTGGTAACGTCTGTCCCTATCAACTCCACCCCCCTCAGGTTCGAGGGGGTCGCTCTCTTTTTATGAGTCTGCCCCCTCTATTATCGATTGACAGAACATCGAGAAAATAATAAAACCGAACTACTGTATGAATTTCTCGGTCTCACTGTTATGGACACACAGCGTATTTTTCCAAAATCTTTCATTTTTTTTTTAAATGTAAAATTTCAATAAGCTAAAAAAATACACAAACGCACAAAGGTAGTTCACGTAGCAAACATTTCTTGTCAGCGACATACAAATAAATAGGTTCGGTTTTACGAGCAAGTTTTAATGCAAGTATCTGACCCGCCGGGCTTTACCCGGGCAGACTGTCATTGAAAAATATAACAGTGGAGTAGATTTCATAAAAAAGACTGAATATACTAAAAACTTGTAAAAAAATTAAATAAGAGCTAAAATTTCAAAAGTATAACAGTTACGTTGCAAAAATGTCAGGGAAAACTATTACACTTGCTTTTCCCTTTTTTTACTAAAAATCCTTTTTTAAAAATCATTTCTTTGTTTACATTTTAAATTTTATATTGCTAATTCTATTTTTTTAATTATAAATATTAAATGCTTACAAAAATCAATATTTCAAACGAAAATGTTTAAAAATATATCTATTTAATTATTAATATTGACAAATTATAATTACAATTTATTTGCACTATAATCAAGAAATCATTGTTTGTTTCACTTTTATTTCTGTAGATGGCAGCACCAAACAGTTAAATGTAAAAAATCCTGGCCTAAATCCTGCCAAAGGACTTTTACACAATAACCAATGGGATGCGTTTCATTCGGGCGTTGCCATTAAACAGTTAACAAATAATCGCAATTTCTGTGCCACGTACGATAGCGTAATATATATATATATATATATTATGCAATATCGGTATCGTACTCGAAAAGGTGCAGCACATAAAGTCGTACAAAGAAATGAGTCATTTAAAAACCTTTTCTTACATTGGAATAAGTATTAATCCTAAATATTCCCTCATGACAAAGTTTCGTGATTTTCGTGTCCCTGAAATTCGGTTTAAAATAGCAATTTATTTATTGATACTCTACCACTGCCAGACAGCTGCAAAAATCACAATTCTTATTCTTTTAAAATATCGTTGTACAACTATGACAGAAAGACATGAGTCCTGTTTTCCAGTCATTCTGGAAAATGACTTCAAACATATTGAGGATAGACAAAGGATATCCCGTGGCGTCTTTATGTTACTAACACTGCCCGCGCTGGGGCTTATGAATCAGCTAGAATATTTTTTCTTATATCCCATTAATAACAATTCAATCCGAAGATCAATATAAAAATCCAGCCGTCTCATCTCAAAAATTAAAAAAAAAATACTTAAAAAAAGTTTACTTATGTGAAATACTCTGGGGTATATATTAAAACCTGCGAATGAGGCAGGTTTTTCATTTTATTTCTTTTTCATTTTTAGGTAGATTTCGTAAGAAATACTACCTATTACATTCTCCCCTAAATTGGAATTTTTGAAAATTTTTTGCAGATCTACGCCGATTATGACTCCCAGAACCCAAAACCACCCCCCAGTTCAAAACTTTATCTATCTATCTATCTATCTATGTCACTTTTTTATGGACACGATAACTTCCATGATTCTGCACAAATCTCTTCCAAACGAATACATAAAATCAAGGGGCATAAAATCGTTAATGGGCAAAATCGAACCAGGGGGGGGGGGAAATGGGGGGGGACTTTTTGTGAAAACAGAAAAAAACCCATAACTTCTTAATTATGATACGAATCGAATCCTTTTAAAGTTATTATTACTTCTTAAAAAAGGGCCGAAATTTATGTATGACATATTTTTGATATCATTAAAAATGGCCCCAAAGGGGGAAAAAGAAGGGTTTTAGAAGAAAAAAAATTCATAACTTCGTCCATTCACAAGATATCAAATCCGCTTAAATTCGTTATAAATCCTCTTAATATTATCTAAAACTTTTGTACCGACAAGTTTTTTATAAGACCAACCCTTATATAAAAAAAAATTAAAATTAAAATTAAAAAAAATTAAAAACAAACAAATCCCTACCGGCTTCGCCTGCAAAGAAGTCAGATTTCGAAGTGGGCTGTCCCAACTGCGGCATCATGGCAAAAAGGTCATTTCTTCCGAAATTTTTAATAAACAGGCGCCCCACGGTCTGCGTCTTCGTAATCTATCTGTGCCTGTAGATCGAGCCGTCAGGGATTTTTTTAAATGCGTTTTTCACTTTTTTTATTATTTATTTTTTTGTCGTTGTTGTTCTATATTTTATTTTCGGTCAAAATAACTATTACTTATCGTTAATCTTCTCTGCATAAAATATTGGATACATTTGATAAAATTTATTTATTCATATCTCCCCCCCTCCTCCCCCCCCCACTCCGTGGATACTGTGCTTAAATGAGGCAATCATTTTGCCTACTCACTTGGTTCACTGGATTTGGGCATTACAATAACTTTTCTTCAAATAAGCTAAGCAAATGCAGCAAAAATAAATTAAAAACAAATTCAGACAGGAGAAAGTGAAAGCGCCTAATAATAAAGATGATGTCATAAGATAAAAAAATGAATGTCAAAAGCAAACAAGGTCTAGGGTATACACTTTCAAGAAAGAATAAGCTAAAAATCCCGTCTTTTTGACACAGATTGGCTGACATAACAACTTAGGCAAACACCACGTGAATATATACAAGCATTCGCAGACAATTCAATCTCTTAGTTATCACCAACAAGTGCGCCTGTGTAATCAGTGATACCAGAACTTTTTATTTTTTTTAATCTGCCTGTCGTACAACAGTTGTACACGTTTATTATCTTAAAAACAATTACATGTAAAAATCACATGCAATCAGACGATGCTAAATTTAATCGCGGTGAGTGCGGAAAAGAACAAACTTTGAACATTCCTAATCGCGTTAGATTATAATATCAGATAACCTGAAGTAACCTCCTTTATAAATAATACGCTATAAACAGCTGTACATGTATTATTTTTGGACAGGTGAAATAACAAAAGGTGCAATGTTGTGCTGTCCTTTGGAGGAAAAAAAAAATCCACAGTGAAACGTTTCCTTAATATGGTTCTCCAATGACTTCGTTAACGACGCGAAACTTTCAGACATATCTTCTGACTCACTAGGTGTGTTCGTAATTATATATTTACGTAGCACCTACAGTCGTCGTCTAGTCCGTCCGTCTGTCTGTCCGCGTAAGAACAGCGCAAAAATGACCCAACTGAATGGTTTGAAATTTAATATACACAACCGATTCAGAATTTTGTCGAGTCCTTTCAAATTTTATGAAAACCGAATCAAAACTTAAAAACGTAATAATAAAAGTTTTCTTCATTATGTTAAATCCTATCTTACGTAATATATAGTAAAAGCGCAAGTCATGGGACTGAGGAAAACAAATCACATCTTTTTTCATAGGCCAAGTGGCCATTTTTATTCAAAATTAATTTTCGAATAAAATGGCGTTAAATTTTAAGAAAGATCGTTCCAAAAAATGGTTTGTGTGAGAGATGAGTTACATTCAACAATGCATAGATTCTGAGATAACTTCATTGAAAATGAGGTTAACAGCCGAATATCTCAATCCATTACAGTCTATAAACAAAAGATTCATTCATCGTGAGTCATAGAAATATTAACCATGAAGATCATCATTCGCAAAACAAGATCTCCAGGGTGAATTTACAGCTCTCTGTCTGGTGTCGATTTTTTTTTTTTTTTTTTTTTTTTTTTTTTTTGCATCTGTAAACACATAGCATACGTAATAAGAAAACAAACAGGCATCCTCATTTAGTTCATAGCAGATGATCATAAAAACTCGACAGAGTTTTTCGCCAAGCATAAGAAACAGCAATGCATTGAACCGTAAATGAAGGAATTTCCGCCAATGGATGCCAAACGATTTTACATTTTTTTTTTTAGTACTCTGTCTAGTTTATATTTTGCGGACGGCACAAAACGGGTTTTTGACACATCTATATCTCGCGTTCTATTTATGATAGAAACAAAAGTCTTGATTCTATGGAATGGGGCGTGCCAAGTGACTAAATAATCAAAAGTAAAGCAAAATTTGACGAATAGGTTTTCAGTAAATGTGATTTTAAAAGTGCTGTTTTTTGCACTTTTTAAATCTTGTTCAGACCAAAAACTGTTGACAGGGCTACAGCAATGTGTAATTATCGGATTTTTACGCGGTTTACGTCATTTGAATTGCTTTTATGAGTAATTCAAACCTTTGTAAGTTTCATGTAAAAATAATAATTAGTTGTCGATTTATATAAATTTAAATTTATTGATTTCTATACTTAACATAGAGCAAAAAACTGTTGACAGGGCTACAGCAATGTGTAATTATCGGATTTTTACGCGGTTTACGTTATTTGAATCGTTTTTATGAGTAGTTCAAACCTTTGTAAGTTTCATGTAAAAATATTAATTAGTTTTTTATTTATATCAGTTTACAGTTATTGATTCCTATACTTAACATAGAGCAAAAAAATAATAAATGACCCAACTCTTTTAGGAATGGTCGTATAAACAGGATATTAAGATATGTTATTACAGTCGACCCAAGTAAGCTTCCTATTATTAAAAAATAGTAACATGAGGGTTCGTTTACAGGGTCTCACAAAAGATCTTTTGATGTAGGGCTAAAGAGTTGTGTAATTATCCGATTTTTACGCGGTTTGCAGCATTTGAATTGTTTTTATGAGTAATTCAAATGTTTAATATTTCGTGTAAAAATATTAATTAGTTTTTTATGTAAACCACTTTAAAGTGATTTATTCCTATACTTAAGAGGAAGCAAATAAATATTAAATGGTCTAACTCTTTTCAAAAAGAACGTGATGGAAGAAAAAGAAATGATGTTAAAACATGTTACTACGAACGACCTAAGTTAGCTTCCTATTGTAAAACAGAATTGTAGAATTTATTGTTCGTTTACAGGGTAACTCAAAAGATTTTTTAATAAGACTAAATAGTTGTGTAATTAGCGAATTTTTACGTTGAAGTACTTGATTCCTGTATACTTAACAAAGAGGAAAAACTATGTAGTAAGTAGCATAACTTTTGTCAAAGTGGCTACACACAAGATATTCAAATATGTTACTACATCCGATTCATTTAAACTCTCTATTGTAAAGCGGCATTGAACCATATACGTTTCGTTTACATGGTCTCTTAGAAGATCTTGATTACATTACAACCGATGTATATTTACTTAGTGAGATGTATTTTAATGATTTTATACTGTTTCAAAATCTGTAAGGTTTTATTATCTTGCTTTAAAATTTAATACGAGTTCATTTTGTCCGCCTGAAAGCTCGTCGATCTTAAGCTCTAAATCTATTAAAATATAGTATTTTTATCGATTTAAAAAAACTGTGTTTATTTATAAATATATAATTCTAGCGTATCAGGAATTGATTGAAATAGCGATTACAAAATTCCAACTTTACATTCATGCGCTGAGTAATAGAATGTAAAAGTGTTGCTACCCCAAGATTAGAAGTTTTGCGTTTAAATATTTGCCGTTCATCGAATCTCTGGCTATGACGAACTTAAAATGCTCTAAAAACGGACCTAAAGCACAATGAAAAGGAAATAACTTCTTAAATTCTCCATAAAAATTAAAAATGCTAAATTTCTTATACAATAGGTGACAGGTAACGAACACTTTCGCGTGAGATTTTTATGTTCGGATAACGAACACATGTTTGGTTAACGAACACTTTCGAGAGATTTTTATGTTCGGAGAACGAACACTTCACGAAACAAAGCCATGATGAAGCAATGTCGTGTTTCATATTTGACGAGCTATAATACTTATTGCCTCTATTGTCGACTTACAGATCATTTTAACAGTTGCATACATATGTCCTGATTAATTCATGGACTGCCGGGGATTGGGGACCTGTATTTTAGAATCTCCGAATTGGAATGGACAGACTAGAAACATTAACTATGTATTTTGTGTTTTTTTGTATTTTGTGCATTTAGTAAATATAGTCCTTTTTGGTTTAATCACGCTCCTTTTTAAAATCTAATTTAAAGCTTTATGAATTATCAGATCAAAAATTTTAATAAAATTTTGCATCTTTTTAAACGGTTCATTATGTAAACGTTTAGTCTTTGCGGTATAATTACAAAATCACACAAAATTTTGGAATACAATCCTACAATCAGTTTCTATTTTGAAATCACTTTAATAGTTTTTATACTTTTGCAAACGTTGCGAATTTTATATTTTTCCGATTCTCGAAACATTGAGTTAAAAAACTTAACAAATAAAAAAAACTTTTAAGGTGCTTAGTAATTCTCAAAAATAATATTTAATATATTAGTATAAAAATCCCTGTGAATTACAATGGTTCCCAGAAAAAAAAAATTGATTATTCTCGGTGCTCTCCATAAACTCCATATTGTTATAATTGACCGAAAAAAAAGAGCTTCTTATTTTTCCACATTTTTCTGAAACTGTAGTATTTTAATTAGTTTGTAAACTACTGTAAAATTTTCTATTTTTTTTTTTTTTGAATATATATAAACGGAAGAGTGATATAAACAAAAGGAAAAGGAAAATAAACATGTCATAAATAATCTGATGAATACAATGTAAGGAAATTAATATAAAAATTTTCCCGTTGCTATGGTAGCAACATGTACATTGGAATAAGTCACTCCATAAATTGTATAATTCTGTTTAAGCATCACTATTATTATTTTTTTTCTTTACCCTTTCATCTTTCTTTTCTCTTTTCTTTTCTGAATAAAAATGGAATCTGTGTAATTGAAATTAAATACCTTACAGAAAGGAGTGATATCTCATCAAAAACAACTCGTTGTAAATGATCCTGCCAAGCTACAAACCTAAAACGTCAGTCATAAAAAGAAGTGATATCACATAAAAAGAAGCGATATAGAAGTGCATACTCCGAGTTCCGTGTAAAAATCTGTCACCACTCATAATGTTTCCAAAGGACTCGGAGTGAGGTACAGTATGTGAAAACTGCTTGGCGACCTGCAGGCTTTTATAATATATGCAGTATATCAATTTTGAAAATCGAAAAATAAATTTTTAGTTTTTGTTATGTAATTTTTATAAATATTTTTGTTTGCCAAAGAACTGACAAAACGGATTTTTCCCCCAGATCTATGCGATTCCGCTTACGCTACAATTACTGCAATATATCTCAATTTAGCTAACGTTAGATATAATATATATATATATATATATATATATATATATATACATATATATATATACATACATATATATATACATATATATATATATATATATATATATATATATATATATATATATCATCATCATCAACCGTTTTCAATCCACTGCTGGATGTAGGTCTCCCCCAGATTTTTCCATTGTTGCCTGTCTAGTGCTTTAGTCATCCAATTAACACCGGCCACTTTTCTGATTTCGTCACTCCATCTTACTTGAGGTCGTCTTCTTGGTCGTTTTACATCTCTGGGATACCACTGTAGGGTGTTTGTGCTCCATCTATTGTCTTGTCTTCTTGCAATGTGCCCAGCCCATTTCCATTTTAGCCGTTTAATTCTCTCGATGATGTCAAAAACTTTCGTCTGACTTCTTATCCACGTTATTCTCTTTCGGTCTCTTCTGGTTATGCCTAGCATACATCTTTCCATACTTCGCTGTGTTGTTTGTAATCTTTGTACCATCCGTTTTGTTAGTGTCCAAGTTTCTGCTCCATAAGTTAGTGCAGGCAAAACACATTGGTTAAACACCTTTCTTTTCAAACAAAGAGGCATGTTACTCTTCAGAATAATATTGTTCTTCCCAAAAGCACTCCATCCATTTTTTATTCTTCTATTGATTTCATTCATGATACTGTTGTCTGATGATATTTCTTGTCCAAGGTACACATAACTTTCAACATCTTTAATCTCAGTGTTGTTGTAGACGATTTTCTTTTTTGATGCAAATGAATTGAACATCACCTTAGTCTTTTCCAAATTTATTTTTAATCCCACATTAATGCTAGCTTCTGCCAAATCTTTTAGCATATTTTGCAATTCTTCAGGGCTATTACTGAAAATTAAAATGTCATCAGCAAACCGGAGATGGCTTAAATATTCCCTATTTATTCTAATCCCTTTGTTTTCCCAATCCAGCTTCTTGAAAATACTTTCTAAGACAGCAGTAAAAAGCTTAGGCGAAATGGTGTCTCCCTGTCTTACTCCTCTTCCAAGCTTGATCTTCGCTTTTCCTTTGTCCAAACGGATGGTGGCTGTTGCTTTCTTGTAGATCTTCTTTATGATATTGATATAAGGTTTGTCTATACCAATGTCCTCCAGAGAAGTAATTACTGCAGATGTGTAGACCGAATCAAATGCTTTTTCATAATCAATAAAGGCAAGGCAGAGAGGTAAATTATATTCTTTATGTTTTTCTATAACTTCCCTTACTGTTTGAATATGATCCATTGTGCTAAATCCACTTCGAAATCCTGCTTGTTCTCTAGGTTGAGCTGAGTCCAGAGCTGATTCAAGTCTTGTCGTTAAAACTTTGGTGAAAATTTTATAAATCACTGACAGTAAGCTGATTGGACGGTAGTTTTTAATGTTTTCCTTTTCTCCTTTCTTATAAAGTAACACCATCACAGCATTATTCCAATCTTCTGGTACATCTGATTTCTCGAGACATTTGGAAAACAGTATGGCTAGCATTTTTGCAAATTCTTCTCCTGCTTCTTTGATAAGGTCAATTGTAATTCCATCTTCGCCAGGGCATTTACCTCTTTTCATGCCTCTAATGGCTTGTACAACTTCATCTGTCATCACTGGGATTATCTCTTCAGTTTCTGTTATGTTTACTAGTGGATCACGTAGGTTGATTTCCCTTTTATCTTCACATTTATATAGATCGTTATAGAATTTTTCGACAATGTGTACTATTTCATTATTGATTTTGGTGATTGTTCCATCTGCTCTCTTCAGTGCAAAAATACCTTTTCTTCCAACACACATTTTACGCTTAGCTGATTTTAAACTTTTGTTATCTTCTAGAACTTTTTTGACAAGATCACAGTTAAATTTTCTGATATCTTCTGTAACACATTTTCTTACCGTTTTACATAATTCTGCATATTCAACTCTTGATTTAGGATAGTTTTTCTTCATTTTAAATTCTCTGCGTTTCTTCATCAATCTTCTTGTTTCTTCTGTTATTTTCTTTGTTTGCTTTACTTGTACTTCACCAG